>VMOF01000002.1:34186689-34459352 GCA_011764245.1 Trialeurodes vaporariorum | reverse complement strand
CTATCCTGTTTTTCTTGGGAGTTTTCTTTACCCGTTCTCTGGCGTTGCTTTTTGTTTAATGTAAATTTCATGGTTTCGAAATCCTTACAGATGTGAGCGCTATATTAATATTAATGCGTTTTCGGCTTTGCCTCGCGGGTCGCGGGCTTAGCTGGGGGGAGGAGGGGGGGGGAGATGAGAAAAACTCAATCCGAACGGCTTAAAGCTGAGAGTATGGGGCGTGCAGGGAAGCAAGCGGTGGATCGAAGGAGAAAGCGGTGGCAGTTCACGGTGGACAAATTTTCCTTGTTCGATATCTTACTTTGATGCTGTCTTTTGTCAACGCGTCACCGTCGCGCATCTTGCGAAGCTCCAATCCCCGCCCCGCTTTGCTTCTGCACTTCTCTCTTGCATTCGCGGAAAGATCATGTTGACGCGAATTACGAGTGGAAAGGACGCCGAGAGGCAGGACCTCGCTCTAGCTCGACGGACAGTCGAGGCTCTGGCTGGAATTTTCAAAGGGGGAAAAAAACGACGACAAATGCGACGTTGCGGGTTGTGGAGTTTGGAGACCATCTCTTCATGACCGAGCAGATCTTATTCCTCGGTTAGTGTATAACAGTATCCCAAAAATGATAACAGTAGGGGCTGAGCCCAAACTGGTTTGATATTTCAGTGAAAAACAATTGACATTGTATTAAGGAAGGATAAAACATTTTCGACATGTTTGGAAACTACTACATTGATATCAGTTAGATATCCTGTATACAGTGACCCAGTGGTCAATTTGGCAATGTCATATTACTTTCTCCATTCAAACCTTACTCAGGTCAAATTCGAGGGCGGTCACCGAGAATCCAAAAGCTCAATATCTTTCACAAGTTTTAATGGACGTAACGTAACAATGCCATATTGTACGCTGTGCCACTAGCTGGTGGCAAACCAACAGTGCTTCATTGACGTTAGAAGATACTTGGACAGAGAAATAACGGCAAATCCTAAATTGAGTGCTATCATATTTGCCATTCAATAGTATTCATTGCACTTAAATACATATAGTTTACTGCTCCAAATAACAAACTGTTAATAGGACTAATTAGACGGTAGTAGACCTACAGTGTGTATGTGTAAGGTCATCATCTTTAATAAAACAATTCTTCAGTCCCGGCGTTCTTTTCGTTTTATTATTATTATTTTATTGTTTATTATTATTTTATTTGTTTTATTATTATTTTATTTGTTTTATTATTATTATTTTATTTGTTTTATTATTATTATTTTATTTGTTTTATTATTATTCTTATTTAATTTATTATTATTATTGTTGTATTTGTTTTATTTGTTTTATTATTATTATTATTATTATTATAACTATTTCTTATACTATTGAAACACCGTGCTCACATAAATTTATACCAAAAAAAAAAAAAAAAAAAAAAAAAAAAAAAAAAAAAACCTGCTGCATAATAGGAGATGAAAGATGAATAATATGTTTCCGATCGAGGAAAGCATGCAATGAGCCTTAATCCTTCACGAAAAGGACACCGTTTTCTTCGAGGCCAAAAGATACACCGAAACTCCGTTTGTGACGTCTTCAGCAAACAGTGTTTCAGCAGCCAAGACGATCATTGCAAATAATCGATGACACACCGCATGAGCCCCTTGAATATTGATTACTTTAACGCAGAATCTTTTCCGGATCATTTTTTATGTGTGAGTGCGTACATGGACGATTTTTCACTGCGCTGAGCTGGGGTGGGGGGTTGGCAAAGGGGGAAGGGGGGAGGGGGAGGCAAAGAGATAACGCGAGAGCCCGGGCCGCGTCCCGCATATCCGTTCCCATTTTAATATACAAGCATTTTCAATCAAACAGATTGATGTGGAAAAATACGAACACTTTTTTCTCCACTTTTTTCTTCCTCCACCTTATTCACCCTCAATCACCCTTTCTATGCTTCTCTTTTCTTTCCGTGCGCATCTTTCACGAAACGGCGGTTGCTGTGAGACCGGTGCGGTGAGGGGGTTAGCATTCAAATATGAAAAGAGCGATACGAAAAATATCATAACCGCTCCTCTCTTTCCTCCTAGAATCGACGGTGAATGCAGAGGTATCTTCATACATTGATTTTTGGAACATTCAAAATTCCTTAAGCGAGGACTCATTTACATTTTTTTAGCAAGCCTCCCCCCATTCCCCCTCCCGTTTTTTAGTTTGACGATTAATGCATAAAATACAAGAATATACTGGTAACAAAAGAAATAGTTTTTTGTCCTCTTTTTTTTCGAAGCACAGGGGTAAAGGAGGGGAGAGAGACACTATATCTATAGACTTCATAACATACGCATTTAAAGTATACTCATGTTAAACCTGAATAACTGAGATGAAAATTGCTAACATCTTCAAGTAGAGTACTATGTATAATTACAATTCTTACTTTCTACTTTTTTCGAAAAAACAAAAAAGAAAGTTTCAAACAGTGGAGATATGAGGTAGGATCAGATAAATATGCTAATGAATCATTCAGAGTGGCTTCAATCATTAAAACAAATTAACCCCCCCCCCCCTTTTTTAAACCCCATCCCACCGAAACCTTTTCGATGCAAAGGTCATAGAAAGGAAGCCAAAAAGATTTAGTCCAATTCTCTACTACTGTAACATTGTTCGGGTTAAACCCCACCCTTTTTAAAAAGATGCTGATTTTACCATGCACATCGAAGACTTAAAAAAGGGGAAGTTACTCCCAGAACGTGCAATAAGTCCTATTCACCAATGGGGTAACCTTCCCAATGCTGGCCAGTTTCAAAAAAAACTTTTTTAATAAATTTTTTCTGTATTCTCCTACCATGACATTTCATCGAACGACATTGGACGAAGAGAGTGTGAGAGAGTTCACAGTAGCGCGGGCGATGAACGTGCAGATGTTGTTGTTTGAATGCCTCCTATTCACGAATGGGCATCAGAACCTCTCCCAATGCTGCCAGACTTTCCGAATACGACACAAAACTTCCATATGATTTAATGTAAAGTGTGTACCTTCTTTGCCAAATCTGACAACATTGGCCTCTCTGACTTACTGATGAAATCAAACTCACAAAATAGCGTTAAAAGTTTAAGGCGTAATGGCGAAGCTACACAGGGAGCATAGGAAATTCCTAACTAATTTGAGGCTTTTCATCTGAGGGTTTCTAAGACAAATTGGATAGAAATCTCCTATGATACCTGCATAGATCCGCCATCTTTGCTCTTGAATGGCGAAGCTACGCAGGTGTCATAAGAGATTTCTATATCTAATGTGTCTCTCTTTCTGTACAAACACTCAGATGGAAGCCTCAAATTAGATAGGAATCTCCCATGGTACCTATGTAGTGTGTAGCTCCGCCACTATGCCGTAAAGATTGAAGTTGTTTTGTGAGTATGTGAGTGAATTTATTTGCTCATCAAAATTTTTGCTGTCTTTGACTCAATAATTAGCTATTCAATCGCTTGCCGCAGAAATTATAGCAAAGTAGCTTGTAAGGAGGAGAAACATGGCGCAGCTAATTGTGAGAGGAGGAAACAGCAAAACATGAAAAATAAGGAGTAAGAAAACTTTCTACAGGTAGAGCGCTGTCTGTGACACAAAGAAGTAATTGGATAAACAGCTATACAGAGAAGAAAATAAAAATTAATTAACAAAGGTACAAAAAACCGTTTCGGTTGGCCGTGGATGATGTGGGTGAACAAAGCAGGGAAAAGGTTGAAGAGGAGTAAACAAGTTCTGGAAACCCAACGAAAATATTGTGGTGATGTGGAATCAAAGCTTCAAACCGGGAAATGGAAAAAATGAGAAAAAGGCTGAAGGGAGTAAAACGAAGCACGGGAGTGAAAATGTCAGCAAATAAAGATAGAAAGGTGTAAAAAAAAAAAAGTTTGGAAAATGCCTTCCCTAAACAATTCCTGCGAGCGCATCTCAAAAAAAATAAAAGAGAAACATGAAATATCCAAAATAATACAAAAGAGGGAACTTCTGACAGGTAAAAATGTGGAGCACGAGTGAAAGGAGTAAAGCGGGAGGGGAAGGGGGTGGGAGTTAGCTCACGAAAGTTTGGAAGAGAAGAGGGTTGTAAAAAATAATAATTATTATGGGCCAAAAATGAAGGACAAGCCAGCAAATGGAAAGGGGAGATGGGAAAAATATTCAGGGAAGTTCAGGTGATTGGCGGTTGACGGGAACGACGGGGGTTGGGAAACATTGAAGTTTCCAGTCGCCCCAGAAAGAGACCCTTGGAGGTTCGAGCCGAAAATTTTTGTATAAAATTATGGCTTCAAGATTTGACTCACGGTGGTGCATAGTGATTTCAAAATCTCACTTTATGAATAGACTACAGATCAAAGACGGAGGATGATGGAGATGGAATTGTGAAAAAATCTTCGGAAGCTTAGAAAACTGATAAGTCCTATTTGAGCTTCATATAGTGCCAGATAAGGCTGGAAAACACGCAACAAATATTTGGTGAGGACATTTCTTGACAAGACATGATTACAGCGTCATTACAGAAGTAACTACTAACAAATAATTCTCTTGATGATTTAATTCAAATTCAACACACTAAAATACACTGAGCCATCTCTTGGTTGTTCTTCAAGGTAAGGAGAAACGGGTCCAAGGAAGAAAACTGAATCGTAGGCAGCTACCAGCATTGGCAGATACAGGGAATGGTCTTTCTCTCTCTGCTTCCATTTGAACTTATGTGTTAGAACAGGATAGCAGAGGGGGCTATCACGTGACTTTGGCCCTCTCTTCTGTCCTTTTCTGACGCACGTTTTCAAATGGGAGGAGAAAGAGAAAGACAATGCCTTGTATCCGCCCATGGCTACCAGGATAAAGTTCAGAGAAGGAGGGACTAGGGAGGAAAGAAGGAGGAAAATGGGTTGAGGATTGTACCAATGAATTAGATGAGGACATGAATTGCATATTGTGCACGAGTACGATATCGGTATGGAGGGGTACAACGTGCACCTTGTGTTTGAAGACCATGAATAATCCAGCGGTAATTTCAATTTGGCGTAAATTACATTGCGACTCGCATTAGTTGTTTCGAACTGTCTACCTCGAACTAGACAGAACAGAAGATGTGAAACGTTGATGTCGAACTGTGCGACTGAAATATTGTGAGATTGTAGCCTTACACGTCTTTTTTTAACCGTCAGCTCTGTCTCCCTTTTTCTCCAGCTTGCCCACCTTTTTTAGGTGACCCCTCCAAAGGGAAATCTCAGATGACTTGAATAAAAGCGAGAATTTCCAAGACCCTAAGGCAGAGCTGCCGTTTTGCGTACAGTTAATGCCATTTTTCAATTCACCGATTAATCCACCGGTTGAGAGAAGATTACTCAGTTAAGTGCAGTTTAGGACTGTAGTGTACAAACATATTATTATCTGTATAATCTTTTCTCAATCAATGCAATCGCCGTTGAATTGGAAAATGCCAATAATTATACGTAAAACGGCAGCTCTGCTCCGTGGATAATTCAAGTCACAAGGCGGGATGAGTGAAGGATGGATCTCGGGAAACCTCTTTTCATGCGGCGGTTCCAAAGGCCCTACGGATGATAAAAGGTAACTTTCAAGCGAGACTCTAAAAAAGGAAGGGGTTATCAAATAATTACAAGTTAGATGTTACCTCCTTCCTCGACAATATCATCGCTTTAAAGACAGAGACAATATCATCGCTTTAAAGACAGAGACAAATAAGGACCAACGCAAAATTTGAAACAAGTGTTTCTTGATCCAGCTATTTTGGTCGGGAATCGATCGGACCACAGCCAACAGTCGTTTTACTGATTGGTTGAAAGAAGGATAGAAGAATGTAGATTAGGTTTCTTTTAAATTAGCGTGTTTCTGACGGAATATCAACTCCAGACAAATTAATTCAAAATAATATATGCCTCGATTAATTGAAACTTTGACTTCATAGGCGACATTTGAGGTAAAATATTGGAGCAATGTTCAACACTAATCAGATTAGGCCATTGCTGGTTGTTGATACATTCAATGTGATTTTCACGTAATTTTTCACGATGGTCAACCCTCCATAACGCTATAGGAAAAGTTTACGACAGGCCTACTCTCCTTGAAAATAGTTCTCCACTGTTCATTCTTTCTATCTTCCATGAGACAGGTGGGAGTGACACTGTGACAACAACGAGCGTCGCAACGCAGCAGCGCCGATAAAACTTGGAAGTTACATTTCCTGCAATTAATCGAGCTTACATATCTTCTCTTCAATATCACACCCAGGCCCCACACCTTCATGAGGAGTGCCTTAAACGATTCGAGTCATGAATATTCAAAGCTGTCACACTGCTAACTGCTCAGACATATTAAAAACAAAGTCACTAGGACTACGAAGAAATAAAGAGATGGGACACTGAATTGTTGCTTAAGGAAGGTATCATGATCAGTTCAAGAGTAGAATCAAGCGGGGTGTAGGAGAGGAATATGTTAAGCGACCATTCCAGCCGCTCGCTCATTCGACATCACGGAGAGTGAACTGCAAATCTGGAATCAATAACGCAGCCAGGATCTCTTATATATCTCTAATTTCTCATTTGAATGAATAAAAAGACAAATTATAGAAAGAGGAGGTTTTATATTCCCTTGTCCAGGCTTGTCTGACGTACTATGGCTTTCAAAATAAAGTATCCTGATAGAAATTTTCATTATTTCATTTCTCGATCAATTTGATCAATTTTACAGTTTTCGGGTATTTCAGAGTCTCACCGAATTGCCACTTGAGACATTATGCCTCAAAAATTTGAAAACGATAGAAAATAAAAGAAAAATTCATCAAGAACAATTTGATGAGAGGACTTTCTTTTGAAAGTCTTAGTACGTGTTTCAACGGAGAAAAAAGAAGGATAGAGGATTTCTCGCTGCTCTAGAGCTAGAGCTCATTATCGGTGTGGAGGCCGAAGCTAGCCAGTAAATGTTGGAATTTTGCAGCCTTTCTTCCAATGAATAGAATTTAACGAGACCAAAGTTGTTTTGAAAGTTCCGGTCTTGCAGTTCGGCAGTTTTTAAAAAAAAATTCCCCTAGAGGATCGAGCTGTCTCAAATATTACCAGGCACGACTCCTATTGAGTGATGCATCGCTTGAGGGGCAATTTTTTTAAAGACTGTTGGGAGGGGGTTGGGAGTTTTAAAGACTAAATTTTCGTTAAAACCGTTGTTTCTCTAAAAAGTACTCGCTATTTAGAGTAAGTATTTAAGACTCCTAGCTTTAAACATTCCGAGTTTTCAAACATGGGAGTTCTGATTTTTTGAAAATGGGTTGGAATCGAACTTTGACCTTCTATACATCGAAAATGAAAAACGATATCGACCTCTGGTTTGCGCCGAAAGTCGAAGAATTCGTTCTTATTGATTGGTGACCCCGTCCAAAACTTATGGCCCCGTTAGGGGACTTTTGGATACCCCTGTAGAAGTTCAATCTTATTTTATTTGAAACTTTCTCGAAACGCTCCAAAATTTGGTGAGACGAAATGTTCAATCGGAAGGGGGGGGGTATTTTTTTTTATTTGAAACCAACCAGAGAGCCATTTAATTTTTTAATTATTATCGTTACTTTTCATAATATAATTAATTAATAGTTATGATAATTATAAATAATTTGTGTATGTATCTATCTATATATTTATCTATTATTTATACGTTTATTTGTTTAATTACTTAAATCCCCTTCCTCTCACCATTATCATTATCACTGTCATCATCATCACATGCAGTTCAAACAAACATAAGAATAAGGAATTAAACAATAATGCTTAAAAATTACGTAAAATGGAAAAGCATTTAGACACATAAATACATAACATACAGCTATTTAACCAAAAGAAACAAGCAATTTTTGTCCATAGAATTTGTATAGTCGGGCTAATAAAGTGTTATTAAAAAAAAAAAAAAAAAAAAAAAAAAAAAAAAAAAAACAAGTTTTATAAACATGTTGGTTCAATCTTATTTTGTTTGAAACTTTTCAGAGACGCCCCAAGACTTGTTGAGACGAGATGTCCAATCTAGGGAGAAATGGAGGAGGGGGTATGGTTTTGTTTGAAACCCACCAGAAGCAATTGATTTATACTGCATGATTCCATTTTCAATGAAAGATGAGAATAGATGGAAAATGTTTAGATTTACCCTGAGTTTTATTTATGCACATGCGGAGCAAGAAAACGCTCAAGTTCCGGCCTTGCCTACAACGGTGCCGGCTTGGGCAAACAACGATACACACTTTACATATTCGATTATGCGGGAAATGTGTATCTTTCATGCCAAATCTGGAAGCACTGCTTGCCTAGCTTGGCCTGCTCGCCAAAGCGACTTTAATCGCGAATAGAATGCGAGAGCCATGAGGAGAACAAGAGCTTGAGCCACCCTTAGAAGAAAGAGGCGAGCGAGGCGGGCACAGAGCAAAGTTAGGAAGCGTCGAGGCATGAATGATGTGAGTGGAAGGAAAGGAGGAAGAAGGAGGAGAAGAAGGAGGAGGGGAAGGAGGGGGTGGTATTTATGACCGATCCCGGAGCACAGTTTGCATGGAAACGGTTCAATTTTCATAGAGACATCACTCCTTTCTCCGAATCGAATTTTCCCGGAAAAGTTGCCGGATCGGACTTGAACGTGCATCTTTGAGCTCACGAAAGCAAAAAGAAAATAAATAGATAAATAAATCAATAAATAAATAAATGAAAAGTAAGCATCCGTTAAACGCGCACGCGCGTTAAGAGTAGTCGCACGACCTATTCATCAATGGTATTTGTATCATTATAATAGAGGGTTTTAGTCAAAGTCCATATACATAAGGTCTGGCCGGTAGCGCCAACTCGGGAAATCCAATGTTTGGGAACCCATACCCCCATTTACTTCAACATTCTTCCCGAGTTCGCCGCCACCTTGGACCCATTGGTTTTAAATGGAGAAGTGGTTCCCAAACTGTGGACCAACGAGGGGAGCCAAAAGCTACCGGCCAGACCTTATGTATATGGACCTTGGTTTTAGTAGTGGCGACAC
This sequence comes from Trialeurodes vaporariorum, assembly GCA_011764245.1. Lineage (NCBI taxonomy): Eukaryota > Metazoa > Arthropoda > Insecta > Hemiptera > Aleyrodidae > Trialeurodes > Trialeurodes vaporariorum. The sequence goes on along the minus strand of VMOF01000002.1, from coordinate 34,450,329 downwards.
TGGCGACTGCCGGTGATGGGCGTTCCAAACAAAGACAGTTTGTCTCTCTCGCTCTCACGTAACCCCCATGTACTGCCATCTCACTCTACTTTCAAAAATCGTACAAAGAGACATCTTTCGTGAAATTCTTTGGCTCAAACGAATTTCTCGAGACATTTTAATGCTATTTTGATAATAATAAGTCGTAAAAGAAGGCCCTGTATACGAAAATCGAAACTACAAAGAGATGGGTATACATGGGGGTCACGGGAGAGTGAGTGAGATAGTTTGGAACGCTACGCGAGTTTTATCACAACCGATTGCGACTGATGAGTGCATTGTTGTGGTTGTTGACTAACCATTGACTTTGCACTAAAACCGTCTACAAAGGGACCCAAAAAATGTTGGGAACGGACGGATTGACGCGACGGTCCCCGAATGACGATGGATATGGTGAATAAGTGAGCACTTGCGCGGGGTTTTAAATGGCTGTTAGAGCCCAGCAATCATTTGCGTGCGGGACTGTCCGTCTCTAATATTTTCTTGGACCAAGGATACACAGGAAAAGGGGGGGGGGTGGCAAATTAAAATACGTTTTACCGTGGCACAGTAATCGTTGCATTAGACCAAATCACAGCAACGGCCCTCAGAATGCGTAAACACAGGTGCTAAAATGCATCGAATGGCGGCGCCAACGATTTCACTTGTCTTGGCCCTCTACATTTGTTGAGGGAATCTAATTTCAATTACTTCCAATCGTATGCTAATTTTAAACGTGCATATGGTGACGCAAATCAAAATTCCCAGGAATTATAGAGGCTTCAGATAATTGAGTCCCTATATACTATGAGAGTTGTGCCAATGTTGAATCCATTTCTGATTGGCTCTCAGATTTAGGCTGTTGAAGTAACAGTGACCGCATTAATTATTATTAATTTTTCCTCTGCTTGAATGTTATTATGGAGAACATTGTCTCTTTCCATAACGACCGTTACTGTCTAGAATCGGAACCTAACCTATAAGAGATTGCGAAATAGCGGCAACATCAGCGCACAGGCAAATGGCCATCAGCAATTCGCCTCTTGGGGGCTCCATTGATCCGCTTCTTCTTCTTTATTTCGAAAGACTTGGCGTAGCTCTCATAGTATAAATAGGGACTCTAGTTCAGATATCATTCAGTTAGTCCGCTTTCAAGGTGGTTTCTTGATGTTATAAAATAAGACCCTTAATTTCTTAGTAAGCGGAACAGGGCGCGGACGGACCGATTCCATAGCGGCTCAGGGAATCAGGCGACAGTGTTTTTATCCCATTTAGGTATAACGTTCAGAATTACTAAAAAAAAAAAAAAATATTGATTTCCAGATTGGTTTTTTCTTCCTGGGTTATGAAAAGTAAAAATAGAACAAAAAATGATGAAATTTTGAGTTGTTTTATGCCTTTTTGTATAATGAACGTTTCATGATTTCCATTGAAAGCTTTTGCGATAAGCTCAGTGCGGTGTGTTTCAAGAAATTTTTTCTCACCATTACCAGAGCTCAAAATTGTTTTCAGATTATAGAATGTTGTATTGTTGGCTACGTAGTGTTGGCTACGTGAGGGCCGTACTACATGTCTTTTTCCATTCACCAACGCATTTAAATTAGAGAAGCTCACAAAAGCCTGTACTGCGGTGAAAGAAGGCTGAAAAACCTACACAATTAGACAGTATTACGCTCAAAAATTGAAAAGTTTCAGCAGTGGAAAAATCTCACCTCTTGTCTGTTGATACGGATTTATCGGACATAAGTGAAATAGAAGACTCACTAAAAAGAATGAGAACAGGGAAGATCAAAAACTATCCAGGAGTTTGCCTCCGATAGTGACTTATTTTTCTTTTATCAAGTACTTTAATTTAAGTTATCTGAATTTTTCAGAATTAATTATTCTGCACCTTTTTTACTTTGAATTTCAAGTGTGTTTGCTCCAGTGTCCAGTGGCGTAGCGTGCACTTTGGTAACGACGGTAACGTTTTCCTGTGCCCACTTAAACCCACGAAAAATGTCGAATGCGAAGGTGTTCACCGAACACCCAACAGTTCAATCTTTTTTATGAGTTTAAATGGATACAATACAATGTTGTCATATTGCACGCTACGCCACTGGTTTGCTCTGGTGTGGTTTATTTTCTGAATTGTGTAATATTTAACGGCTGAGGTCCGAGGTGGTCGTTTTAAGTTTGCTTTTGGATGTAAAACGTCAGTGTGCGTTAGCAACAGTTCAACCGTGTGTACCGTTTATGCTTGTACATTCGTGCACTACGGAAGTGCCACAAATCAGTTTCAGTTGCATCACTGAGCGGCTTTAGCGGCGCTTGTGTAATGGTATGTGGCGCACGGTCTCGTGGTTGCCCTGTTGGTCAAATTAATAATGTGATCATTATGAGTAGAAAATGGGTAGAAAATGGGTAACTTTGTCATTAGCTATCGTAGAAACGTTGCGTTGGTAGCAATCTTTTCCTCCTCAAATTCTCACTGTCAGAAAAAATGAGCATTCGACTTTGTTTCTGTAATTCGTTAAACTTATCACGAACATTTTTCAACAATGAAATCTTCAGGAAGTAAGTTTTACTTTTACAATCGGAAAATTCATCGAATTTAGTTTTTCAGTGAGCAACTTTCCCTCTTTTCAAGTTAATTTTACTCCCAGAAATGTTTATGCATACTGAAAAAAAAAGATTACCACAAGCATGACAATATGTGAACCTGTGTAAGGGATAGAACAATTGAGGCGGTGGCTGCAAAAACAGCACATACGGAAAAACCTGATTTCCAGAAAACGCATTTAAAGTTTTCATTTGCTAATAACGCGTTGATATCATTCGGAAATGAGTACAATTTTTCGTGGTTTTATGCTTTGAACCCTCTTTGAAGAGAATCCAAGGACAAATTTAAAAAAAAATAAACTGTAGGGAACACCCTACGAACACTTTCTCCCTCCATTTTTATCTGGAGGGGTTGAAGGACCCCCAGACCCCCCTTTATAATTCTGGGGGATACCCCCAGACCCCCCTTTAGAATTCTGGGGGAGACCCCCAGACCCCCCTTTAGATATCTGGGGGAGACCCCCAACCCCCCTTTAGAATTCAAGGAGAGACTCCTAGACTCCCATCAAATTTAAAATATTTTCACCTCTGGACATAATTCCGCCTTCAATTCGAAGTGTTTGCGATTTTGCAGAGAAGCTGTACGAATAGTTGCCTACTTCATCCTTTGAAGGATGGGTTTTGAACTGTGGATCTTCAAAAGAATTTTTTATTTGGTAGATTAAACCCCCCTTTAGAAATGTTTTTTGTTTGTAGATTGTGTACACCAAATATCAACAAAATTCATCCATCTATTTTCTTTATAAGTTTAATTTTCTTTGGATATTCTATTTTTTGGGTTTGATGGAACAGCTATTTTGCCTTGAAACAGTCTCAGACTTAAGAGTTGTATATCATAGTTTTACATTGAAAAGAAATCTCTGCCTAGGTTGGTTGCAAACTTTTTGTTGCAATTTTTATCAAACATAATTGAGTCATAATTGAATTTCTTATTCCAAGTATTACGATTGTTTTTTTATTTGCTTGGTTTCAAAGATTTTTGCTCTATCGCACCTGTATTGGCCCTTGCAACGGTCTTAAAGGTTTTTGATGATGACTGTATGATAGGAATATTTTAGTGGGTCGGTGACATAATATGTTTGTGCAAAGTTTCATCAGAATTCATCCCATGAATGATTGACTCCAAGTTTTAACATGAATTCCCCGCTTTAATTCATGTTTTTGGGTCGAACACCCTATTATGATTTTTAAACTCTCTTAAGTGTTGTAGATTGTATCTGTAAGGAATACTTTCTTTTACAGACTAATTGCAGATTGTATTTGCCAGTTTTTATCAAACTTCATTGGACCAAACCTGAATTATCCCAATTAATAGGATTATGTTTTTATTTGCTTATATTCCCATATTTTTTTCTCAATCCCACCTATATTGCCTCTTGAAAAGGTTTTATCAGTTGTGTATGGTGACTAAGAAAGGAAAATATCTTAGTATTTTGATAGTGGATTGTGTGTACAAAAGTTTTTATCAAAATTCATCGAGCCATAATTGGTTGACTCCAAGTTTAAAGATTACTTTCTCACGATAATTCCATTTTTTGGCTCGAGCGCACCGATTTTGATTTTTTAAACAGTCTTAAGGGCTGTATATTGTAATGATAAGAAATTCTATATAAAGTGGAGTAAATGTAGGTAGGTAGATTGTTTGTGCCGGATTTAATTAAAATTAATTGGACCAAACCCGAATTATCTCAATAAGTAGGATTATGTTTTTATTTGCTTAATTGGTCTTATTTTTTCTCAATCGCACCTAAATGGTCCCTTGAAACGGTCCAAAAGATTTATTATGATGATAGTGAGAAGAAAATATTTTAGTACTGTGGTAGTAGTACATTGTGTATACAAAGTTTCATCAAAATTCATCCAGCTTTTAGTAATTGGCACTGATATACAAGATTAATTTCTCACTTTTATTTCATTTTTTTGCTCGAACACCCTAAATTGATTTTTTAAACGGTCTTAAAGGTTATTTTACTGAACTATAAGGGGTTAATTTTACTGTGGGCTGGTTGGAGAATGTTTTTACAAATTTTCTTCCAAATCCAAAGATCCAATATTGAAATATTTAAATTTTTCTCTTTTTTGACCCATTTTCCCATTGATTTTAATGGAAACCATTTTTCATCCATAACTAACCTAAAAATTAAAATTTTAAAAAAACAAAAAAAGTCCTTCTGGGGAATGTTAAAAGTAACATCTCTGCAAAATTTGGATGCATATGGATCAATAATTCAAAAGTTATGCTGGATTTCACGTTCTTGACTACAGACAGACAGACGGACAGACAGACGGACAGACAGACGGACAGACAGACGGACAGACAGACGGACAGACAGACGGACAGACAGACGCCACAGAAATTTTGTGCATTTACTCCTCCCTACCACATATGGTTCAGAAATATTGAAATATCATGGATGGATGTTCTTTAGGATAGTATTAGGCATGATGAAAGCCAATTATTTTATAATTATCATGATTGACTTTGTCGCAGCGGGCCAAGTATCGAAACAAAATTCATCAAAAATCTCTGCGCCATCGCAATACTTTCTCAATTTTTCTAATTTCATTAGAGTGAGAAAGTAAAAATGGTTTGAGTTCATTTGCGGCCAATTTAAAAAAGTGAGTTATGTGCGGTTTTTGCACCCAACAATTAAAAGAATGCAAATTTAATAGGATTTGACAGTTAAATGAAAGAATAATAATTTTTTTGCGATAGTTTATGGAAACATAAAAATTTAAAGTAAAGAAACAACGCAAACCGAAAAAAAAAGTAAAAACTAAATAGTAAATCAGGTATATTTGGCTCGCAATTAAATGTAAAGGAAAATGACCTCTCAAAATGTATGGGCATAGCCAGCAATTTGGCAACCATGAATTCTTCCCATTCGAACGCATGAGAAACAATCGACGCTTGAGGAGACCATAGCTTTTTTACCAATCGATTGTTTCTCATGCATTCAAATGGAGAAATACACAGTTGCCAGATTGCTCGATATAAGCGTATGTGCTGTTTTTGCATCCATCGACCCGATATCTCCGTGTAGAATCATCGTCACGTCGCCAAATTCACAGGGGTGATACTTCTTGAGTATAATTTTCAATTGCGCTGTTGGGCGCAAAAACAGCACATACGCGCATGGGCTGTTAATGCAGGGGCCGCCTCAATTACCAGAATTTTAGTGTTTGCACCATAATTCTTGAACATTTTTAGGTAATTCTAGTTCTACATAAAACCATATTCTGGTACTAACACCAGAATTTTCTGGTCAAAGTACTAGACTTTCTGTCCTTCATATATCGTTGTGCTTCTGGTAATATGACTAGAATCTGGTATTGTGATAATCACTTTTTTTTCAGTGGACATTGGATTATACATACTTATGTGACGATGATGTAATTATATGATAAATTTTACTATCCCACTGGTAGATTATCACTTACGGTAGATAACCTAAAAATATTTATAAACTTCATGTAGCTTGGCAACCGTGAGTTAAACATCGCAAGGACGCGGCGACGCTCCGCCGAGAAAGTGATAAATAAGATTCGACTGGGTCAAACTGCACGAACGCGGAAACGATAATGGAAGATTGCGAAATTAAGTGTGCGCCTGGCTAGCTGATGGAGACGCAACCCTCAAAGCATGAGAGTAATGCACGCTGTTCACCCAAGTCCGCCCGCCTCCCCATTTCCCAATACCCCTTGCCTTATAGTCCAAGGAATGGAATAAACGACTTCCCTCCTTCTACCCCACGCCATTCCTCACCTGCTCTTTGGGCTGATAAAATGAGACTTCAGTTCACTCTCTCGACTGTTGCGAGTTGCATTGTCGCCGTACGTAGGCGAGGTGTTGCCAAATCAAACGAGCTACACATTTACCTAGAGTGACAGTTTCTTGGGTAACCAGCGTCACCACCAAGGGGGATTTTTAGGTTAGGTCTAAGCGAGTAATTTTGTCCGTTTAGTCCCGCGTATTTTGGTGCGACGGCGCACACAGGATTATAGTATGTTCCAGCCTCTGTTCGTGGCATCAAAATACATGAGAAGAAATGAACAAATTTACTTGTTTAACCTGACCTAAAAATCCCCCATGGTGGTTACGCAAGCTCCCTATTAAACTGTCACTGTAGATAAATGTATAGCTTGTTGGCCAAATCGAGATAATCATTCTTTTTCTTCTTTATTTACATCGTTAAAATGTGGCTCCAAGATAGGTCACAAACAGCGCGATGACTATACAAGGTTAAAGTGACGCAACACAGAAATCTCATCGATGCAGGTTAAGAGTCGATTCTCTAAGATTACTTTTCAACGCTTAGTTCAGAAAGCCCCCCCCCCCCCACCACGCATAATACTACAGTCAAAATGGAGACTCCCATGAGAGCCAATAGAAACTAGATTCAGAATTTACCAGCACAAACTGGCGACCATGCCTACTCGATACTCAAGATGACGGACGTGCTTTTTGAGGTTACATCTATATTCAGGGTTGAGACAGAACTAATCACAACCAGGTCAGTTGCCGAAGTTTGCCGGAATTGCTCACTTTACAACACGGCGGACCCGGAGATACTCGAAATAAAAACTGTTTCAAAATGAATTTAAGTTTCTGTACTGACTGTAGTATTCTCTGACCCAATTGTTTTATGCAGAAAGGAGGTTCCATGAAGTGAATGCTTCCTGCTGGCTTGAATTAGGTTAGGTCATGTCAGGTCAGGTCAGCAAGCTGATTGTTGAAATCGTGGGGTAACGCTGTTCGACTGAATAAAAAATGAAGGGCTGCTTGGTTCTTTTTAAGGGTACATCAAAAAGTAGAGCTCTATAACCAAGTATCCCTCCGCTAAATTCGATAAGATAAAGGCTGCTTCGATCAAGAAGATACTCGAAACTTATCAACCGTAGCGAAGGGATACTCATAATAACGGAGCTCTTTTTTGATAGACACTACAGCAGGACTGTCAGTACCCTGTAATTTGTCCAGTCTACTCAGCCGTACTCAATGGTTGCAAAAATCAGCCCGCAAGGAAGCGTACTTTAAGGGTAATAACGTTGGATGTCACAAAATATTCTCTATTTTACGTTCCCTAGGTATACAGGGTGTAACAAAACTATATACATTAATTTTCAGGGCGTGTTTTAGAGGTAAAAATAAAACTTTTTTCCCCTATAAACATGGGTCCGAAATGATAGCCTTTTCGAGTTAGAGTGTTGCAAAGTTTCCGAAAAACAAATTGAAAAATTGTCATAACTCCCCTCGAGAACTGTTCTTAATGTTCGTAGAAAGGTGCTCTGATGTAATTTTAGGCGCTCTTGCCGGTTTTGGCCGTAAAAATGCTGTATGCAAAAATTTGAGGGGGTTATGGGGGTTTTTCTCACTTTTTTTGGCCAAATTAAGAGAAAACATGCTTTCAGATTCAATAAACCCAAAAACGATTCGCCTTTTCCTTGATTTTGTCAATTCTTGGCTGACCTCTGCAACTCCAGGGACGATTTATTCGGAAATGGTTTGTGGATTGGAAAAACGTGTGAGGACCAAAAATGCATCTTTTTTTTACAAACTTTTGAGTAATGCTAATCGTTTTTGGGGTTAATGAATCAGAAAGCATGTTTTCACATAATTTGGCCAAAAAAAGTGAGAATATGACAATTTTTCAATTTGTTTTTCGGAAACTTTGCAACACTGTAACTCGAAAATACTACAATTTAGGACCCATGTTCATAGGGGAAAAAATGTCTTATTTTTACCTCTAGAACACGCCCTGAAAAGTAATGTATATAGTTTTGTTACACCCTGTATATTCTTAGTTTGAACTGACAGTTGTGTGCGTGCGTGCGTGCGTAAGCGTTTAAAGGTGTGAACAAGGGCGGATACATAACTGTGTCTTTTTCTCTCTCCGACCATTTAAAAACATACGTTAGAAAAGGATTGCAAGAGGGGGCCATCACGTGACTTTGGTCTCTATCAGCGTCATTTTCCAACACACGTATTCAAATGAGAGAAAGAGAGAGACAAACCAGATTCCTGTACCCGCGTATGGGTATAAAGCGGCGGCGAGGAAGAGCGTGAATCAGGGATGGGAGGCGAATTATCACGCCCGACGTGGAACGGTTACTTGGAATGAAGCAAGCGAAACGATTGTGAATGTAAGGAGTGCGCGATATTTGACGATCGCAGAATAGAATAACATCAATACTATTGGTAAGCTTCAAAATGACGAGGAGCGGGAGAGGAGGAGGTGTACTCCCCCCCTTCCCCTCTTTAACCCCATTCCCGCTCTGTCACGTCATTAACTGAATCCCGCTCTCAAAAACGAAGAGAGGGAGAGAGTTAGGAGTTGGCTACAGGGATGACGAACTCTCTTCTCCCTCGTTGATTTTAAGCGAGTTTCCTCCAGTTTAATTTCGTTCACATCCACTCAAAATTCATGCCTGCTAAAATGTTGACTGCAACCATCAAAGCATCGAAGTGATGCAGAATACCCACCGTTGCCGAGTGGAATAAACGACAAATTATTTATCAGTGGCAACGAGAAATTTCCCATCCCTATCTTTTCTCCATTGAAACACTTTACGTTAGACAAAAATGCACAAGGGATAAAACATCATTTTTTCTATCCGTTTTCTTTTCATACATTCAAAGGAAAAAGGCGAGAGAGGTGGAAGAAATCCTGGTTGCGCTCCTATCTTTAAGTTGAAACTTTTGAACATTGAACACTCAACATTTCTCCAAAATGCAAACACTGTCTATGTCGACCTCATCACTACAGTAAAAGTTGATCATTATGACTCGAAAATACTGTTTTGTAGAGCTGCCGTTTTGCGTATAATTAATGACATTTTTGAATTCACTAATGATTCCACCGGTTGGGAAAAGATTACTCAGCTCAGTTCAGTGTATGACTAAAATGCACAAAAACACTCTGATCAGTAAGCTTTTTTCAATCGGTGGAAGCTCCGTTAATTAATTAAAATAAGTGCAAGTTTTTTAAAGTCATCGACGACTCCACCGGTTGAAAAAAATATTTCAGTTGCGAGAATTTTTCGTGCAATGCAGTGATTCACTGATCTGAGCTGTGTAATCTTTTCTCAACCGGTGGAACTATCGGTGAATTGAAAAATGTCATTAATTATACGCAAAACGGCAGCTCTGGTTTTGAAATTAAAGAGGGAGCTCGTATTGCAAATCATTCAAATTGCACAGCTGGAGACGGTGCGGAGAGAGCGATCGCAAAACTTTGTAATCTTCGAGTGGCAGTTCCACAAATCCATGAGTCGTGGACTCGCAGAAGACAAAATTCAAGTTATAGCTAGAGTCAAAGCGGCCCTAAATGGGAGATTAAACGATCAGTGAAAATCATCCAACGAGCTGAAACAATATAGTGGGGCTCAGTGGCGTCGCGTGCCATCTGGCAACAATGCAACTGCTCCATTTAAACTCATTAAATATATATCGAATTTGCCTCGTGCACTGTGCACCCCCTGAATTCGATATTTTACATGAGTTCAAATGGGTAGAATACATTGTTGCCAATTTGCGCGCGACGCCACTGGTGGGGCTTTGCTACGTTATAAGTCCTATAACTCCCAAAATTGCGACACCGTGGACGATCTGATTTCGGTTGTTAGCCTCGTTTCTTTTTTTAAAACTTAGATAAAAAATTGTAATTAATTCAGTGGAAATTGGTTTCAAACGAAAGTTTTATAAAGGGGCTAACTGCGGACACAGGATGGGGCTCTTGCAAACTTTTGCTATATAAGCAAATAAATGCTCTAATCTGAGGAAATGACTAGCGAAAATCACGAAAATCGTACCGAAAAAGTCTAAAATTCAGTAATAAACTTACAAAACTGCTTTAACGGCAAGATCGCAATGGCGCTTCAACGCAGATATCATGGGAGATTCCTGTCTAATCTGTCACTTTCTCTACGGAAACACAGAGATATCTCATTTTTAGATAGGGATCTCCCATGATACTGCGTCTTTTCCGCCATTATGCCCGATTCTGAGAGTGAATTTCGTGATTTTTCAATGTACTCATCGTCATTTTTAGACGTTTTTATGCAAGAATCAACTCTTAATTCAATCCCCTATAGCAAAAGTTTGCAAGAGCCCCATTTTATGATACAAGAAAAAAAAATGATTATTCTCACATGATTGTTTCAGTTCTTATAACCTGGAAATCTTTCCAAAAGAATTAATTACATCGCTTTCTGTGTCCAGATACACTGTTAAAATCGGCCAAAAAATCCGGGGTGAAAATCGGAGCAAACATAAAAATGAGGGTAAATTTTACTCTGATGCGTAGTAAAAATAGAATGCACCGAGAGTGAGTAAAGAGCGGAAAATACTATCGAAGAGGGTGGTCATGCCTCCTCTACGGAGTAAAATTATCTTTTAAATCCGGAAAAGTGCAAATTATTACTATATCTTTCCTCCTTTTCACACTATTTTCTACTACACAAATATATTACTCCCAAAACTATATACCAGGAGAAATCATGGCTTTTATGTAACCGGAGTTGGAGTGAACACTTCCAACAGTGTAGCCACTTCAAAACGCTTTCTCCTTCATTTCAAACCGATTTCAAACGGATCTGTCAGAACTTTAAAAAAAAAAAAGCTCTAAAGTTAAAAAATGAGGCAAACAAACCGAGCCTGAGTGAAAATGTCCGTAAGAGATTTCCATCACGAACCTCCGTGATAGTGTTTCTCACACGCGCCCCAGAAAACACATAGATAGTTTAGTTATAGCTCGTTGGCATCTTGAGATGTTATTAAATAAAATCTCAGATTAACTTTAGTTTAGAGTTCGGCAACGTTCTGACAACATCCATATCTTTCAGTCTCAGGATACCGCCTAAAGTAGTTATCGAAGGCGGAGAAGATTTCAAGACTTTAGAAAATTCCTTTAAAGCGTGCCATACCAAGATTCTATTAGCCTTTTGACGGCTCAACAACTCGAGAACCGCTCAAAAACTACCACTTTGTAAGATTTTTAATTGGGAAAAGACTCGTCTGTACCACGAAAATTTTACTTGCGTAAGCAAATTAACGTTGAAAACACGCTGATAAGAGGCTGGATATGAGTTGAGTTGAGTCGTCATGGATAGGAACTCGGCAACCGCTTGAATTTTGTTTCATAGGCTTGAGGGCAGACGACGCTGCGCTGCGACGTTGCGTTGCTCAAACGCTCCAAAAATTCTTTCGTTAAAATCTGCGGAATTTACACAAAGCCTCTAAGCATAAATACCAGAGCGTATAAACTGATCAATAACCTGGGTACTTTCTTTCTACAGGGAAGTATTTATCAGTATCAGTAATACCTACTGATATAACGTCACGGCACATTTTATGGTGATTAATATCAAAGTTAAAGTCGCCAAACGTGCAGAGCTGCCGTCTTTCGTACATATAATGCAGTGTTGCCAGATCGAGGGTAAAAAGCCGTATCGTCCCAATTTAAATCAATGTAAAACATGCGGCCTTTTCACCCCAACCTGGCAACACTGATCTAATGACATTCTTTAATTCACCGATTTTCCACCGGTTAAGCAAAGATTACACAGCTCAGTTAAGTTTATGACTATGAAAGTACGAAAATACTTTAACCTGTAATCTTTCCTTAACCGGCGGGGTCATTAGGTACTGACTTTAAAGAACTAATTTTTAATTTCCCGCTTTTCATTAAAACAGCTTGCATATATTTCATTACCTGGGCAAGCCGGCATGGTATTGGGGCGGCAGTGGCACTAAATGAACCAATCGGTCCCACTGAATGGTGGGACAGAGAGGAGGGTCGCTGGAAATAAACGTAAAGTACATCAGGACGTTGACAACAGTAGCGAGGCGTGACATTTGGCAACGACGTAATTTCTTCATTTAAACTCATTGAAAGAATAGAATGCTTTGGTTATCGGTGAGGACTAGAAGTTTCGACCTTTTTAATGTGTTTAAAGGAGGGAAAGAAATGTTGCCAAATTGCACGCCTCGCCACTGGTTGACAAGCCACAGGCAATTGATCTTTTTTTAGAAAAATCAAATCTCCTACCTCCAATTATAGTTTCCTCGGTCAATATTTCGCTGCGAACAAGCTTTGCTTAGCCACATTGTTCTCATGCGTATCCCAAGAACGTTATTACATACCCTGTTCTTAACTTGACCGTAAACTCCTGATTAGGAATATTTCACAATTCGATGAGCGGGGGAAAGAGAGACGAAGGAAGAAGAAATCACAGCTCAACGATTCATTTAATGAAGTATTCATGATTGAGAGTCTCAGCCGGCACCAGATTGGAGACTAAATGATTCCATTGCCCTCAAAAATTTGATACAATTTTTCCCGCAGTGAAAGTAAAAATATCGCATTCATCCACCGGGAGAGAAATATGTAACAGGGCGAGCGTTATTAAATACTGCGGGCTTGAAAGGCGTTTAATTAAAAAGTTTCTTCACCCGAGTAAAGGCTTTAGGGGTAGACTCCCGAGGGCGGTCGGTGGTAGTTGGTGGCTGGCAGCGAGACTCCATGGGACTAGTATAGCGCTACTAGTGGGCGAGCAACCCAGCAACAACCTCCCCCGACAGAGCAATTTGACTCGGTTACTTATACCGTCGATATATATATATAAAAAAAACCCCTAACCCATCGTTCCCTCATTCCCTCGTTCTCGCCCGTCAAGGAAATAATTATTCGTCTGCGAAAAACTGATGCACGATTAAGCCCGGAGGGCAATCATTATGCCCGAGATTTATAGGCGACGCGTTTAAACCCCTAGTTTTTCATTTTTAATTACTGTTATTTTTATTTCGACGCCCACTTCGATGAACCCGCAGCGGTAGCGTCCAAGTTCTCGCCGCAAAGTGGATAGAACAACGGGTAAAAGAGCGGAACCTAAAGTGAAGAAGTCGTCAAGCACGAAAATGAAGATGAAGACATCGCGAGGGGGAGGGGAGAGCTTTCAGAATATGTCAAAATGTACTTTTACAGGAACGGAACACAGATACGTCAAAAGCTCATTTCAAATTATAGGCCAAAAGTAATTTATACTTTGGAAAACGGAAAATCAGTAACAAGATAATCATCTGAAGAATGTTTTAGCAAAATATCTCGTCAATAACTTCAAATATAAGTCTGAAAGTACCAAAAATCGAAGTAGGTCCAGTTAAACATCGATACTCGGCATTCCACCTTTTGTTTCTTTCCGCCTTGTTTTTGAAAATATTGACGAGATATGTTGCTGAGATATTTTATTGATGATTATCCACTTCAAGACACTCTGTTTAATACAAACTAGTTTTGGAATGTAATTGACATTAGTCTAAAGGCAACGCTCTGGTTCCTCTGGCCTGATGGTAGAAATCGACACTAAACGCTGAATATTCGCCTTAACACAATAGGCATGCTTTCACCGCAAAATGAACAATAGGAAAGTATCGGAAACTTTAATGAAAAGCAGATCCTGAGTGTTATAGGTCAATTTGGTTGCTACCACCACTGTAGAACGGGAGGGGTGAACGGATCGCGTGGCGCAGCGATTTCCAATAACAGATTTTAATGGTTATTTTTTCACTGTGATGTATGTCACACCGTCCGCGTCGTTGCACGGTGAAAGGCTTCCGAACTACGCGGCGCTGCAACGCCAGCTGAAAAATTAATGACGGCTGAATCCTTTTCAAAGCCACCCCCGTCGCGTCGCAGGTCACGCTGCACCGTTCCAGTTCTAATTACGGGACCCGCAACGCAGGGAGTATAGGCACCGACTGACTGGAAAGCGGAGACACTCCACCTTAGGACTTGGAGTCTAGAGCAGCCACCAAACTGCAAACTGTACACAGCGACACAAGCTCTTGGATGCGGAATGCGAACCACAGCCCCATGCAAAACTACCCGGAAACCATTAAAACTGCATTTTCTCCTAGTCTGACTTGAAACAGCGAGAAACGGAAACCTGCGGCTGGAACTGAGGTTTGCTACACGAACATGGTCGGAACAGATTCAGCATTAGAAAATGAATTCATTGAATTCATGCAGAAGGACGGGAGAAGAATATAAGGGGAAGGGGTGTTACTCGAGCATCATAACATGTAACTTGCCACTGATACCCTTGATTCGTTTGTTTAACATTCTTGCTTTGTCCTTTGAATACACACGCGGATGAAATGATAAGAGGATTATCATTTGGGGCAGGAAGGGAAGATGGGGCTTTGTTTGTGGTTAGGTATGTCTCAGATGCGAATTAATCGAATGTTGTTTTGCTTCGAAACCGCAGTGCCGACTCGTGGACTGCGATACATCGATACATCTTCCTCGGAGACCTAAAAAAGGACTTCAAAACCAGGACTAACTCGTGAACTATGGTTCACCAATGCATCCTCCATGGATACATTATAAAAAGAATCCATTAGTGGGGCTAAATTTGGTTACAGTCGATTAAATAGTTATTTGTTGAGTAAAATCCAGTGAAAATTGCGATGAAAAATTAATTAAATTACAATATTCAATCACCGGCTCACACAATGACTTTAAAGTTTAAGGTGTAACGCAGGTACCATGAAAGATTCACATCTAATTTGAGGCTATCCTGTGAGCGTTTCTATGAAGATTGCGACAAATTAGACATGAATCTCCCAATATATCTACGTAGATCTTCCATTTAAAAAAACATGCGGCAGGTCTATGCATAGGTAGGTAGCGTTGGAGATTCCTATCTAATTTGTCTCTCTCTCTATTGAAAGACACAGAAGGAAGCATCAAATTCGATGGGAATTCCTAATGATGCCTCCGTAGCTCCACCACTGTGTCCTAAACTTCAAAGACATTTTGGGAGTGTGAGTGTGACGTGTGAGTGAATTTCGTAATTTTTTATGTGCTCGTCGTAACTTCTGCCGGGTTTTACACAAAATTCAACTATTCAATTGCAAATACCAAAAGTTAGTAAAAGCACTCTAAAGTTAAAACGGACGGGATAGGACGATCGGGTTTTCTCGATCCTAAACTGTGGAGAAGGACAATCTGATAGCTAATACTTTAAAAAAATGGGGGTTTGAGACCCTTGTCAAGTTTGAAGTTAAGTTTTGTTCTATTTGTAGACAGTGTTCACCGGATAATGAGTAAATGAGCTTAAACTATTATTCAATGTATACGGGAAACTTTACAGTTATCAATCTAGTGCAAAGTTTAGCATCGATCGATTCGAAGTAACGTGAAAGCGGATCGATATTGGTAAAGGTAGATTTTTGCTCTGAGAAACATAGAGTGTCTTACACAGTTTACACTTATCAATCTAGTGGAAAACTTAGCATCGATCGATTCTAAGTAACGTGAAAGCGGATCGATATTGGTAAATGTAGATTTTTGCTCTGGGGAACATAGAGGGTCTTACACTGTTTACACGTATCAATCTAGTGGAAAGTTTAGCATCGATCGATTCGAAGTAACGTGAAAGCGGATCAATATTGGTAAAGGTAGATTTTTGCTCTGGGGGACATAGAGGGTCTTACACAGTTTACACTTATCAATCTAGTGGAAAACTTAGCATCGATCGATTCTAAGTAACGTGAAAGCGGATCGATATTGGTAAATGTAGATTTTTGCTCTGGGGAACATAGAGGGTCTTACACTGTTCACACATTAACTTCCAACTTGTCGAGCCAAGTC
The DNA here is from genome assembly GCA_011764245.1 of Trialeurodes vaporariorum. NCBI lineage: Eukaryota > Metazoa > Arthropoda > Insecta > Hemiptera > Aleyrodidae > Trialeurodes > Trialeurodes vaporariorum. Next base: position 34,434,055 of record VMOF01000002.1, on the reverse strand, counting down.
AACACGCTATAAAAATCTGAGCTGGAAACAAGAAATTAAGTTTTACGACGATCTCAAAAGATTCTGTGTAATTCATCGTAATACTTCCTGGAAAAACACGAGGCGGAATGCAGAACTGGAAATCGAGTGGGTAAAGCCTCAGTAAAGAGAGGGAAGGGTGAGGAAGGGAGACCGAATGTTCCGAGAATCCGAGTCTCAAAGGGACCGTAAAAAGGGGAAAATCATAAAACTCGCGCGAGAAAGTTGGACGTCAGTATTTTCGCCGCCGCCGTCGCCAAAGACTCGTGAGGAGCGGACGAAAAGACTCGTAAAATTTGGACTCTGTTTTCCGAGAGAGGCAACGATTCTGCACCCGGCACGTTTACAATGTTTGCCCTTTGGAGTTTTTCTAATGACATTAAGGAATGATGTCATGTAAAACGTACAATTCAATCAAATTTCGTCGACCAAGGGAAAGAGTTGCCACACAGAAAGAAAAACAAGAAAAAATGACAAGAACTTAAAAAAAAAATTTGGTCATATTGATCCTAATGCCGGAAAGAAACTAGTCTCCGCAAACAATGCGAAGCATCGCTGACTTTTTTTTTTTAAAAAAAAGAAAGAAAAAATGGATGATAAAAGAATGTGAAGTAATGCATTTTTCGAAAAAGCCAAGTTGAAAAGGATAAAAATTCAGAACAATGATGAGGAAAGTAAAGGTGCAAAGGTGTGATTTTAGAACTCGTATAACGAGGTAACTAAACAAGTATTCAGTCCGAAACAGCAATTTATTGTTTTGAAGAGACTGACGGCTATTCCAACTAAAATTATTCTGAAATAGGGAAACGGATTTTTGCGGCTGATGTGCTAAGGAATAATTGATTACATGACATTTATTTACAGTTTTCTACATACACTATCTGAAACCTGTGCCACAAATTAGAAAAGGGCTCCACGAGAAGATGGACAACTATTACCATCTTTTACTACACTTTTCTTTTTTTTTTGTTTCCGTCGTTGTTATTAATTCTTCTATTCTCTCACAACTAATTCTTCAATTCCGAATCATCTCAACTTTATTCATTCTTTTTTATTTTATTATTTTTCCTCTTCTAATCTCACTTTTCCCTTTCCTGTACATCAGCATTTTAATTTCGAGGAGGAAACCCCCACAGTGGTGTCCTGCAGGCTGATTCTGCTCATTTGGACGAGACAAGACGAGATAGCAAGAAACGATCAATCCTATTGGTTTGAATGGCGTCACGTGACAGATTTGAAGTCATTCACGAGCCGTGAGGACGAGCTTTAAGTCATGGAAATGAAATGAATGACTCGAACTCGTCCGTCACGGCTCGTGAATGACTTCAAATCTGTCACGTGACGCCATTTAAACCAATGGGATTGATCGTTCCTTGCTATCTCGTCTCGTCTCGTCCAAATGAGCAGAATCAGCCTGCAGGCCATCCATCCTGGCGCCTAGACTTGTCGGCGAATATTGAATAGGGTCAAAGCTGTGAACCACTTCATCACAAACAGTTCCAACTTCAGTCCCATTGTGTCATTTTAACGAGGATTTAGGCAATTTTAATCTGTCAATGGTAAGCCGACTATTTAACTAGTACAATGTGTGGATCATTACCCAGATATTGTATGCGTACTTTATTTCACAAATTTTTGTATTCTTCCAATTCGCCACTCCCTTGCTGCCTTTCCACAGAAATAGGGCACGAACTTCAAAGGCAGGAGCAGACGCGGTCGATTGCGGTCCGATCGGAACTCAATTAAGGTAACGAGTTGATTATAACAAACGATGTTCTCCCGAGTCTGAATCGCGCGCTCACTCGCCTGTACCCACCCGTGTGTCTCTACACTCGAAGCGGAGCTCACAAAGCTCGATGAATTGACCATGTCAACTGTTGGTAACTGGTGCAAATACAAAGCAAGCTGCGTGCGGTTGATTTTCGGGCGAACCTTCATTATACGACCGTTAACTGCGCAGTGTTGGTCGGCGCGAACTGATACTCTGCGGCCTAATTGTTGACGGCACAACGCTCATAGGACTCTCACATTGAATTAATTGGAAGACGAGAAAATGAAGAGAAAACAAACAGTTATACGCCATATCCCTCCGTGAGTCATCGCAAGGTTCAATCAAATGTTTCGCCATAGATTTGTCGTTCCTTTTTCTTTCCTGAATTTTATTGAAGTGTTTTCACCTGATTTCTTTATGATATAAGCTGCTCAGACAATGACCATTTCGGATTGCTTCCATCTTCAGGTCAGACACAAGAAAACTAAACAGAAAAAGAAAGAAGCAATTTTCTAAAATAAACTTTGTATTGTGGTGACACCATCCAACAATCAAGGACTTTCCCGCGTTTCACCACCAGGCGGCTCCGTGATTGTCAGTTAGAGAACGTTCAGTGAGCTCACTAACTCCAAAATACGAGTAGAATGCTCAAAAACGACTTCACAAAGTGTTATGATCCAACTTTCAAACGTTAACTACAGCTAAACTTGAATCAATTTGTTGGGCCCGTGAGATCTACTGCTGAAAGTAGTATCTAGTTCCCGTTTCTGCAAAAAAAAAAAAACAAAAAAAACAAAAACAAAAACAAAAACGGAAAACAACGAGCAGACCAGTGATCCGAGAGCAATAATTTTCGATGCTGGAACGGAGCTTAGAAACGGTGAATACAAGAGGATGGTAAAGCCCATAAAGAAAGCAACAACTCAGAAACCGAAACAATTTCCAATAGAACATGAGCATGATACTCATGCTCTAAAAAAATTGAATCTTGACCGTGCTCCCCTCGCCGTAAGAAACGTGTCATTTCTATTGACCGACTCTTTTTAGCGTTGTTAGAGAGCATCTCGGAGTTCGATCACCCGATCGTTGAAAATCACAGAGCAAAGACGCACTGCCTCTTGAATACATAGATACTCTAAGCGGAATAACTGCTTGATACGCTGTTCTCGAATAACTGTCATGCACTTCAAACTTGCTCGTGATGATGAGAGCCATAATCCATTACGACCCACTGTAGGAATTGTAGTACAACAATTTGACAAGTTTCGAAACACCTGTATTTCCAACCCCGCATAGGTACTCTCTGAACGAGCTGACATAAATAAACGACGGGCGGGTCTTCAATCAGCAGGGGCGTTTACAATCTCACATTAATACACGGTACAGCAATAAGATAAAATCGGATCAAAAATGCATTTAGAAACCTACAAATCTTTGAAATTTTCTAGACTTCGCAACAAAGTGCGAGTTGGAAGGCGGAGATGAGGATTGTGTTGACGCATCGCGTCGTTGCTTTAACAAAATAGAGGGGATGAAAGCAAGATAGAAGGATAGAATGAAGAAGAGAGGGCAATGTTGTTAAGATCGTTAATGAATATATCTGCTCGCGAAGGATGGTTGAAGAGTCTTCTCGTATTAAACTCGATTATTTTTTTTTTCAGTTAGTATGAGTCACGGAAATGAAAGTACCGATGTTGCCACGTATGTAGATTAAAAAACAACAAAAACAAAAACAAAAAACAAATAATAAACTAAAAAAAAAAATTTAAAAAAAAAAATAAAAAAAATTAATAAATAATAAATTAAACAAAAATAAAAAAGAAAACGAAGACGAAAAAATAAACGCAAAGAAACAAACGAAAATAAAATAAAATAAATACAAAAGGCAAGAAAAAATAAACAAAAAACAAAACAATAATGAGAAATAAAGCAGTTCGAGTGAATAACTGGCAGGCACGACATTAGCAATTTTTTTGGGGAGGGGGGGGGGGGGGCTTTGAACGGTCAATGCCTTCAAAACTGCCTGTTTCAGAGAGCCGCACTTTCTCCATGAGGTTCAAAGGCTGCCAGTACGTCTCGCTTCGACTTGTTCAATGTTCGACGTTCGATGCATTGCACCGAGCAACTAATGCAACTTTGTGCGCCTTCATGAAGCGAGTTACGCCTGAGTACTAGTGTGGAAGTGAATCATCTTCAGATTCGAGGGTGGGAGAGAGGAACGGCGCGGCGGCTAGAGGGCTAGGTTAGGGAAAGGGAGGCTGAGCTGAGACTGAGACTGCCGAAAGAGGAACAGGAGGGGAGTAACCCGAGCGAGCGTGTGCTTAGATCCATTTCCGAAGTGTGCGTAAAATGAAGGAAACTCCCGATGTTGCCATGTTTGTAGAGTCAGCTTTCTGAATGAAGCAGATGCGAACTGTGGCTACAGATGGGTAGCTTTTATAATGGCATAAATTGCACGAAAACCAGCGGCAATAGACGGTTTTAAGGCGAAGTCAACGTTTCGTCAACAACCACAATACACTCATCGGTCGCAATCGGTTGTGATAAAACTCGCGTAGCGTTCCAAACTATCTCACTCCCTCTCCCGTGACCCCCATGTATACCCATCTCTTTCTAGTTTCGAAAGTCGTATACAGGGCCTTGCTTCAAGACAAATTATTATCAAAATCACATTAAAGTACCAAAAGCCAAAAATTTGACAAAAGATGTCTCTATATACGATTTTTTAGATTAGAGTGAGATGATGGCAGTACGCGGGGGTTACAAGAGAGCGCTAGAAACAAACTGTTTTTGTTTGGAACGCTCATTACCAACAGTCGCCATTACTAAAACCCTCTATTGGCTTATATTGAGAAAACCAGCGGCAATAACTAGGATTCGGAGCAACTCCGGCAACCGGAGTCTTGGTCGGGCGCTGCAAAACCCAAAATAAATCTGATTCTATTTAAAATGGGTCTGTTGCAATATTTCGCTATACAGCGTCATGGAGGATGAATTTCTATACGTAAAGTCTCTTACAAAAAACGTTGAGAGCATCATCCAAAATCTACTCATAAATTCAATTTAAAAAAAAACGTTTAAAAAATGTCAAGATGGCGGTCGAATGAGCGAGTGACAAAAGGGGAGGGAGGCCCATCTAATTGTAGCTCAACTCCATGAAAATCCCTTTGCTGAATTTCCCCTCTCGAATCCCTTTTCTCAGCATAGAAAGTTGTGATTAGATGGAACTCCCCCATTGTCACCCGCTTGTTCCAACGTCATATTATAATTCTGTTAAACGCATTTAATGAGCTTATGAGTGGATTTTGGAACTTTTCGATGCTCTCGACGTTCTTTTCAAATGATTTTACAGGGGGATTTGATGAGAAGCAACCCTTCATAGGGCTGTAGCAAACATTTGCAACAGAACCATTGAGGGAGGGATTATTTGTTTTTATTTAATCGTGACTTTTTCAAAATGCATCTTTCTTCCCGTCAGCCGCGACGTAAGTACATGTACATCATCTCAAAAAGTGATGAAACTTAAAATATTCAAAGAACTGACAATAACAACCCTTTCCTTGCAATTAAAGTAACAAAGCAAAACATTTTGTAAATTGAAAGAGTACATAAATTTCTTTACATTGACATTGTTTTGCTTCAATTTTACTCAATTTGATTTATAATTTATTCATAATTTTTTTTCAAATTTTTAACAATGATTAACGATAAGTTTTTGACTCAATTGAAAACAATAGTTTATAAAATGTAAGTGAACCAAAATTTAGTAAATCTAATTTGTATTGCGCGAATCCTTTCAACGAACCCAATCACTCGACACTTAGCAAATATTTTGCAACATTCAGTAACGAATGTTGGCGGTTGCACCAAATTTAAAATCAAAGAAGTAAACTTAAAGTTTGTCTCACATGTCGATTCACATTAAGAACTGAACGCAAAGCTCTAGCGCATAACCCGGAAGCTGAAGTTACATGACGGATTAAGCGTACTTGTAATGTCAAAGATTATCAGAACGCTTTACTCATAGTTTTTACAAATTATTTCGGACGTGGTACCAGGCGAACGCTTTTCTCTTAAATGATGGTGATGAAGATTTAGATATTCTGGCGATTAGTCACTTCTAGTGGCGGCTCATAAAAAAAAGCAAAGTGGAATTTTGTCAATTTAAACCGATAAAATATAATTGCTCCTTATTGAGCTGCAATCCGCCTCCCTTAGGATTCATTGTTTACGCAGGATTAAATGGCAAAAAGTAAGGTTGCCAGGTTGTACGAGTTGACACTAGTTTCTTTTATGTATGTAAAAACCATTTTTTTTTCTTAATCTCCATACTTGAAAATAATTTTTTATTTTCCAATCCCATTATCCTTGAAAGACTATTATTCATCTATAAAATTGAATGAAAAATAACCACATCGCACAAAACACCTCAGCTCATTCTAAAATCCCAAGTTTCTATGTCACGCTTTTCCTACACCTACAATACCTGCAATTCTATAGACGGGTTTCGTGCGAAATCAACGATTAGCCATCACTTACAACAAAGCACTCATCGGTCGCAATCGGTTGTGACAAAACTCGCATAGCGTTCCAAACTATCCTAATCAGTAATCGCTCTCCCGTGAAAAACATGTACTATCGACGAATTAAAGATTGTTGCGAGATTTTCACAAGCTAACTTTAGCCTTCAAGGTTCTGGTTCGGCCACTCATCATACTCCTCACACCTTGCAGGTGAGACCCAGTGCGGGTGGGGCGGAAAAGCCGTTGCAGATTAGTCCCAAACTCACCTCCTTAACTGAAACTGTGTGAAAACCTCGCGACAATCTTTAATTCGTTGATACTGCAGGGGTGCAAAATGTGCCCGATCTAGCGATCCGCGGATCGCGTGAAAGTGAGGAAATTTCTGGGAAAGTGAGGATTTTTTTTTTTTTTTAATAATGGCAATAAGGATTTCCCAGGAAAATAGTGTAAAAAATGGGAAAATATTGGGTCCTTTTGCGAACATGGTGTTGAAATGTTAAAATAAGCACGAAAAAACAGTCGTCACTTTCCAATTTTTGTGAGGAAATTTTTTAAAATCCTCTGAGGAAATAAGTCATGGATCGCGTGAAACTTCCGAAGTTTTGGAACATTTTGCACCCCTGGTTGATAGTACAGCTTTCTCATTCTAGTTTCAAAATTCGTATACAGAGCCTTGTTTTATGTCATTTTACTATCTAAATCACAGTAAAAAGCCTCGAGGCATTCATTTTCGTCAAAACATTTCACAAAAAATGTCGCTACGTACTATTTTTGAAATGAGAGTGAGATGTCAGTACATGGGGGTTACGTGAGAGCAAAAGAGACAGTTTGTCTTTGTTTGGAACGCTCATCACCAAGTCATCACTAAAACCGTCTTTAGGCCACCGTTTATAGAACAAATTCATAATGCCACAATAAGTAAAGAAAGCACCGTCAACACACATTGGCGCATAGAAAAATGTTTCAAAAATTAATTTAAGTTTCCGACCTGATTGTATTATTGAGCGTTATTCCGTGCTTTTATGATCTAAAAATTTCCACTAGGAAACCTGGCAATACAGGATACTCATCGGCAAACGTGAGGCAAAGAGACGAAGACGACATAACGTACTGCATCGTTACAGAGCGTGGTGGACGGTGGAAGAGTAGGGCGGGGGCGGGGGGCCGGTTGGGGAGCGGCGGCGGGTGGCGCCCGAGGGGTTCCACTCGACTCGACGATGAGTTCCCGCGCAAAATCGTTTACGCTCCCCTTTACCCCCCCCCCCCCTCTTTCGCCCCAGCAAGCCATGCACCACAACCACACTACGTTCATCGCTTTTCTAACCCCCCTCGGAATTTCTCTCCGGAATCTCGACACAGCTCTCTAGATGTGACGCGACGCAACGGCGACAGAAAACGTTCGTCTCCGAAAATCTCGGTTTGCGTTGACTCGTCGGACACTCCAAGTGGCAATTTAAAAAATAGTTCAAGTACGCTTGAAATAAACGCGATTTTCGAGATTTTCAGGCTCCGTTTGCTAAATCACGTATTTGATTGTCTGAGTGAGTTCGGCTCTGGAGCCAATGGGTCTGTTGCAAAATTTTGCACTACAACGATAAAGAGTGTTTCATCATAGGTACAATCACCCGAAAAGTCCATTAATTGGTGGCATCGGAAAGTAATGAAATGTGATAATAAACTCACAAGAGACGTTCAATGAAAATCAAGATGGCGGTAAAATATCGAGCAACTTCTATGCATGCACCACGAACATCCAAGGATTGCCAACGTTGACAGCCTCGCAGCTTCAGAGGTTATGTGTTTATTTACGTTGTGATTGGGTGTGATCGAAACTGTGAGGTTGGCTATCCTTGGATGTTCGTGGTGCATGTATACCGGTTGCTCAATATTTTACCGCCATCTTGGATTTCATTAAACGTCTCTCGTGAGTTTTATACTGCATTTTATGACTTTCTGATGCCACCAATGAAATTTTCACGCGATTTCAGATGAGATTGTACGCGCTATAGCGCTGTAGAAAAAGTTGGCAACACACCCATTATTGTGAATGGGTCTGCTGCAAACTTTTGCTGTAGCGTTAAGGGAAGCCGGGTCGTATGTAAAATTGCGTCGAAATCACATCGAAAGAATCTAAAAGTCTCGGAATCCACTCACAAGTTCAATAAATGCGTTTAGCAAAATTAAAAAATGGCAGTCGACTGAACGGGTCACAATGGGGGAGTCTCGTCTAATCGCAACTTACTATATGCTGAGAAAAGTTATTCATCATAGAGAAAGCTGCAATGAGTCTGTTGCACACTTTTGCTATACAGCGTTGCGGAAGGCCTAATCTGGCCGATTTGCGTAGATTTAATGACATTTTTAAAATCACCGATGATTCCACCGGTTGAGAAAAGATTACATAGCTCAATTCAATGTATGACTGTAATGCACGAAAACACTCTGATCTGTAATCTTTTCTCAATCGGTAGAAACGCTGTTAATTAATTAAAATATACCGGTTGAGAAAAGATAAAAGACGCCATTTTTTTCGTGCATTACAGTCATACACTGAACTAAACTCTGTAATCTTTTCTCAACCGGTGGAATCTTCGGTGAATTTCAAAATGTAATTAAATCTACGCAAATCGGCAGCTCTGTAATGGGGGAGTCACATATAATCGTAACTTTCTATGCTTGATGGGATTCCCTCATTGTGACCCACTTTGCCCACCCACGACCGCCATTGCATTAACACTGTATATAGTACCGCTGAAACCACAGCACTACCTATAGAACCGTTATGTAGGACAATTTGACCCACATGCGATTGATGTGTTATTTTTGAGCTACTCTTTCATATTAATTATTTGACGTTGGTTCGACGCTTTCATTGCGTTTTCGAGAAGATGTTGAAAACTGCCTATGCGATTGCAATAGGTTTTCACGTAATTTCACAAATAAATCAAACTACCATGACGCTGGAGCACAAGTTTGCAACAGACGCATTCTTATGATACAATACATGACCATCTGATTCAAAAAGAGCTGTGGATCAATTTTGGCTTCAACAAAACATCATTTCTGTTCATCCTGCTAAAAGCCAAGCGTCTCATATTTTCCTCTTACACATGGCAATTATCGTTGCTTATCAGCCACGGGTGACGGACGTAGCGTGTATGGGGCTTGGACATGTTTGGAAGCCCCCTCATTTTTTCGAAGCCCAAAAGTGCTCACACCCCCCCCCCCATCTTTCTTTGCGTGAAAAAAAAGGTGTGGCAACAGTGCCTTTAATTAATGTGGCCTCATGAGGTCGCTACCATCCGAAACATGTGTCATTCCTAGCCACAAACTACGGAAATCAACAGAGGTAATTCAACTTAAAGAGGCTTTTCTGGGTTGAATTTTAAGAACCAAAAGAAAGAAAACAAAGGGTTAGCACTTTTCAAAAGCCCCCCACCCCCCCCCCCCACTTTTGACACCTTGGCTAAACTTACATCATCAACGCTCCTCGGCTCCTTCCAACCTGTATACCCTGAACTTAACCCTTTCTAAATCGAAGTTAGCACCGGTTGCAGGTTGCGTCGTAAGTAATAAGACAACAGATCCTCCCTAGAAACCACAAGAGTATGCCAACAAATGCATAGCAATCATAACAATACGAATACCACGGCGAAGAGACTCTGAGTCAAAACATTCATAGAACATCTCTAAGTGAAGATGGCTTTTCATCCCGATGAACGGGCAGGCATATTTCATTTCATAAATGTCAACCATGTCTAACTAGGCCCAGTTAAAAAAAAAGGCTTCAGTTGCAACTGAGACGCAACTTAAGTTCAGTTCGCGGTGAGCAAAGAAACAGGTGTGTTTCCTTCCCCGATATTTTTAACAGCTGCTTTTGACATCTCTGGAAATGAAAAGAAATTTTGACCAAAACATCTATGAGAATAGTTTGCCGAAATTTCCATTCTATTATCAAGTATGGCTGAACTCTAGAGATCGTCGGTAAAATCAACATGACGAGCAGATATACCAGTTTGCGCTTGACCGTCTTACTTACGAACACCAGCACAGCTCACACAGGGACAAAAACACCAACATTTTCTAAGATGAAAAAGTATCTGGCAAGAAAACCAAAGTTTTCCGAGTTTTCTGTTCGTTAAAAATCGTAGAATTCTGTAGACCCCTCTTCGACGCGACGCATTAATCGTCAAAGTTACTTATTCGCCTTCAGAAATTTTGGCTTTCTCTGAGCACATGTGATTGCTTGAACAAAGCCCGAACCTTTTGCATGAAAAAGACTCAAAGTTGAAAATGGCAACATCGCCACTACGAGCTAAAACTTCATTTCAGAAATCTACTTCGTGTCGGCTCCATCCGCAACAGGAGAAGGCATGCCGCGCCGACAAGCAGAGCCGACCCTGGCCTGGCGCGCCGCGCCGCCGCCGCTCTGTCTGGTGATTCTCTTCAACTTTAAATTGAATCCCGAAAGAATTTAATTGCAAAATTAATCTACTCCCCTCTCCTCTTTCCGCCACTTTCACATCCTCTCCCACTTCGAGTTTCCTCCGTTAGTTTAACGACAATCAAAACTATTAACAAAGTGCTTCCTCGACGGAATCAAACAGACAATTATTTTAATCACGACTGCATTTAAAGTTTCGGTAAACAGTGCGAAATCTGTTGAAACAAAAGATTTTGCGGGCACTAATATATGTAAGTGTATAGCGGCGGAGTCGCGATTTAATAATCAAGTATTTCTGGGTGTATTTACGACAGAATATAACAAAAACTGCTGACATTTCACGGAACTTGCCCTAATAGGTCAATATGGCAGTAGCTAGGATCTAAAATGTTGTGTTTTTCATAAAGAAAAAGACGGGAATTGATGAGCTGAGAACAATGGTGCCTTTGGTTTTTTCCCGGTTGAGTCCCGGTTTTTGGAGATATACAAGTGTAAAGTTGTAAAAAAATCGTGGGCGTATATAGTGACGTAACTACAAGGAATTTCCACTTGAAACAATGTATTTTGGGCCAAAATCTCATCTCCCGAAAAATGGGGTTTAATTAGAAACCAAAGGCATCTTTGTTCTCAGCTCATCAGGTACTTTCATTTTCTTCACAAAAAATACAACATTTCAGACCCTTACAACTGCCCTATTAAATATTTAAAAAAAAAAAAAAAATCGAATTATTTGGGTTCTGGTAGTTAAAATGACGAGTATATGGATGATCAGTGGCGGACCTGGTGAGGTGGGGCGGGGGAGGATGAAACACCCCACCCCCAGAAGCCTCACATTTTGGCTTTTTGACAACAGAAAAAATCCCAAAATTTCTCAGTGCAATACTTCAAATTTACAAGTTCATGGGCGTGCCCCCCCCCCCCCCCCCAGAAAAAATTTCTGAATCCGCCACTGTGTATGATTACACAAAACGTCGACTAGCAATAATTCAAAAATTAAAAGAGAACGAGATGAGAAGTGTCACAAAATAACTTGGTGGATAGCAAGCTACTTGATACAACTATTACTACCGGTAGGAGTTGGTGTGGTATCGTTTCTAAATGAAGGCGCACTAGAGAGGCTATACCTTTTTCTTTTTTTAAAGAAAAAGTATCTCAAACATATATCGGCCCGACTTGCTGAATATAATGTTATTAGAATTTGTGAAATTAGTTTCTTCAAACTGTAAACAACAGAGTTTTTCTTTGTTCTTTGACAAGAGGAATTCTTAACTCAGTTTAAGGAGGGTTACATGTTTACGTCTCCCTCTTTACATCACATTTTCGATCTATAAACGAGTCCATCAACGTTCTCTTGTTTCGAAAATCCGACTCGACTTTCTCAATCCACGAGTGGATGCGGCTGTATTGGCTTTCTCGTCCAAATTGAAAATTTCATCCTAACTGAATTTTTGAGAAATAGGTATACCTATACGTAAATACGTATACGTGCTTCATGTATACGTAAATGCTGTGTGTTGTGGACTCGGCTTGGTAGCTACCGGCTTATGATACCATTTAGACGATTTTGCATGGCAACCAAGCGTTCAAAGACGGGCAATTGTTTCTATAATTAAAAAAACAAAAAGAACTTTTACTCAAAAATTATAATTTGGAAGGAAATAGAGACACCTCTTATTTCGTTGAGAGTGTAGTCCAAAGAGTAAACAAGAGTCGCAATTGAATGGAAGGCCTGCGAGGTCAACGTATCTGAGGGATCGGAACGCGGGCTGGCCTCTGATTGGCTGCAACGCGTGGAGCTAAAATGTCTTAGGGTTTAGGGAAATTAACACGGGGTTTTCGTTTCGGGACGTTTATCTCGAAACCTGTGCAAAATCGTCGGTACACAAATTATGCGAGTCGATTTAGCAGAATTTTCCGAACAAATTGATAGGTCATAAGTGCCTTTTTGTTGCAAATTCGAAAAGACTGTTTCAGTTGAAAAGTACTCACAATAGTGAGTTACTCAAACACTGCTCAAACACACGCCAAGCATGTAATCACACTATTGTGCGTACTTTTAAATTGAAACAGTCTTTTCGAATTTGCAACAAAGTGGCACTTATGACCTATCAATTTGTTTGGAAAATTCTGCTAAATCGACTCGCATAAATTGTGTTGAGACGATTTTGCACAGGTTTCGAGATAAACGTCCCGGAACGAAAACCCCGTGTTAATTTCCCTATACCCTAAGACATTTTAGCTCCACGCGTTGCAGCCAATCAGAGGCCAGCCCGCGTTCCGATCCCTTATCGACGTTGATCACGCAGGCCTTCCATTCAATTGCGACTCTTAATTAATTGTTTACTCTTTGGTGTAGTCAACTTTTGATCCAATCAAATATTTGAAGAAGAATAACAGCTTTCTTTCAGTGGCGGCTCGTGCAATGTGGCAAAAACTTAATTTTTCCATTTAAACCTACATAAAACAAATCGATCGTCAGGAATTGCAATTGCACCCCCAAGATATCGATACTTAAATGACAAAAAAGCATGGTTGCCAAGTTGCACGAGCTGCTACTGCTTTCTTTCCCTTTCGATTAAAATTACAAAAACTAACATTTTGATCAATCATTGTATATCAGTTCATGACTTTCTGAACCCACATTTTTTGTTTAGTTTTGCATCCTCCGGGATTTTTTTTCATGAACCGTGGAAATTGTACATACGACAGTTTTCTAGGCCTAGGAGACGTCTTCTTTTCATAACCAATAATTGATATTCTTATTTAATCCGTGGTAACGGGAAGAGTCGATGGGATGTCGCCACCTGGCGGCGGTTCTCATCAACACGTCTCAAGTGCAACAACATGAAGAAAAGTGGCATGAAAATCTTTCTAAAACCCTAGTGAACAAGTTTCAGTCACTTGTTGACCGTTTCGGTCAACCATAAGTGAGAAATTTGGATTTGACGACAGCTAATCGACATAACTCCATAAGCTTCAATGTTAACAAAATCCCCTCTTGGGCAAAGTCGCCGTAAGGTAAACGAAGGGATCGCCGTTTCCGGTGAATCACTACTGGACTGACCTCTATACTTATAGATCATGGTTGCGCCAGTGGCGTAGCGTGCAATTTGGCAACGTTGCACTTCGTCCATTTAAACCCATCAAAAAGCTCGAAGTATTGGGTGTTCGGTGAACACTTTCGCATTCAACCTTTTTCTATGAGTTTAAATGGAAAAAATACAACGTTGCCAAATTGCACGCTACGCCACTGGGTTGCGCCATCATTTAAACGATACACAGATGATATGTCCAAATTTTAATGTCCAAAACATTAAAATCCAAAAAATTAGGTCCTAAGAGGTGACGTCCTAAAGAAAAGAAGGCCAATATTAAAATGTCTAGAAATTACAAGTCCATAAAATGAAGTTCAAAAATTTGGAGAGTCTAGGAGGCAAATAAATTTTGCAAGCAATCAGTATGCAAATGTATTTTTTTTTATTTTTTTTTTAATTGACTCATAATAATCCTGGCAACCTTTTGTCAGTAAGTTCGATCAACAAGTAGGTTAATCCAGGAAGGTACTTTCCTCAAATCATCTGATAAATTTCACAGGAAAATTTATTTTTAACTTTCTATAGAAGACAAGAATTAATACAAAAATTGCACTGGAATACTTTTGTTCATTGAATATGAACCTTTGGACATTTTTTTTTTTGGACACGAATTTTTTATTTGCGGACATTGTAGTTCATTGGACATTCGAAAGCTTGGACAAAATGGCATTGGATGAAAATATAACTGGACAAATAAAATTTTGGACGAAAAAGTTTTGGACTTAAAGGATGTGGACATATCATCTGGGAACCATTTAAACTGTGGTAAAAAGCATGGTTAGGTGAAGGATTTCCGCACCAAGATGAAAATAAATGGGGGAAACAATAAAAAGAAGATAAAAAAAAACAATTGGATGAGAGGCGGTGAAAAATTTGCTGCGATTTACGCAGCAACATATTCGCTTTATTTTTCACACACAAAAAAAGCAAAACAACACTTTTTTTTATCATTTTATTTGAACATACGTTTGCTTCCTGGGGCTGACGGTCATAAAAACTGAGGTGGGCGAAAATAAGGAGTCGACGAGAGCGAATGGACGGTGGCGGCGGCGGGCGCGGCGCGGGGCGCGGGAGTGAATTAGTTGGATATGCTCCGGGGAAATCTTGGACCGCCACTGGCTGCCGGCTGACTGTAGCTGCGACCACATCAAAAGAATATCATAATAAGATTCCACATACTAAAAAATTCTCACCGTCGAATGGCATGGCTCATGGAGCGTAGGCTACGACCACGCGAGAGGTAGTGAGAGGATTTAATCCCGACGAAAAGGCGAAAAACACAGAATAAAATAGCATTTCACTCCGTCAACCAACCCTTCAATCCATCCCCCAACCCCCAAACCCCGTCCACCTGCCCCTTCATCCAGGTGCCTCCACTTTCCGACATCCTCCCGCCTTCCACAAGCAACTGCACTGCGCTGCGACGAGACGTTTCTGCCGTGGCTGAAATCACAGCACACACTGCCACGTCGCGAAATGTAAGAGTTAAATACTATATGTATGAGTATCACGAGGTAGATTAATAGAGGTACATGCATAAACATACGGTGGTTCCAGAGCTGCCGTTTTGCGTATAATTAACCCTTTAAGGACCAGGTTAGTTCAAGAGAATACCGCTCTTCCGTTTCTACAGGGAAGGTAGTTAACTGTTCGTACTTGATGGAGTTGGAATTGCATATACGACGGATTGAAGGCGCCCAACGAGATCTTATCTCTTGTAGTGTTTTCATATATGTTAGGTTAGTTTTAGCGAAATGAAGACGGAATCAATGTGAAATAGAGTAGTGGCGAAAAACGAGTATACTCGGGCTAGGTCCATAAGGGGTTAATGACATTTTTTAATGGGGCTCTTGCAAACTTTTGCTATAAGCAAATAAATAGTCCAATCTTGTGTAAAGACCAGCAGAAATCACGAAAATCACACTAAGAAAGTCTAAAATTCAGTATTAAACTCAAATAACTGCTATAACGGCAAGATGGTAATGACTGTACGACGCAGGTATCATGGGAGATTCCTGTCTATTATGTCACTTTCTCTACGGAAACACAGAGATATGTCTCAATTTTATTTAGATAGGAATCTCCCATGATACCTGCGTCTCTTCCAGGGGTGTAGCCAGGGGGGGGGGGGGGGGGGGGTCCAGGGGGTCTGGACCTCAACTGGACCTAAACTCTCAACTGTATAGGGACTCTGGAAGTAACTTGCACCTGGTAAATTTACGAGGTCGATAAATAAAAGCAGGAACTCTTTTTGATGGATGACACCTCCGTTTTCGGTCCACGATTCCTGATTAGGTGGATTATGGTGGTCACTTGGTGAGGTGAGTTCGTAAAAACATATTTCTGGACGATTCCGCAGGTAAAATCAAGTTCTTAAACTTGCTATCCAGAGCAATTTTTATTTTTACTTTCATTTTCAATGTTATGATATTGTTTTTATTTCTTGTGCGTGAGCAACACTCGGAATTTATAAACACAACTGCCAAAGCTGTTAACGTGTTCCCTAGGTTGGACAGAGGTCGAAAACCACACGAGGGCGTTTGTAAGTATGTACAAATCAATAAGTAATTGCATTTACGATCATTTCCAAAACAAAAACAAAAACAAACGAGCAAACACCCCGTTAATTCGTAAAATAAATAAAAAACGGTGGAGGGATTGTGACAAGTATCCGTTTTAAACATATTGCAAAGAGAAGGTGAAAAAACACCGGAAGTGAAATTTTACGCCAGAACGATTATGTTTTTGAAGCAAAGCTTAGTCGTTTCGCTGCATACAATGTAAAGATATGTTACAGAATATAGGCGCTCTCTGCTGGCAAAGTAAGTCAGATGGGAGCTAGGGTGACCTAGATTTCAGGATTTATCTAGACTCCATTGCTCGCGTCGTATTGAGTATTTTGGGAAAATATCGGTGTATACTTCTTATAGACACTCAGATTTGCTCAAATGATTTGTAGTCATTTGATGCTTTTATTGTCACGCCGTCGAAGTAGCTGAGCTGAAATTGAGTTCAGTTGTCTCTGCTCCTCACACACAAAAAAACTCGTGGTTGCGTTTGCGCGGTGCATCTTCATCGTGTCTTCTTCGTAGTATAAATACCTAAATATTGTGCCTAAACCTTAAGTGGCCGACTGGCCGGGGCTGGACTTCAGAGGCGCGCGGTTCCCGGTTCGAGACTCGAATCTGACCAAAGTAATTTGCGATCATTTCTTTCCTAAATCACGAAAATGCTTTGATGTTTCATTAATATTGCTCCTCCAATAATATCTTAGGCACATAACTCAAGTTTTTCGCTAAAAATTAAGGTTCGGCGTGTTTAGCTAATCTGTGAATTCTGGAACTTGAACTGAACGATTACAACTAATATTTTAAAAGCTAAACATCAAAAATATTATAAACAAAACTACAGTCCTATATCGCGGCACGCGATACATAAATACATAAATTGTATTGGAGTTCTCCTGCTTCTTTTTATTTCTTGGCCGCAGTTTCCAATGATTTATAAAAACGGACCACGCGCAGTCCATTCATTATTATTGAAATGAAACAAACCGTAAGAACTGCCTTCCTCAGTTAGTCACTCGCTCATTCTAATGGTAACTGAAGTTAAAAGCTAACTTTGCTTTCACACCTTTTATTTCGCGAGAAATTTAATGCGTCATGCATGAAGCATTCCAAGTTGAACACTCTTGATCGCAATGGACAGCAACAGTAGCGCACGGAGAGTCTCTTCATCTCTCTCTTTTCTCCATTAAGAAACGTATGTTAGACAAGGATGGACAATGGGATAAAACCCCCTCTTTCTGTCCTTTTCCTACTTATACATTCAAATGGGAAATGAGAGAGATGGAAGAGATCCTGGTTGCGCCAGTGGACAGCGAAGAGAACGAAGGGCGAAGGGTCTTACCGTAAACACTTGAAGAATAATCACTGAATACAGGCTGAGACTGTACTCGCATAAATAGGTCAGATTATGAAAAGGAGTGGATGCCAAACCTCCGATTCAGAACTATAAAAATTGAAAGAGGGAGTTTTTAAGAACAATGTGGTATTCACGTATGAACAGCTAGTAAGGCGAGCATATATATTCACGGAGAAAAAAACTTCAGTTCATATGGAACACCGAGGGTGTTTGGTTCCAGTAACCGAAGTTTTCAGTTGTGATTATCGCACTTCAGTTAGGAGTACCGAAGTGGTTCAGTAGAAACGAAAGGTGAGTCATAGTATTAGTCACACTTACCGAAACCTTCGGGTCTCCCAACTGAGGTTCGGTACTCCCGATTGAAGTTCGGTACTCACAACCGAAAACTTTGGTTACTGTAACCGAACACATCGGTGTTCCATATGAGCCGAAGTTCAGTTCTTATAACCGATTTTTTTTTTCTCCGTGTCTACCTGAAGAAGACCAAAACTATATCGAAGGCATTCTGAGCTACAGTACCTAACCTTTCGAGCTACAGTACCTAACCTTTCTAACTTTCCGGTTTGGACTGTTTTAAATCACAGACAAACAAAGGATTAAAATGGGAACCAGACCAACAAATTGACTGTTGGTCAAGTTTCCATTTTCATCCTTGGTTTGTCTGTGATGTCTTTTTGGCCATTTAGTTTATAATTGTTTTAATACTGTTTTCAATGGTGTACGTTTTTATACGTGAAAGACCGTCAGCTCGAACTGCACCGTACACTCCCAACTCCCACTCTTTTACTGTATGTTCTTTCTATATCTTTTTTTAGTTTCCATCGTCTCTTGGTTGACTGTTCTCAATCCTGTTTTTCTCTGAATAAAAGCCCTTAATTATTCCTTTGAAAGGGCGTTTTTCATCCTATCCGTCCATTTCCTCTCATCCCTTGGAATTCCTTCATTATAACTCGCGTGAGTCAAAACAACGATGTTTGATCGATGGGACTATGGCAGTGGCATACTCATTAGCGGTAATCATGCGATGAATTTAATACTTTTGCACAAACAGAAAAATTGGTCCAATTCTGCATAAAACAGTTCAATTATGACGTACATTTTTTGACTATTTACTTGGACCCTTCGGGTACCGGTCCAGAACCGGTTCCGGAACCAGACCATACGGACTACCCTCCTAATGAACCCAGATCTGGATCTGCTAATCAAATTCTCAGGTCCGAAGCCCTGAAAGCGAGAATTCACAAGTTATGCGTTCATTCTAGGATTATCAGCGCCAAAACTTTTTCTAGCCCAGATTCGGAGAATAAAGTAGAGTGGGCGTGGAATGATACAACAAACTTATTCTTCTTTGGAGAGGGGGGGGGGCTTATATTATGTCGTCTCTATTTTCTACGGTCACATATTCGCTTTTCACCTTCCCTACCATCTCTACCATTTTATTTTCAAATGCTTGCTCCCCCCCCCCCGATTTTTCTACTTCCGAAATGTTCAGAACACATTTTTTTCGATATGAAACCAATACGAGCTTCCCACACCATGCAACAATGATAAGCTTGCACCGATATAAAAACACACTCTATACTCACTATCAACGCCACGTGTTTTTCAGTGGGAGTTAATAATGGAGACTTTTCCGCTACTTCTCGCTCGGAAACGAAAACTGTCGTTCAAATCGAAGGATAACGTGTTGGTGTTGCAAAGCTCAAATTTCATCGGAGAGAAAGCTTCTCTCGACGCAACAACGAAGAGAGAGAGGAAAAAAGAAGAAAAGGTACACAAAATAAAACGAGAACAAAACAAAAAAAAAATACAAAAAACACGGAGGATCATCGGCCGAATGCTTTTCATAACCAAACATAGGATACGAACAGGAACTGATCCAATCTCTCTAACAACGACTAAAAGGGACACAACCACGCACCGCAGAGTGAACAAGCAACAATAGTGAAAGGGGCGGGGGTTGGTTATTTTCTCAGAATCAACGTCGATATTTGTTCAGATTCCGGCGGGGCTACAAATAATACACCCCCTCCCCTCCTCCATCTCCCTACCCCTGATCCAAGGAAATCCCTCGATGACCGAATTGTCCGAGTGATAGTAATCCGCGGGATAATACGCTTCGCTGATCCACTATCGTTGAGTACGTTTTATGTGTCTCTTTGTTTGCCTACGTTGTCAGGGGCTCTGTTTAAGGTGCTTTAATTACGGGGGGGTCGGTGTACGAGGAGGTGAACGTGCTTGCCTCAGCGCTCAGAGCACCCGGCTCCAACGCACGGAGAGGCTTCCAGATATGCTCCTTTTGTGTGTAGTGTATATATACAGGGTGTTGATTAAAATATGTACCATCTCGAATTTCTCGCGAACGGCTTCGAATTTCATAAAACGCCGAAACACGTCTAAAATATTTTCGAGGGGGACATCTTTTTTGGGGGTCGCCGATTTTGTGGGCCCCCCTGGGGGGGCCCCACGACCCTAAATCCCATACTTCAAATGGGGACCCCCAATTTTTATTTAATATTTGGAAAGGAAATAAAATTCTAAGACTTTTGGTGCAAACCGGAAGTCGATATCGTTTTTTGTTTTCGATATATCGAAGGTGAAAGTTCGATATGGACCCATCTTCAAAAATCCGTAACTCCCCTTTGAATGGTCCAAATTGAAAAAACTTTGGGTCTAATTTGCTCTACAGAGCAAGGTCTTTTCAAATAAAACCACGCATTTTCCAAAAAAATTATTTTAAGTGGGGTTTCGGGACCCTAAATTTTTTTGAAAATTTGAAAATTTGAAGAGGCTGTAAAAAAGAAAGGACTTCAATTTTCAAAAAACGCTGAAGCACGGGTCCCATTATTTCAAAGGATACCCCTTTTTTTGGGGTCGGCGATTTTCAGACCCTACAGGGGGGGCGGGGGTGGGGGTCACATTCCTCAAAATTTGAAAATTTTAAATGATAACGACCCAGACCCCTGCTTTGTGATATACCGTTAAACAGATCGTTACAAGCCGAACATTTTGGTGCAAACCGCGGTTCGATATCTTTTTTCGTTCTCGATTAATCGAAGGTCAAAGTTTCATATCGACCAAATGTATGATATGAACGATATGATACTTTGACCTTCGATTAATCGAGAACGAAAAAAGATATCGAACCGCGGTTTGCACCAAAATGTTCGGCTTGTAACGATCTGTTTAACGGTGTATCACAAAGCAGGGGTCTGGGTCGTTATCATTTAAAATTTTCAAATTTTGAGGAATGTGACCCCCACCCCCGCCCCCCCTGTAGGGTCTGAAAATCGCCGACCCCAAGAAAAGGGGTATCCTTTGAAATAATGGGACCCGTGTTTCAGCGTTTTTTGAAAATTGAAGTCCTTTCTTTTTTACAGCCTCTTCAAATTTTCAAATTTTCAAAAAAATTTAGGGTCCCGAAACCCCACTTAAAATAATTTTTTTTGGAAAATGCGTGGTTTTATTTGAAAAGACCTTGCTCTGTAGAGCAAATTAGACCCAAAGTTTTTTCAATTTGGACCATTCAAAGGGGAGTTACGGATTTTTGAAGATGGGTCCATATCGAACTTTGACCTTCGATATATCGAAAACAAAAAACGATATCGACTTCCGGTTTGCACCAAAAGTCTTAGAATTTTATTTCCTTTCCAAATATTAAATAAAAATTGGGGGTCCCCATTTGAAGTATGGGATTTAGGGTCGTGGGGCCCCCCGTGGGGGCCCCCCAGGGGGGCCCACAAAATCGGCGACCCCCAAAAAAGATGTCCCCCTCGAAAATATTTTAGACGTGTTTCGGCGTTTTATGAAATTCGAAGCCGTTCGCGAGAAATTCGAGATGGTACTTATTTTAATCAACACCCTGTATACAGGGTGGCGCAAAAGTCCGTTGACCCCCTTTTAATTTTTTGAACGGCTACAGATAAAAAATTGAAACTTTGGGGTGTTACATAACTTTTCGAGAGCTTTCGCGTGAGGGGGTCCAAATTTTCAAAATCGCCCCCCCCCCTTAGGGAAGGTCCGGCCCCCAACTCTAAATTTTCGAATGGCAACCCCTATCTTGTGATAGCATCCAAAAAACATAAAATTCTAAGACTTTTGGCGCAAACCGGAGGTCGATATCGTTCTTGATAAATCGAAGGTCAAAGTTCGATTTGGACCCATTTTCAAAATATCATTCCTCCTATTTAAAAAGTCGGCATTTAAAAAACCAGTTGTCTAAAGTACTCTAAAAAGCAAGTAATTTTTAAAAAAAAAAAAAAAAAAAAAAATACTGCTGTGGCATAAACGTCAAAACTTGATTTTACAGCCCCAAAAATTTCTAACGTGTTTACGCCCCCACGGGGGCTGACTCAAAAATTCCTAGAGATGGACCCTATCAAGTGATACGTCGAATGAACAGACGTAAAAAACTGAGCATTTTGGCGCAAACCAGAGGTCGACAGCATTTTCCGAATTCGAGATATTGATTTCAAAGTTAGATTTTCAAAGTTCGATAACTCGAATTCGGAAAATGCTATTGACCTCTGGTTTGCGCCAAAATGTACAGTTTTTTACGTCTGTTCATTCAACGTATCACTTGATAGGGTCCATCTTTAGGAATTTTTGAGTCAGCCCCCCTGGGGGCGGAAACTCGTTAGACATTTTTGGGGGCTGTAACATCAAGTTTTGACTAAATTTATGCCACAGCAGTATTTTTTTTTTTTTTTTTTTTTTTTTTTTTGAAAAGTACTTGCTTTTAATTTAGAGTACTTTAGACTACTGGTTTTTTAAATGCCGACTTTTAAAATAGGAGGCATGATTTTTTGAAAATGGGTCCAAATCGAACTTTGACCTTCGATACATCGTAAACGAAAAACGATACCGACCTCCGGTTTGCGCCAAAAGTCTTAGAATTTTATGTTCTTTTGGAAGCTATCACGAGATAGGGGTTGCCATTTGAAACTTTTGAGTTGGGGGGCGATTTTGAAAATTTTGACCCCCCTCACGCGAAAGCTCTCAAAAAGTTATGTAAGACCCCAAAGTTTCAATTTTTTATCTGCATCCGTTCAAAAAATAAAAGGGGGTCAACGGACTTTTGTACCAGCCTGTATATCCACGAGTTCTCTCATTCGTTTTCATTCATACGCTCGAAGAGTCTGATCTCTTTTTGTTTTCTACGCCTCATCTTCACAATAAAAATAAGGGTTTGCTGAGGAGATGGAAACATTTCTAAGAAACGACAGGCTGCTTCTGATGGGGAGCCGTAAACTCCTAGACTGACCATAAAAACTCCTAGACCTGTGAATATTCGAAAATAAATTCCTAGGCGGGGGAGGAAAATCCAAGACTCACCTGTGTAAATTCCGTCGGGTGTGTCATCGGGCTCTGATCACTTACAGCGGAGAGCTTTTGATGAGTACTCGGCTAACGAAAGAAAGTTCTCAAATCCTGCTTTGTATTGAAAGAGTAAGACCTGAGAACTTTCTCCCCCCCCCCTTGCTCTGTTCACTGATTGTCCACTAATTAATGAACCAACAAATAAAATCCAATTATTTTGAAATGAAACCGCGTCAAAAGTCACAAAAAAATAGATACGAGAAGAAGAAGGAAAAAAAAAATTATAAAATCACCCCTCTTGGATAACTGTTGCCTTTAATTTGTTGGCTTTACTTTGGCTAACACTAAACGTTTTGAAATCTTTAAAAATAAAGTGTGTGAGAAAAAAGATTCTAAAACAAAATTTGCACAAACATAGAAATAAATAAGGTCTCACCAAGAGACCAAATTTTTCGACAAGCTTGATGAGACGAGATTTCAGCAAAAACTTTTTGACACTTTAAAATTGAAATGTGGAGGAGAAAAAAGTTCCTGGAGGGAGTCAGGGTCACCGGTTACATCGAGAATTGTGAGAATGCTTTCTCGGAGTAACTTCCAGCACGTGTTCCCCATACGCTAAATATTCATCAGAAATTACAACGGTGAAACCTTGCAGGGGAGTATAACGTTGTGAATAATTCACGATTGAGCCACACGCTATGATAGGGGAGGGGGGAGTGGGCGGATGGTGGGGGGTCGCGGGGAGGAGTGTGATGGGGAGATGCTCATTCTTCGTTCTAGGGATCTGAAAACGAGGAGGCAAGACAGGAAACAATTACGATTAGATTAGATACCCAGTGTTCGTCGACGAGAAAAGAGGCTCTCTAGTGTTATGGCCGGGTTCAGCCAAACGATTTTTCCCCCCGTCATCACATTGGTCCAGTTTTTGGCCAAATAGAGGTTTTAGACTTTTGAGACATCCAACCATGAGAAAAATGTCTTGCTCCCGTAACAAGATTTCTGGTTTTCATATTCATTAATAATCTAAGTTCTAGCAAGTGTGACTAGAATTCCGTTTAGAGTTACTGAAATTCCGGTTACAATCACCGAAGTTCTGGTTATAGGTAAAAGTTAAGCAGAATGGGGCAGTTGCAAGGGTCTGATATGTTGTGTTTTTATAAAGAAAACTATAAAAAATTGATGAGCTGAGAACAATGGTGCCTTTGGTTGTATCCTAAATGTAACGGTTATGGAGATACAGACGTGCAAAGTTTGCAAAACTGTGTGTGCATAGTGACGTCACTACGCGGAATTCCCATTTAAAACAATGTTTTTTGGGCCAGAATCTCATGTCCGGAACAATGAGACAAGATTAGAAACCAAAGGCATCTTTGTTCATCAGCTTGTCTAGTACTTTCGTTTTCATTATAAAAAGCACAACGTTCCAGATCCTTGCAACTACTCCATTCTTGTTATGGCAACTGGAAATTTTTCCCAGTGAGGAAGTAGGAAGGATTTCAGTTGTTCAAAAAAATAGGAAAAAATTCTTGATAAAAAAAGTCAAAAAACCGGCCTTTCTTGAAGTACAAATGTGAGAAATGGGTTACTCAATATTCACTGTCAGACCAATTGAAAGCTGAGTTGGGCAAATAGGGTGATATTCGAGTATTCGAGATCCTTAATTTTTTTGAATCGTATTTTAACGGGAATTAAAGTGGACTTTAACAAATCAAGGATGACCCCATGTTTCAAATAATAAAATTGAACTGTCATGATCATTGATTCGTTAAACAAAGTTACGAATCCTGAATACTGAGACTCGTGCGGGACTAGAGTAACTACCCCGTTTGCTCAACTCTGGTTGAACATTGAACGTTGAAAGGACCATAGAAACCTTCACGACAGATTTCTCAACTTTGCACGAGTATTTCTCAGAGACAGTCTTCTCTATACATGACAACATTGCCAAGTATGAGATAGCAAAGGGCGAGCCTACTTTCGGAGAATGATGAGGTCAGTGTTAAATTCAAAAGGGTAAAAGGGCTTGGCAGGCTGGGCTTCTCGAAACGTTTTAATTGAATCCCTGTCCACCCTGTCTTCTTCATTAAAGTCTATTAAAGGCTAGTTTCGCCCTCGGCTTCATCCACAGTCCGCCTTGACATATTTGCTCAAATGCAGAAAGCGTTGTCCCTTCTTCGTGACACAACGGACAACATCACCATTCACTCAAAATCTTCCTTGGCTCTAATCAAAGTTTGAGTATCCCTGCATTCTGCAAGACTTGGGATCAGGGATGTAGCCGGGGGGGGGGGAGGTCGTCAATCCAGGGGGTTTGCCCCCCCCCTTGACACCAAAATTTGTCCTAAAAAAAGGTCATTTTATGCGTTTTCAGAAAAATTTGAGGAAATTAGTATCTTTGGACCCCCCCCCCCAGAAAAATTCCTGGCTACGCCACTGCATGGGACTCTTTCACGGATAACAAGAAGAAAGAAATTGAGTAAATATACTCAAAAAAAGGCAAATCGTAAATGTAACAGGAATATCGTTAAATATAAACGACATTCCGGATACTTTAACAAGAATTACGGTTATTCTAACGATTAGGCTATTTAATACTTTCCTGAACTGAATTCCGGTTGAGTTAACTAGAAAATTTGTCTCAGTAAAGGGAGGCAGAGCGTGCATATGCAAAAAAGTGGACGCTTACTTCAAAGTCAAAAGTAATGTTTGCGAAAAATAAGAAGACTACAATACTACAACGAATATTGATGCAGTATGAGTGGTTGCCAAACAGTGGCGGCTCGTGCTATTTGGCAACAATGTTATCCATCCATTTGATTGTAGGTAAAACAATCGATTCGAAAGTGAAGCAGCGCTTCACCAGCTATCGATTGTTTTACATAGATTCAAATGGAGCGGAGACACTGTTGCCAAGTAGCACGAGCCGCCACTGTTGCCAATGGATTTCCGAAGAAGTAGAGGTCATCTTGAGGCGAAACATATAGTAAAAAATAGTATGTAGAACGGTAGTTGCACAAAGCAACTACAAGTATACATAGCCAAAATTCAATTAAAATGCATTCATGTTTTTCTCTGATTTGGCGGAGTGGATTACATTGATTAATCTTAGGAATGATTTGTTTGTATCTCTTTAATCTGTGTGGTTATTATAAGTACTCTGCGATTTTGAATTAGTTTTGCGTGCATGAGGTTTTAAATGTCTAGAATGTATTACCTACTTGCGGAAATCAGCTGTTTCTTGGAGAAAGCTGTTTCAGCTGCCCCCCCCCCCCCCATATTTTGGGTTAGTCCTTATTTTCTGATGATTTGTTTTCCTTCTTTTTCATTAATTCTTGTGAAAATGCAAGTTAAAAGTTAAAACTCAATGTAATTTTTCGGAATTTCCTTCCCCCCCCCCAATTTAGCATTTTGGCAACACTCGTTCCTATCCGTTTTCTAAGTGGCATATTTTAACAACAGACATGTTCATCATTCTTGCACGGCTGGTAGATTGAGTCAACAAGTTGTTAGACAGGAATTCATGGAAAAGTTGCAATGAATGAAAGAAATCGAAAAAAAAATAAGAATTTTGAATGGAAAGGGGAAAACAATCATTGGTTGAACCAAAAGTGCGATTACTAGAATCAGTGCATGATTATCCGTCTTTTCAGGATAAAAGATCACCTCTCAATTAACTCCAGGCTAATCGATTAAAAGCGATGATGCCCAGCGGCGATGGTTCGCTGATAGATGGAAGCAACAGGAAAGCCGAGCAATATCCTGCCAAGAGTTGGACAGCTGTTAAATTGCTAAATGGGCAAAAATATTTATGGCAGAGCGGTCGGCAAAAAAGCGTCAATCCATTTATACCCTCACATAGATGTCAAATTAAGAGGATACAGTTTTAGGCGCTAGAAAATTAACTGCAGAATCATCGCTCTTTTCCCCTCTCTTTTATGGAAAAGGATATGAGACTTCGAGTTATTCGCGGAAAACTATTTCATTTTCCGGTCGTTGGAAATTTCACAGGAAATTTTGAAGCGAGTACGATCTGACAACGACAAATTGGCAATAGAATTAGTTGCGTTTTATAGTTCTATAATGGGAGCTCATCCATCAACAACTGTCAGCATCATGCACCACAACACACCACTCGGCGAGTTCCCCCGAATCACAGCATTCATCGCATAGGTTACGTTCAACCCCCCCCCCCCTCTTTAAATGAGGGTGTAGCGGAACAGTACAGACAAATTTATTTACGAGTACCTGCTTGTCTTCCGAAAGAGATGTAAGACAAGGAATAAAGAGAGGGGGTGAATTCCTTCTTCAATTTTCTATTGCATTCGCATATTTGATACACGAGAATGTTTTGTTTCCCTTTCTCCCGCTCTAAAGTCTAAAATCTGCATCACGTATTATTTGAATAAATAAAATAAGCATATAGACTTTAAAGAAGAATGGAGGGGTGCCCGATGCATCTCCCCTTCTCCTAGAAAATCAAAGACAAACTAGACTACATTTGAGATTAACTGAAAAATATTTTAACATTGGTGTTTGAATGGAAAAAATTTGAGGAAGAGATTATTAGTTTTTATTTAATCGTAAACTATTTAAAATTCACCTACATATGAAGCAAGACTAAATTCTAAATCCTGGAAATATCTGAAAAATAGTTTCTTCAGAAATCTTTTGAAATATTTAAAAACAATTTTGTAAAAAGTTTAAAAACTACGTTCTTTGGTAAAGATTACGGAAACATTTTAAAAATATTTGCAAACGTGATTTTTAAGTAAGTAGATTTTTTGTTGAAAACAAAAATAAAATAAAAATAAAAAAGTAGACTTTTTCGGCAATATTTTGAAAATATCACTACGGTAAAAAATTGTCATGAACATAATTTTTGGAAGATTTACAAAATATTTTCGGCAGGGCTCAAGTAGGATTTTAAAAACATTTTTCAATTGTTTCTTTCATAACTCAGCATTTTCATGTCCGTGCAGACGTATAGTACATTTAGAGACAAAAATAATGCCATACGACTCCCAAGCTTTCGGCTTAGGTAGGCCACCGCCACCTGCAATGTACCACTTCATCGAGACATGTATTTCAGGTAGCCTACCTCAAGAAGTCGACTGACAATGTTTCTGTCTCCGACTGCGCGTTGAGTCGAATATCCTCAATCCACTCTCTTACACTGCACCGCGGTTTTGCGAGGAGGCGCCCGATGCTTTACATTTCACTTGCGATTTATTCGTAAACGGTATATATGTGTCAAAGCAAACAATTACTGGAGACAAAATGTATTCATGATTTCATCAGTTGAACAAGTTTTCAAATCAACATTTTTAATTGAAAATACTGACGTCATTTAGGAAAGAAGGGACAAGGCTTAAATTAAGCTTACTTTTTGAATTCTTCTAGAAACACAGTCGGCTAAATGAATGGGCATACCTATAGAAGAAGGGCAAGGGTCAGTGGTGTGGCATGCAATGTGGCAACGTTGTACTGTGTCCATTTAAACCAAAGTAAAAGGTCGAATGCGAAGGTGTTCACCGAACACCTAATGGTTCGATATTTTTCATGGGTTCAAATGGAAGAACTGCAACGTTGCCAAATTGCACGCTACGCCACTGACAAGGGTGCGTTTTCTTCGATGCTGAGCACACTCTTTTCGTTACTTCAATTCTTCTTAAGGCAAGGAAATGGAGATAAAATTTAAATTGAGAAAATTATTTTTAGGTCTTCTATTTTATCTTATTGAGCACCAAAATTGATTTTTTCACATTGAAGCAATTCTTCCTGTCTCGCCACTTCTTTTTTCTTCAGGCACGGAAATTGAGATAAAAATTTAAATTGAGAAAATTATTTTTAGGTCTTCTATTTTATCTTATTGAGCACCAAAATTGATTTTTTCACATTGAAGCAATTCTTCCTGTCTCGCCACTTTTATTTTCTTCAGGCACGGAAATTGAGATAAAAATTTAAATTGAGAAAATTATTTTTAGGCCTTCTTTTCTATCTTTTTGACCAAAAAGATTGATTTTTTCACATTGAAGCAATTTTTCATGTAAAAGCGGCATACTTTTTTTGCGTCTCTTGAAAAATCGGGTTTTTTTTCACAAGTTCCCTTCTTCTGGATTCCCGATCAAATATTTTGAGGAAAAATAAAAAATAAAGAACAAGCCTTTAAAGGTTTGTAGTTGAACTAGGGTGCGAGAAGGGCACTTCTCGCTAGCAGTGTTTCACTACCTCATTTATTACTTTATTTTCTTAAAACGAAGCAAAGGCATAATTTTTTTTTACACACTTAAAACTCTTTTCTTACACTTTTTTTTGCACTTAAAACACCCAAGAAATCATGAATGATTCTCAGTAAAATTTTCAGCAAAATATAAGTATTTGCTTTCCTTGAACAGCTAAAAAGATACTGAGGAGATAATGAAACACTGTATATTAGACAAGTGCCCTTTTTGCACTCAGGTCCTCAAAGTTATGAATGGAGTTGGATGAGAAAGCAATGCAGTTTACGGATATTACGGAGAAAAATCTCCCTAAAACAACGAACGACTTTTAATTTTTCATTGTGCCTGCGACAACTGAATATATGCGCTTCAACTCGAAAGCATTAGTATAGACTCATCGATTATTTATTGAAGAAAAGTTTTGCACCAGCAAAATCCTGTTAAATTCATTTGAACTATGGCATAGCCAAGTATCGTACATTTCTAATTAAACCCGTATTTTTTTACGTTTATTTTGATCCGCTTCAGGGATTTCCGAGTCCGGAAATATGATCGGAAATAGGTCAGAGGTATGATCTGAGACATTGAATGATAAATTATGCTGAGCTATAAAATCAGCACGCTTTTCTAACTTCGACGGGTTCTATTTTTTACGTTTTCATTTCCTGCAATATCAAATAATCCGACAAACAATAAGTTAGTTTAAAATTCCTTGATTTGGAAACGGAAAATTAATGTTGCCAAAGCTAATGACAGGGAATTCAGAAGCAAAGGAGGAATTTGGGAAACGCAAATAACTTACATGAATTTCGGAAAAACGGCACACGAGTGAAAAAATCCGATTTTTCAGGAGAGACAAAACTCCGTTTTCCACCTAAACAGGTAGCATTCCTTTGATGTGAAAAAATTAATTTTTATGCTTCATAGGGTTAGAAAGAAGTCCTAAAAATAATTTTTGCGATATCGCAATGTCCATGCCTTAAAAAAAAAAGGCGAAAGAGATAGACTCAAATTCGAAAAAAATGCACTTGAGCCCTTTTCTAGATGTCCATTTGCATATGATATTCGATCAATTTTGGCTGCTGTCAGATTGGATTTTTCGTTCATTGCCGGTGGGTTTTCTTGCTCGTATCATACTTCTATAAATGAAAACAAGTATAAATTGTATTGTAAAGGCTCCGCTTGTTCTGCGGGACGAATTTTCGAGAGCGAAATAGGTTTAAAAAAAAAAAAACAAAAAAAAAAACAAAAAAAAAAAAAAAACAAACAAAAAAAAAAAAAAAAAAAAAAAAAAACAACAATGCAATTAAAAAAACAAAGTTGCGTTTAAGTAAACTCTTAACAATTAACATTTTTCGAACGTTTTAACATAACAATTAAAGGAATTAAATACAACGACTTACCGCTTCTGTATGGATGGGGTGAACCGCGAAAAGCATCCCCGCAATAAAACTGGCAACTTGGGGGAGGAACATTGAGCACATCCTGCAACGAAAAAAGGGCACAAAAATAAATAAAACGAGAGGAAAAAAATAAAAAAATAGGGGAACAAAAGAGACAGCGTTTATTAACAAGTTAAACATTTTCATAATGAGTGCACAACTGCACACTACTTGCAAGGGTTGCGCAGAGCAGCGTGAAATCCGCTGGATAAATATAATTTTGATATTCACTCCCCACCTCCACAAGCCGTCTAACATGGCATTTGCCGAGCGGAGCACTTTTTTATTGCTCTTGAGTAAATATTTTATTGCTGTTTTTTCACCGCTGGGTAATTTCATATTTACCAGAGCTCGCCCATGATACAGGGACGGAGTTCTCTTATACACTCACTGACAAAAAAACAAAAAACAAAAATAATATGCAACGGATTAAGGGATTTTATCCCCTTGTATTCGGTGCTCAATACGTTTTATGACGATTTATACTATTCCTTTCTTGACAACAAGCGAAATGCTGATGTAATCAACCACCGTGGCACCGATTTGAGAGGAACGCGGTCTTTGGGCTCTCCATGCAAAGCACGAAGCGGCAGCGGCGCAGCGCGGGCCATGAAAAGGGTTTGGGGGTTGCAAGCCCCCCAGACCCCAACCCCCTTCCTATTTATTTACAATAATAGTGTTTAATTTAACGGTTGTCAATGTTTTTGACTTTTTGGTTCAGATATGGACAGCTTTCTTCATTATGGAAAAAATTTCCCTTTTTTTCAGATTTTTCTCAGTTTTAATTTCACGAATTCTAAATTGAATAAACTGATTTATGAGATGACATTATGATGACATTACTCTTGTGAGTATTTTAATTCCTCTTTTTTGAAATTCCAATTTTTGATTTAACAAATTCGTCAACTTAGTTAACGATTTTGTTAAATCCAAAATTGGACGTATTTTGAAAAGAGGCATTCAAATACTACACGGAAAGAAATCCGCGCGGTGATGAGCACCGAACCGTTCGGTAAATGGATTTACCGATCTATACGTTGACCGTCACCCAACTTGCTAATTATGATCACCGAACCGGTCCGTGATCATCACGGTCTCGCGTTCAGTAAGTGTTTCATTGAATTGTTCGGTTACGATCACCGAACTTTTCAACAAATCTAGGCACGCTGGGGCATTTCAAAAGTTCAGTAACAAAAATGGCGTCGTAACGGAAATTCGATTCGCGTCGGTTGTTGATATTTAATTGAAAAAACTTTGGTATTTTAGTTTCCCCGTAAATTTGAAAGTAGTGCCAAATACGGAATAATCTGCGCAGTGAGTTACTGCGCATGCAGTCCAGCAATGCAACACTCAACGGTCTCATCTCATAACCTCAGTCAGAACAAAAACAGATCGGCCAGGGAGCTCTCAGTAAGCATGCATGAGTTAGTTTAATCAGCAATGTTTTAAAACTTTTCTGCCACTCATCATCATCGTTTTTGTGCCTAATAAAAATCGACGAAGTCTACTTTCATTTCCTGCATACGTTTTGTGAATATTTTCAGCTTGAATCCCCTCTCTACAATATAACTTGTGATCTTGTTCCCATGACGCTCGCCAACGATCCGATCACTTTTTACAATGTTCAAGTTCATCTGAATTATTGTCTTTCATCCCAATGTTTACCCTATTATTGTCTCTTGATTCGCTATTTGTCGCTAGCTTTCAGTGCTCAAGCAAACTCGTTGTCTCGTGCCCGTGCAAATTTGGGATGTGCCATCATTTAACAGTGTCTGTATCAGTGTACTTGCTTTGTGTATATCTCTCTCGGTTTGTTTTGAAGGTAACTTCCTCAACATTTTAGTTGAATTCTCTCTAAAAGCTCTTCATTTCCATGTGATTTTGTTAGAAGGTCTTCATTTTCACTTGAGACGAGTCTGCATTGCACAGTTTGCCTTGGCTTGAAAGCGGAATGAACACCTTTGTAAACAGCAGTGAATCTTTCTCATTCTAATTTTCTTATGCTTTTTTTAACATTCTCCAGCTCACTGTATTGATTAATGTATCAGCAAATATTGCTCTAAGATTTCCTTGAAAGGCTCCCAAGTTGATGTGTAAAGTTACAGAGATCACATCTAGCAAACAGTATTACCGTAGCAACCTCCCTGTGCATTGGCGGATACAGGAATTTGACTTTGTCTCTCTCCTCTCATTTGAATGTGTGCGTTAGAAAAGGACAGAGATAGGAGCTAAAGACATGTGATGATCCTTTTTGCTATCCTTCTCTAACGCATGTGTTCAAAGGATGACAGAGAGTGAAAGACCAATTCCTGTATCCACCCATGTCCCTGTAAATGAATGAATGGTTAACCTAGAATACTGAATTTTGAGATGACCTACTCAGTAATTGTATACCTACATTGCATAACACTCCTGTAAATTGAGTGCTGGTTTTGTGTATTTTGAACCTCTGATCAGTCCAGTCCAATGTTGGTGGTTGAAGTATCGTCACCCGTTTGTTCTCTGTTATCCTATTAGTAATAATTGGAAGCATTTTGCGTTGGCTGAGCACCCATGGTTATGTGTGACCCTACTGTGAGCTTGCTAGTCAGCTAAGCCATTACGTGTGATTGTTTTATTTGACTTAAATGTGGAACAAATTGAAGCATTATAGTGTAGTGGAAAGTTTTATCATTCCAATATTCTCCAAGTCAGCTCAAGTAAAGGTGCTAATACACAGCACGGTTATATCATCCGGATGTTGATTTTCTGTCCCTTGATCTGTTTTTCTGAGCACCTAAGTTGATACCAATTCACCGATGGAGATTGTTTTGCCCCTCGAATCCCAAAGAACAGGCCTTTTATTTTCATTTTTACACAGATTTAGAACTCATATATCTTGAGTATTGGGTTATGAAAAGTGGCAGTGCCTGCTTCCAACGTGCATCAGTGAGTGGTTGATTAGGGTTGAGGCAAAACTCTGAATTAACCAACTGCTCTTAATGCGTTTAGATGCATCTTGGAAGCAGGCAATGCTACTTGTCAGAACCTGATACTCAAAACTTATGACACAGACTTGTGACTCTAGTAAATAGTTCAATCAAACCATTATTCTAACCAATATCTGTGAGGGAAAGGGCAGAAAGTATGAGCACCATTCAAACACTTCGGTTTAGAGGCTCTTCGACTCAAGTTGGTTCAATATAAATCCAATAAGAACTGAGATGTTTGAGGGACCACAATATTCAAGAGCATGAGATAGTGAAGAGCAATCGTGAAATTTTTGCTGATAGCTAAACTACCTTAAAGCTCAAAATGTCTCATCATTTTCCATGCTCTAGCTATCATCCCTCTCTCATTTCACAAGTAGTCCCCATTTGAGTATTGTTGAGCCAGCCAACTCAAGTCGAGTCGAAGATCTGTTCAAGAAACCAAAATTTCTGAACTGGATCTTTAAAATTTGCAGTGAAAAATTACACTGTGCTTGAGCTTGGCTCTGTTAGAACAGAACATTTCAACAAAGTTGGCAGTAGTCAAGAATAAATTCACTTTGAGAATTCATGACAAATAAATATTTCATAGGAATATTGCAATCAAAAAGTAGCAAGCAAGTTTAATGATCTCATCCTCACTGTCAAGTGTTGCCCCCACCCCCTTCCAAAAAAATAAAAAATACTCTCACAGGTGAATGCATTTATCTTTTTCTCTGCCCATCTGAATGTGTCTGGTAAAGAAGGATAAGAGGAGGAGCTATCACATGGCCTTAGCTGTCTCTCTCTCTTTTTTTCTTTTTTATTTCCGATACTTGAATTCAAATGGGTGGGGAGAAAGGAAAATTCATTCCTGAATTCACCCCTTTGGCGTAGTGTGCAATTTGGCAACATTGCATCTAGTCCATGTTGAGTCATTAAAAGGTCAAAATATTGGGGGTGAACCGTACACTCCCTCGAATCGATAGCTTGTATGAGTTTCAATGGAAGAAATGTAACATTGCCAGATTGCACGCTCCGCCATAGATTCACCCATGCTTCAGTTGATATCGTAAGTGAACATCAATCTTGACGCTCAAGCTTTTCAAAGTTTAGTTTGCAGAGTAGGACCATCCAAAGGAAATTACTTTGGTAATTGGTTGATGACATAGAAATGTAGGCACACCTAGACCAATAATCTTTGGATTTCTACGAAAAATGATTTCTCTCTTTACTGAATAAAAATTGATAAAAATGAATGTAAGCGTTGGCTTTTCATTGAGGAATGATTTAAAATTTAAGGGGTCAAAGTTCCAGGGAAGCTTTTTCTTTTTTTATGAATGAATGTAACTTGAAAATTTGCCAAAGATTATCGGTAAGCTGTGCCTACTCTTCTGCAACGGACTCTACTCAACTAAGTACTGATTACATCTGTACTATTCATGGGTATGTAATTTTTGTCTGCTCAAGAAGCATAAAAATGTTGTTTTTATTATTGTTGATGAAAAACCGTTTTCATGAGAACCAGAATTTGAAACTGAAAATCTTTAAAAAATAACTAAAAACAATGCTTCAAGATCACTTCCTCTTAACAATCATAATCTGGGAGAGATTCCTGAACTCCCCTCGCAACTGTTCCAGTCAGGATAATACCCCTCACAGACCCTTTTTGGACGGAAGGACCCCCAACCTCCTGACAAATGAATCGATTAATCTTCAGATCTTTTAAAATTGGCAGGCTCATTAAATTGCATAGGCAGCGATGAATTGAATGTGTTTCATGGGAAAATTTTCACCTTCATGACAAAAAGACAATTCCGATATACTGTAGTACAAAGCTACTTAATCCCAGGTTTTCATTCTTTGGGGAAAATGCTTATTTTTTTTCACTTGTAAAGAAAGTATCTAAAATTGTCCTCTCTGACATATTTTGCCATAATTCTGATAAATTTCTTGTAAGCTAGGAAAGTTGGGTGAAGTTTCAATAGCCTTGTAGACTGATTGAAGGCGCAGTGTATAGAGGATTGCATGCACCTCTTTCAAAGCATTTTCCGTTGCTAATGTTATTGTCCCCAGTTTTCAGTCATCATGCAGTCCCTGGGGCCTTATTAAACCTATCTTTTTTTCACCCCCCCCCTCCCCAATGGGGCTATTCTCCCTTCATTTCAAGTAATTTTGCATGATGATTCAATTATTTGAGAAAGGCATGCGTTTATTTCTTCATTCAAGCAGACATTTATTTTGATTATTCGGTGATAAAAACAAGTATACAGGGTGTTTTTTTCATCTCCCCCCCCCTGGTTTTTTTTCTTGCTAATTGAGATAAAAAGTTGCGGTCTTTGACCATTCTTCATCATTTTGAATGAATTGTCTTTTTTTGGGGTCAACCCCCCCCCCCCCTAGGGGGGCTTTCTCAAAAATTTCAAATGGCAACCCCTATCTTGTGATACATCGTTTGAAAGGGCGTAAAATTCTAAGAGTTTTGGCGCAAACCGAAAGTTGATATCGTTTTTTGTATTCGACATATTGAATATTCAAAGTTCAATTTTCGCCTATCTTCAAAATTCGATATCTCGAATACGAAAAACGATATCGATATCCGGATTGCGCCAAAATGTTCAGTTTTTTGTTTTTTTGATCGACGTGTCATTCAATAAGAGTCGTGGAAGGGAATTTTCGAGATAGCCTCTTTTATAGGGGCAAAATTTTTAAAAAAAATTTGGGGGCTCTAAAACCAAATTCGGACTAATTTTATGTCAAAACCATTTCGTTATTTGAAAAGAACTTGCTTTTTAGAGTATTTTGGACTCATAGTTTTTTTAATTCCGACTTTCCAAAGTGGAGTAATGATTTTTTGAAAATGGGTCCAAATCGAACTTTGAAATTCGATATATCGAAAACGAAAAACGATATCAACTTCCGGTTTGCGCCAAAAGTCTTGGAATTTTACGCCCTTACAAAAGATGTATCACAAGATAGGGGTTGCCATTTGAAATTTTTGAGATAGCCCCCCTGGGGGCTCCCTAGGGGGGCTGGGGGGGGGGGGGGGGTTTGACCAAAAAAAAAAAAAAATCATTCAAAATGATTAAGAATGGTCCAAACCGCAACTTTTTATCTCAATTAGCAAGAAAAAAATCCAGGGGGGGAGATAAAAAACCCCCTATGTATGTACCATCACAAGTGTTTCAAATCGGATTAACTTGTGAAAAAAAGAAGAGAAAAAAAATAGCGAATATGAGGTCATCGAACAGTTCGGTGACTGTCAACCACCAGTTCGGTGACGATCAACGACCAGTTCGGTGACGATCAACGACCAGTTCGGTGATGATCAACGACCAGTTCGGTGACGATCAACGACCAGTTCGGTGACGGTCAACGACCAGTTCGGTGACGATCAACGACCAGTTCGGTGACGATCAACGACCAGTTCGGTGACGGTCAACGACCAGTTCGGTGACGGTCAACGACCAGTTCGGTGACGGTCAACGACCAGTTCGGTAAATACATTCACCAACCCAGTTCGGTGATGATCACCGTACTGTGCCTGTGTCCACATATTCATTGGCCAGTTCGGTGATCATCACCGAACTTTTAAATGATGATCACCGAACCTTTCTTTCCGTGTAGGGACACTAATTTTGTGGGCATCTATTTTGTGGGTACCAGTCTTTGGAATAAGGTCATTATTTATGGTGGATTTTTTGTTGTTGTTTTTTGTTTGTTTTTGTTTTTGTTTTTTTTTTTTTTTTTGTTTTTTTTTTTTGTAGACATACTCACACAAACATTTAGTCAGAGACCAAAATAACACAAAAAAAAAAAATTAAAAGGTGATGTCTCAGAAACTCTCCGGGTGACCCAAATCGATTCATCACCTTTGGAAATGGAGACGATCGCCCCCAAGGGTTTTCATATATTTTGCAACTCACAAAATCACAAAATACAATTTTTTCAGATAAAAGCTCAAAAAGCTTGTCTGAATCACGTTTTAAGGAAATTTGGACTCAAAAAATGAAATTAGCAACCTAAAAAACCCCCGGATACCTAATTTTATGAAAATCGGAGC
Source organism: Trialeurodes vaporariorum (assembly GCA_011764245.1). Lineage (NCBI taxonomy): Eukaryota > Metazoa > Arthropoda > Insecta > Hemiptera > Aleyrodidae > Trialeurodes > Trialeurodes vaporariorum. The sequence continues at coordinate 34,396,287 of VMOF01000002.1, read as the reverse complement.
ACTCTAAATGCTACGGTAAGGCGATCGAAATAATTAAAAATAACATTGTGTTAAATGAGCGTTGCCACGGGGTATCAATTTGCCTGAAAATCGCGGAAAACTTAAATCGTGTTTTTGAGAGCTTACACGTCGTCAGAGCGTAAAAACACAGAGGACCTTTCTTGTTGGAAATTACCTCAGAAACAAAAAACATGTATCGATTTTTTTGATACCTTGCATCGTTCTCGATATATATCGAAATAATCGATTTTAGGGCCCTCCCCCTCCTCCCCTAAATTTAGCACAGTATCTAGGCATGGGGACTTTTAGGTGGTCATTACTGACACCAAGACGAAGCGATTAAGCCCAAAAAACCTTTGATAGGAATTTGTTCTTCCAATAATCACCCATTGCCTGGATTAAAGCGCGGCGAGAGCATTTTACGCGTATCTTACAATGGACTTTTGTGGCATTAGGACTGCAGATAAGCCAAAAACAATGAAAATTTCAGCCCTGTACGGACCAAAAGAGGCTATTTTACACCATAACTGACTATTAAAACACCCAAAAATTCATATTTGGTATTAACGCCCTTTTTGCCGATGAGGGGCCACTTAGAGTCAATTTTTTTCAAAATGCTTGTTATGGGGCAATTTTTTAGACCACAAAGAACAAAAAATTCACCGTTCGCACAAAAAATACTCATTTTTGAAAAATAAGAATCACCCTACCCCCCGTGTGACCACTCTATCGATTCAGCTTGGCAAATGGAGTCGATCGCCCTCAAGGGTTTTCATATCTTTTGCAATGCGAGCCGTTTCAATCCTATAGCATCTCATTACTCTTTGACATGGGCAAAAAGGTGATGTCACAGAACCCCCCCCCCCCCCCGAGTGACCCCTCTATCGATTCAGCTTGGCAAATGGAGTCGATCGCCCTCAAGGGTTTTCATATCTTTTGCAATACGGGCCGTTTCAATCCTAGCATCTCATGACTCTTCAACACTTACAAGAATCTGATGTCACAGACAGGGGCGTGCCGCGGGCGGGACGGGGGCATGTGGGTACCTTGCCCCTGGCGGCACTCCTAGAGGACGGTAATATCAGGGTGAAAAACAAAACAAAACAAAAAAACAAAAAAACAAAAAAAAAAAGTTATGAAATTTAAAATTAAAACACAGAGAGCAGCAAAAACAGCGTGTAACAAGCAAAACAAAAAGAAAAAGACATCAAATTTACAATTTGGAGGGGCGCCAATTCGTGGAGGGCGGAAAGATTGCATTCCTGTTCCGCCTCGCTGGAAACCACGGTACGCACCTGTTGTTTACATACATTTGTTTACAAACGAGGGGGCCAACGATATTTAACGGATAAAAGAATTAATCGTCGATTAAATTGTTCATTTTAATCAAGCAATTTTATAATGGGACTTTTGCAAACTTTTGCTTTATAGGATATTGAAGAGTTGATTATTTTTGCATAAAAACCTGTGAAAATGACGATGGCGACACTAAAAAATCACAAAATTCACTCTCAGAATCGGGCTTAAAGGTGGAGAGACGCAGGTATCAGGGGAGATTCCTATCTAAATTGAGACATATCTCTGGGTTTCCGTAGAGAAATTGACATTATAGGCATGCATCTCCCGTGATACCTGCGTTGAGTCGCCATTAGGATCTTGCCGATGTAGCACTTGTGTGAGTTTATTATTGAATTTTTAGACTTTGTAGTGTCATTTTCGCTGGTTTTTACATCATATTGAACTATTCATTTGCTCACAGCAAAAGTTTGCAAGATCCCCATTCCCGCTAAAGAATCTGTAAATGCGTAAATAGACGTAGATCAACAAAAGCAATGGAAGGTTACACCGTTAGAAACTCTACGGAAGTGTAATCTTTGAACTGGACCAAAACACAACATCGGCCCTTGAAATGTAAAAAAACATGCAAAAACGCATTTAATGGCGGCACCCATGGTTTCACTTTTCATAACTATCTAAAAACAGGGACTCTAGGTAGAGGAGCCCCATCGGATTCGAGAAGGAAAGAGAGAGCAAGGTTTTAGCACAGGACTGGAGGGGGGAGGAAGAAAGGGGAGAGGAAGAGAGGGGCGAGGGAGAGAGGGGGAGGAAGAGAGGGGGGAGGAAGAGGGGGGGTGGTAGAGAGGGGGAGGAAGAGAGGGGAGAGGAAGAGAGGGGGGAGGAAGAGAGGGGGAGGAAGAGAGGGGGGAGGAAGAGAGGGGGGAGGAAGGGAGGGGAGAGGAAGAGGGGCTGGGAGGATGTCGCGTTGCGGTGCAGTGCAGCGTGGCGTCCGACGGGCGAGTCAAATGCAAGTTAAGAGATCCAAAAGGAGCGTCGGGCATGAGAGACATGAGCTCTGTTTACAAGCTCGTCACGTCTCTATTACATTTACTCCACTCCACTGATTCAACACCCCCACCTCCTTCAAGGGCAGTCATTTATGCTAACATTGCCACATCGTAGCAGGAGGGGGGAAAATTGGGAGGGGGGAGGACTTCAAACAATCTAAAGATACTTTTCTCCAGTTTCGGCTGAGATGATCCATTCCTGTCCTATTGACGATAAAAAGATTGTAATGTTGAGATACTTACACGGAGAAAAAAAATCGGTTATAAGAACTGAACTTCGGCTCATATGGAACATCGAGGTGTTCGGTTACAGTAACCAAAGTTTTTGGTTGTGAGGACCGAACTTCAGTTAGGAATACCGAAGGTTTCGGTAAGTGTGACTAATACTATGACTCACATTTCGTTCCTACTGAACCACTTCGGTACTCCTAACTGAAGTTCGGTACTCACAACTGCAAACTTCGGTTACTGGGACCAAACACCCTCAGTGTTCCATATGAACTGAAGTTTTTTTCTCCGTGTACCATCAGCACCTGAGATGGTTTGATTGCTCAAAGTGTTTTACAAGTCTCAATTCGTTTTTGTTTTTCGTGGAGAAAACATGCTTTGCTTTCTTCTGTTTTCATTGATTAGAAAATCTTCATCCATCCATAGACACACAACGACAAATTGAATTGATCAAAGATAGTCTATATTAATTTATGGTTCGAAGATACCAGAGACTTGAAGCAACCATGCTTTAAGGATTCAGATTTCGAATGTCACCTTTGGCATGGACCCTCTTTTGAGGAGACCGAGTGACAAGACCGGTGACGAACCTGCTGCCTTTATCGCCATCGGCACTCGAACCCAAGACCTATGGATTAGCATTGTCAGTCATGTGTTCTAACCACTAAGCCACCGAAGCCGGCTGTCTCATTCTTTAAGTTCTAAGCCGATCGTATGGTATAACTCATTAACTTTCAATAAACTGTTTTAGTCCTTTTATGTCTCTGCACGATGTTTACAGAATAATGTATCACCGTGATGCTTTCAAGATAGTGCCATGTTTTGCGTTTGTTGGTGTGGGATCTATCTTGGCACGTGTGGCAACGAGAATATTTGCAACAATGTCAGATATTTCACAAGCGGCATGAGATCAAAGACAAAATAAATACAAAAAATACTTTCATCGATATTGTAGCTCTATTCCACCGCTTCATTGGAAGTTGACCCGTAAAACAAAATAGCATTGATCGACATTTTCCCAGCCACAGATTTTCTTCACCTTGGATGGCTTCATTCAAAAGGAGTCCCTACGCACGGGAAAGACTGAATGAGTGCGAACCATACAAGACATTCGTAACGTGACCATAGCACCGGTACCCCCTTCTTAGTCAAAGGTCTAATCAAAATTTGGAATAGTTTAAATTGGTCAACCAATGGTCAAGACTATCCGATAAAAATTAGATAAATATAGTTTGTACATTGATTAGACTTAGCAACCAGGTGACTCATCTCCACCAATCACCGATTTTCATTTTTATCCAATCGATCCAAAAGTCGTGAATTTTCAAGGATGGACCCGCAGAATGGGAATGCTGGACTCGGTTTAAGTTTACGGCGTGGCTTCGCGTTGGTTCTGCAAATTGGAAATTGAAAGTTCCTGTCACTCGCGGATATTTGTGGTGAAGGATGAATAGGAGATTGGAGGGTCTTAGGGTGGGCGTGAGATACGTCATGTAAGAGACGGACGGGGAGCACTGGGGAGGGGGGGGGTGATGTGTCCTAAATCCCCGACGGATGTTTAACCAAACCGACGACCAATGGATATTGGACGTGCGTCGACGACATGGTCCACCGTCCACCGATAAACCCCGGTGCACGTTGCGCTGCTGTTCGGCAACGGCAGCATCAACAGCAACGCGACAAAATGGAACTGGAACGGGGCTGGCAATGGCATTAGCAGTGAATTACCTCACGAGTGGCGTTAACTGTACTTCCATGAGAGCTTTGCCTCCGTGTCTCTCGTCGGTTCAGACTCGGGCTTGGGCTTGGGCTCGCCCCCCTCTAAGCAGATTATCTCTTGAAAAAAACCGGGAAAGAGGATAACATATAAAAATTGAAACACCTCAGTGTTGCCAAAATTGTAGACCGTAAAAAAATCTCGACGGATTGTGCCGTTTTTATATGAATCATTTGAGTCATTCTTTCGTTGAAACCCGTGCCACATCGGAGCGAACGCGAACATATCGCGAAAGTATCATGATTTCCTCCCTATTTCAGAAACAGCCTTGGTTGCCAAATTGCTTTCTAGAAACACACTGGAAGAGAAAGTTAATGTTGTCAAAGGTAGCGACGATGACAAAAATATTGATGATGCTGCCCTTAATCTGGATGATATCAAAGGATTTGTTCTCTGTACTTATGATAAAAGTTGGTGGCTGGCATGTGTTCTCCAAACTTACTGCATCTTAGAGGAGGTAAAACTTTTAATTCTTCACCCCCACGGATTGAACTGTTCATTTATTTATCTTGAACAAGAAGATATTTTTACCCTGTCTGCTTCAGATATCATAATGTGTGTTGATCCCCACGAATCTACACAATTCCATTGAAAAAAATGCAAGCAGCCCCTAGAAAACTAGAAAATGTCATTAATAAATGATGCAGTCTTCAATAATCTCGCAGCTAAAACCGCTGATCAAAGAGGAGGCAATTTTGATAAAATAAAAAAAAAAAAAAAAAAAAAAAAAAAAAAAAAAAAAAAAAAAAAATGGGGGGGTGGAAATAGAACCCACAGAAATTCCAGCCTAAAAATTTCAGAAGTCATTTGTGAAGGTATGAAAATATGTTGGCGAATTTAAAAAAAAAAAAAAAAAACAAGCTGGAGCACCCAACACGGATGTGTTGGAAGAGCGTGCCCAACATCTGAGTAATGTATGACTGAAAACGAACAACTCGATTCAATTTCTACACTGCGGTTTTGGTGCATGATATTTTTTTTTTTTTTTTTTTTTTTTTTTAAACTTTAAAATTATTTAGTTTTCTTGCAATAAAGATATGGAAAAAATAATATCATTCAACACCAGTGTTGCCAGGTTTGGACGGGGTGGAATAGCCACGCGTGGACAGTTTTCGAGTTGGTTACTAGCCACGCTGTGGATAGGGATGGAGGGTCGAAAGACACTGGGCGTGGCTAAATTCTCATCAAAATAGTCCACGTGTGGACGAATCTAGCCACTATTGGCAACTCTGTTCAACACTCATTGTTCAAATCCTTTCATCAAATCAAAACATTCAAGCGTCAAAAAAGCATTGCGACCTATCACGGAATGGCAGCGCATGCTCGTCAATAAGCATTTAAGTGATATAAGTTAGTGCGTGAGGATTATTGGACTGGGAGGTTGTATCCCGTAACTTTCATCTCGATTACTTCGATGATAGTCTGCCCTACAGCTTTTTACTAAAAATATAAGGAGAGAATTTAATTCGCCCTACTCCAGTGAGCTTCACCGAAGAAGTGCATAACACACTGTCATCTGAGCTGAGCTGAACCGAAGAGACGATGTGCCTGAAAGGTACTCGAGTAACGAACGTCTGACCTTACCGGTTACCTCCAAGTAGCTTGGCTATAGTCACACACCTTACTTCACTAACACCGGATTGCATACTACCTATTTATCAGGCTCAATTTACTCCTAAAGTTCCCGTCACGTGGATAACACCTTTGAAACTCAAGTTTCTCAACACACACAAACACTTACCCAGCGGAATTGATATACATCTTACCATTAATTTTCATTCGCTGAACCCCTGTTCGGTTAGCTCATTTTTCAGGTTTCAATAGGACCCTGAGTCTTTAAAACCTCCTTGTTAGTGGTTGCTAAGCATCATTTTTTCAGTCTATATGCATACCAATAATGATTTTATGGTAAAAAAAAAAAAAAAAAAAAAAAAAAAAAAAAAAAAAAAAAAAAAAAAAAAAAATACCAAACGCAATCGATAACTCTCTTTTGCAATAAGTCATAATTATTCATATATTATAAACAGACATCGTACACTCCTCATCCGCAAGGTGAAGAAAAGTTGAAGAGAAAACTTTTCTGTTAGCCGTTGACGGTCTGGTTCGCAGGGATTAACAATGGAGCATTTTGGAATATTTAGGAGTTGAAGTCGCTGCTTTCGTTTACTTGTTGAGTAATATTTACACCACATTATTAGGTCATCATAAGGCATCATTTAAACATGTTTCAAATAGATTCGTGAGTATCTACTCTAAAAGGCGCGAAACTTAACGTCGCTCTTTCCCAGTGGCGCACAGTGTGGGATATGCCTGATCTAGCTAGACAAAAGTCGAAAAATTAAGTTGCTTAAAATTGTTCGAAACTGGATGAAAATGAAAGGTGAGGGTATGCTGATCACGACAATATATATTGTTTATACATTTTCTTCGATCCAATTAGTTTAAAACAGCCTGAACATTGGCCTCCACCATAGTTTGGTTACGACATTTCCTACGATCATTTTCTTAGCCTTAGATTTGATGCTATTTTAAGTATACGTGTTACAGTTTCGGGAAAAGTGTTGCTTGGGGAAGCATGACAGAGCTGTTGTTGGTTTTTCTCTTTCCATGAGCCTTGAGGACCGGAAGTCCCAGAAAATGCATCTTCAAAGAGGGAAAGAAATTTTTAGCGGGGGGGGGATTTTTTACATATGATTGATCATATGACAAAGAAATGTTACCATCGGTATTTATTTGCATAGGAATTTATTATTATACATTTACAAAAATGAAAAAAGAAAAATTCTCCTATGGATTCTTTCTTACATTTCCAATTTTGAATTGAAATACCCATCAATAAATGCTTTTTCAATATTTATCCCTGTCTCCTCAAATCGCCTATGATTTTTTTTAGACTTTATGATTTGAGATAAATTTATTGAATAAATAAAAATGTAAATCCTCTCCTTCTCAAATTCCTTTTAACTCCAATTTCGGTATTTGCTCAGTATTTCTCCCCCCCCCCCCTCAAATAATCTTCTGTCTTCTTTCTCCGCCGTCTCCAAATGTCATCTCCAAAGGCTGAAGTGGGAAATGAGAAGCGGAAAATTTCTGTCAATTGTTACAATCCATTCAAGAAGCCGGCACATTATAATATAAAGAAAGCATTAAGACCATCAACAGATTGGATGCAAGACCTCATTCCAGGTATGCCTGCGGAAGCGAAAGTTTGTGACCTTTGTAGAAAGGCACTAAGCAAGGTGCGGAAAGAACAATGCCCGGGTGCATCTCACACTAGTGAGCAAAGTCCGACCTGTAGCCTAGCCAAGTCTGACACTTCCTATGTCAGTGAATCAGAGGTAATAGGGGTGCTAAATCAATCATTAATAGATCTTGGTAAAACTCCCGTAAAAAAGCAAAAAATTGGCTACAAAAGTTATGCAAAGGAGAAGTTAAAAAGAAGTAATAATGCTTTGAGAAGAAACATTTTCAAGAAATCGGCACCTTCAGACAGCGGGAGTGACTCAGATTCTGAACAAACTGATAAAGAGCTCGTGAGCCACCTCAAAGGCACATTCAATGCCCTTGAGTCACGAAAGAAAAAAATAATGTTGTTGACACTTTTACCTGAAAATTGGAGTCGAAGAAGAATTGAGAGGGAATTTGGAGTGTCGTCATACATCGTGAACTAAGGAAGCCCGTGAACTAAACTGACTGTGAAGAAAAAAAGGCGTTTTGGAGTCGCCAGACCAGAAACCTGGGAGAGCTTTGCTAAAGGAGACACTTGACTTGGTGCATCAATTTTATGATATGGATGATGTTAGTAGAGTGATGCCGGGAAGAAAGGATTGCATCTCGATGGTGGATAAAACTGGCGTAAAAGTATGTATTCAAAAAAGGCTGCTTCTCGGCAATTTGTCTGAGATATATGCTCTATTCAAAGAAAAAATGTAACATTGAAAATAGGTTTTTCCAAATTTGCGGAAGTCAGACCAAAAAATTGCATCTTGGCAGGACAGAAGGGTACCCACACAGTATGTGTATGCCTTACACATCAAAATGTTATACTAATGATTGGAAATGCTAAACTTGGCTCTCTGACTGAAGGTGTCAGAAAAGATTACAAAAACTGCTTGAAATTGATCATTTGTGAGTCACCAAGCACACCGTGCTATTTTGGTGAATGTCCCAAGTGCCCCTACACAAATGCAATGAGAGAAAATTTGGAGGAGGCTTTTTCGTCAAATTTTATTGAAAATGTAGCATACCGCCAATGGGTAACTGGAGACCGTTGCGCTTTGGAAATGATCTCAAAACCGACCGACGATTTCATTGAAATATTTTGCGAAAAACTTGTACAGCTAAGACTACATGCTTTTATTGCTAAACAACAAAGTTCATTCCTAAGCAAAATGAAAAATAGTTTAAAGAAATCAGAAGCTATTGTCTTGGGGGATTTTTCAGAAAATTATAGCTTCGTAGTGCAAGATGAAGCTCAATCGTTTCATCGGTCTCTCTCGCAAGCGACATTACACCCGTTTGTGATTTATTTCATGGCTGGTTCAGAATTGAAGCATTTAAATTTTTGTACAGTATCAGAAAGTCTTGATCACAATACAGTGGCTGAATATTTGTTTCAAACAAAGCTAATCCGCTTCCTCAAAGAACAGCAAGGACTGACAATAACTAACATTATCTACTTTCCGGATGGCAGTGAATCACAGTATAAAAACAGGTATGATTTCATGAATGTCTGTTACCACCTAGAAGATTTCGGAATTGCCGCGGAGTGGCATTTTTTTGCCACTGCTCACAGCAAGGGACCGTGCGATGGCCTCGGTGGTACAATCAAACGGCTAGCCACCGAGGCTAGCTTACAAAGACCTCTTGACAACCAAATCCTCACACCTCATCAACTTTTCCTTTGGGCAAGTGAAAATATTGCAGCAATACACTTTGAATATAAACGTCGAGAGGAACATGTTAAAAAAGAGGACTTTTTAAAAGCAAGGTTTAGTAAAGCTCTAGCCATCCCGGGAACAAGGAAGTATCATGCATTTATTCCATCTCACAAGAAGGGTAAAATTACAGTCAAACAATTTCCATTGTTGCCTACAAGCACTGAATTCACTGTTGAACCTTCAGCGGAAAAAAATGTCCTGGCTATCAATGAGGTTAGCGGATACGTCATCGTTACATACGAAAAAGATTGGTGGTTCGGGTACATTCTGAATAAAAAAGAAGATGAAAAATTGGTCCACATATCTTTCCTGCATCCTCATGGGCCCTCTTCTTCCTATTCTTACCCCTCGCGACCAGACCGTCTGTGGTGTTCAGTAGCTCAAGTGCTTTGTTTAGTAAATCCTACCACACCAACAGGGCGAGTGTGCATTCTCTCCAGTTTGGATAGCAGAAAGGCTGAGAATGCTTTCAGTCAATAACTCCCTCTCCATTGAAATTGTGAGTCGCTTAGTTTTTACATCACGCCTGAAGTCAGTTATTGCTCATAATTTAATGCAATTTCTATTATAAGCACCACTGTAGGAAGCCCCAAAAAATTATTGAATTTCAAAATTTGATGAATTTTTCTGCTCCCCACAGCATAATTGAAGAGGTTAACCGACAATAGTTTATTTTTCCAACAGTAGCAACTTTTCATGCCTCCTTCCGAAGTTTTCCTTATAGAGCCTATACATATAGCACAGGATTCACTTACACACTCTACACTTATACAGTAGTATAGCATTTTTATGGTCAGACATTGGTGTCTACTTTCGGTCATATCTCCTGATCCCATGGGTGTCCCATAATGAAATTTTGGGTACAGCTAGATACGGGTATGATACACTTAATTTGAATTTTTCAGAATTTAAAAATACCCGTTTTTGGTTAATTTTTTTTTTTAAATTTTCAAAAAAAAAAATGTTCAGAAAAAATTTACAGTGAGCCCTTATGTGTTGCACATCATTAGAAAGCTAACAAAAAGAACTTTAAACTGACACCAATTTGGACTTTCTACGTTGAATAGGACCGGAGTTATGACACTTCAAAGACGAGGACCTCCGCTAAATTTTGTGAAAATTTGGCAACTTCAAAATTCAACAAAAAGTTGGCGGGTGGTCAAAAAAATTTGAAAAAATCGGATTCCGCAATCCTTCGACCTGGACTATGAGTGTGCCAAATTTTAAAAAAATCGGAGATGGTCGATTTTTAAGCCTGGTTTGATTTGGCATGGAATGACCCCTAGCTAGATCGGCCATACCCCACACAGTGTGGCGCATGGCGTAGCGTGGAATTTGACAATGTTGCAGTTCGTCCATTAAAACCCATAAAAAAGATCGAAGCGTAGGGTGTTCGGTGAACACCTTTGCCTTCGACCTTTTACAAAGATTTTAATGGGCACTATACAACGTTGCCAAACTGCACGCCACGCCACTGCTCTTTCCGTCTCCAGCGGTAGAACAATTAAATATAATAACGAGACCCTGAGACCCAATGTGAACGCATCTTTTTCAAGAGAAGGCTATTGATAAAAAGGGAAATATAAAAAGATACAGGGCACGAGGAAAAGTGTATTTGAATAGATCACGGTTGCCGTTTGGCGTGAATTTAGCGAGTTCCCAATTGAAACAGCGATTCTGTCGCTTCCGCTTACAGAAAAAGATCATAGATAACATTTTTTAGATGGGTCTGCTATACATATAATGCTTACCTAGCTGAAACGTTTAATCTTCTTGTCCGCTGGTCGAATAACCATTGAATTCAGAAAACCCATGAAATTCAAGCAAAGAGGCAACTCTGAAGTTTATTTGCGTGTCGTGCCTAGTACAGTTAACAACTTCAATGAAGAATTTTTTCAGCTTCCTTGAAATTAGGAATTGTTTTTCACTTTCATGCAAGGATTAAATCAATAAGACCGAAAATACTGTTGATGAAACCCGTAGGCTTTCATGAATTGAGTACAGCAGTGACGATGAGAGGGTATACGAACAGGATTATTGGGGTGATTCGATAGGATTGTTCGGCCGTGCTACTTAAACAGGGGAAAATAGGGAGGATGACAGTGCGGTGGTGGCAGTAAACTAGAAATGTTGGGGAAGCGGGAGGTTAATAAACGAGCTAGTATCATATGTTGCTCGCACACGGGAGGGATTCGGTTTCTGTCGTCGTTAGCGAGACAGAATAAATATAGGTGGCTCGTATGGCGCTTGTCACGTGATACGAGGCACGGTGGATCGCGTCGCAGCAACCGTGGCGTGGCAGCCGGCGTTACTCCGATGTGTTGGGGGCAGCCTGATCAAGGCTAAACTACGGCGCTACGATGGCGGCAAAGCGAGCCACGCGAAAACTAGCTGTTTCATCGGGTTTCATCCATCACGGAAAGAAATGAAATTCGTGTCGCATCAAGGGATAAAAAATAGGGAAAGGACGTTGTCCTCGCAGCTTAGAGACAAATTGTTGGCAAAACGGGTTCCACCAGTGTTGCCAAATTTGTTTGAGGAATTTTAGAAACTACTGGGGACAAATTACAACAGATTTTTCCTCCATAAGTTTTGTCTCGGTTCGCGCTGCGGCAAGGTTCCAAATTCGGAATCGGATGTCGGTGTCTGATAGAAGTTTTGCATTTCCCTTTAAACTTGAATCAGTAGGACCCACGAACAAGAATAGAGACATACATTCATTTATTTATTTTTTTTATTTTATTTATTTATTTTTTTTTTTTTAAGGAAAAATCAGAACTTTGACCAAACACTAGAAATGAACTATAATGATACTTTTAGTACTTGTAATCGAGGAAACCGTTAATGTAATACTAATCTAATCTGTCATTGATAAATTAAAAATGTGTTTCCTTGGGAATAGTGCCAAGTCATCGTTCTACCGGGGAAGAGATCGGTGGTGGGGGGGGGGGCTGTTGGATGAAAAAAGGAACAGTAGGAATGAAAACAGGGTAATGGTGATCTTTAGGACAGTTCGATCACTTGATCCAATTACAATCCTGTCACATTAACTCAAAATTACAGAAAATGATGGCAAGTAATGGTCAGATGAGAAAGTAGAAAAAAAATTGGAGCAAAAATCAAAGGACCAAAACATAATAAATAAACGAATTATTGCTTGGACCGACGTCTCTTACTTGCTTTAAATTCTAGGGAAAATGGGGGAGACGAAGTTTGCTGGCTTTCACTTTTTCGCCCCACTGAAGACAAAGGTAAGAGAAGTGACCCTCATACCTTACCTTTCTCTTAAAAAACAAAAGACACTCCGCGCTTCTATCTCTCAAACGAATGCTGAAAACCGACATTGAAATTCCTGTTTCAGCATTGGGTGACGTCAAATGATGCTCTATCAAAATGTCAACAACTTTTTTTTCCTCACCGTATGATGCAATTTCCTCATGTGTTCAAAAGGAAAAAAAGGGAAGTAGGACACGAGGAAAATTTCGATTGGGATGACCAGGGTATAGAAGAGGGGATATAGTCTATTATTTTCTCTTTTATTCGTTGCTTTTAATGAGACTTTGACCGTTCGGCGGGAGACCGTGCCTATAACTTTTTTTTATTACCTTCTCTGCGGGTGACCGGAAGGATTCAGGTTACCCGCGGAAGTGGGAGGGGGTTGAGCATAGATGCGTCTTCCTTTGCTTTTATATTTTATTTCATTTATTTTTATTTTCTCCACTGCAGAATCTCTGTTGGACACGGTTGTCGAACAGTGCAATTTAGAATAACGAAAAGGTGAGATTTGCAGGTTGCGGTTTGCGGATTGCCACGTCGGTTCTGGTTCATATTTTTTTCTTATTTACTCTTGTTTTTTTCTAGGTAGTAACCAATGAGTTTCGATGTAAGTCTGGGGGACCAACAACTATCTTCAATAATGGAATTGGCGACAGATGAAAATAATGAGAGAAGGATTGGAGAAAGCTAGAAGAAGAACATCCAAGAGCCACCCCTGGATCCGGTTTCTAACATGAGACTTCTAGATTAGGTGTCATATTCGCTGACTACCTGACCACGGTGGCGGGTGATGGCTATTTAGTTTATTTTATTTATACATAGAAATACATTTGTAATGGAGGTAATACTTTTGAGCCAAAATATAATTTATCTAAATAACACTTAGACTGAGTCAGATGCATGTATCTTTCAAAACTAATTTGACGAACGATTCGATTACAGATGTTAAAACGAGAAAGACGGCGATGCCATTACGTGGACATACTTCGGAGGGGGGGGGGGGGCAGGTCCCTGAAAAACGGAAAAGTAAAAGGAGAAAAGCGGTTAACTGCCCAAGAGTGTTGGAAAGTGCGCAAAACTTACTTCAGCCCCCTATCCCTCAGTATTTTTCCTGTATATACCCTTCATGCCACGTTGAAAACATTCTGCGAAACGTAATAAACAAGAAAACGACATCTGAGCTGATCAAATGACGTCATCGGATCATCAAATTTAGAAGCTACTTGTATGCATACACTCCGGTTTACATGGTTTACACGCGCATCTCTGCGTGTTGGCAATGATTTAACTAAAGTGTTCTCATGGTATTGGAGGCAAACATACAAAGTGTGCCAGATAAAGTCAACGCAAAGATCTCTTTAAAATCCAGTTCCTCAAAAACTATCGATAAGACTCTTGCATTAAAATTAGTGCTTCATGAGAGACTCTCATTAAGAGTAAAAACAACTCATTTGAGGTGAGAGGAAATATGTTGGAAGGTATTGTGAAATTTCCTTCCGTTTCTTTTATACATTATTTTCAGATGTTTTTTAAAACATTTATAATTGATAGATATTAATATTATAACAAAAAGCTATGCGTCTAACTCATTTGACTTATGGATCTGAAAAAGGAAACAAGCTAGGTGCGCGATTGAAAAATACCGAACTTTCATCAGAACTTAAGTACCCAACCATTAACTTTTCCTCTTATTACTTTTTTAAAAGTTAAAAAGCTGACTGAACCAAGCTGGCTCTGTTTAATCATAAGTGGCGGTAGCGACCCGGCCAAGTAAAAAAAAAGACCGCCTGGAAACAGAACGAGAGATTTTTCTTTACAAAATCTTAAAAGGAGAAAAAAAATACAATTTAGAAATAGGTGCTCTTCTGTCAAAAAATGACTTGACAGCTTTGGTATTTTCGTTACACAGACGCGACCGACCGACCGTATATCAGAAAGAATTTGCATTATTGAATCATTTACTGTAGCACAACTATCAACAGATCATGGAATGATTAAGGTGATTTTTATTTTTTTAAAAAACAAAAAACAAAAATCAAAAATTTCTCTGAGGATGCAGTGTGCAATTTTACGAGATATTATGAAAACAACAGCGTTACGGGCAGGAAGCATTGGTGTTGGTGACAGTTGGTCTCACACCCGAGACACTTCGCTCTTTATCGTACCGCAAAAGATATACATATCGAATCCTGAAAGATCCTTTTTATTGATTTCAAGTAAATCACTTTTTTGTAGATTTTTCATGATGTTTTGGTTATATTTCTACCGTGGAATACTTAATTTTGCTAGTGCCCAGAAACAAAACATTTTGCTTGAGAGAGAAACGATTGACATCGTACACCACTAATTGTAAGACTGATTAGTAAAAATACATCCAAAAATTCTTTATGGGACGCGAATGTAAGTTTAGCAACAGAGCAGATCCGTTCCACGGCTGCACTCGATTCCCCGGAGAAAAATAAGAGCTTCTTTCGTATTTGCTTGGCGCACTTATAAGTCACTGATAATTGGTTCGGAACCTCGTTATTGGCATCTGGTGCCTCAACGTAACGCATAAAGGGAGTGCTTTTGCTTTACCACGAATGAACTCGTATTTTCGCTTGCCCTCTCTCGCCTGCCTAGCTCTAAGGGCCTTTGCCATTTCTTGCCGGCATTTTTGCTGACCTCTTCGTTTTCCATTTCCTATTGGGTTTAGACGTTTCTCACGTTCACCTCGCACGTTGTAAAATGCACTTTTCTCCCGACAAAGGTGTTGCGGAGGCTTTTATTCGATTTATCGAAAATCACGGGTGATGTCGGGTGATCCATCGATATATTACGTAAATCAAGCATGGAAAAACGTACATAGGGACAGTGGAGGGGGAAAAAAATATACTACACAGAAAAAAACAGAAAAAACGCTTTGCTATAGAAAAATAACTCAGCAAAAGACACTGAATCTGTTGTAGTGATGCCGATTTTTAATGGATTTTTTTAGATCGATTTTTGGTCCGATTAATCGGAAAAATCGAATCTATTTATTAGAGTCGATTATTTTCCGGAATCGATTTTTTGGGCTACAAATCGAAATCGGCGATTTTTTACAAATTTTAAGATTTTTATGCAACTTCTGAGATTTAAAAACGTTTTCAGAGAGATGACATTTCTTCTCTGTGTTTTCATTTTTTGTAATTAGCTCCAAAATTGGGATGTAAAATCTCAAATCGATTTTTCCGGAAATCGATATTTTGGGGTCGATTAAAAATCGATTCGATTTTTTACGACCACATCGAATCGATTAGTGGAAATCGTTTTTTTTAAAAAGAAATCAGCATTACCAATCTATTTTGTACCTTACCGGTTTTTAACGCCTAACTAAAGAAATTTTGCTGAGTGAACCAAAGCCTTGATTAAATCGACCAAAGTTTTTGATTGGGTCATTATCCTACCTCAGGTCTTTGTCAGCGCCACTAAAGAGGTTTTTTAGGTTTTTTTCTGGGCAAAAACACTTGGATATTACAACCAAAATAATGGATGGTACCGTTACCAGAATACTAGTATTTGTACTATAGTTCTTGAGACTGTTGCAGAAATTCTGGTTCTGTGGCCATATTTTGACGGTAACACACCAGAATTTTCTAGTAAAAATAGTAAAAATACTAAACTCTCCGCGATTCACACATCGCTGTGCTTCTGGTATGGTCTGGTAATATTACTAGGATTTAAACCTTATTTTATTCATTGCACGTGTAATCAATAAGGACGTCATTCCGGGTAAAATGTAGCATTCACTATACGTTTTCAAAATGTAATTTTGACTTTGAACTTACATTTGTTAACTTTCTAGCGACGGCCAAGGTCGGAGGTCACTACTTGCTTGCCAGCTTTGTTGCGGTGGAGTAGATAATTTATAGTTTTAAAGTCAAAATTATACAGTTTTCAAAAGTAACGGATGCTACATTTTACTGAAATGACCCATTAGTATCTTTAGAATCAACCAGTAAGAATTTTCCGATCATAGAGCTCAAGTTTTTCTCATAGATTTCGCATTGGTTTTTCCTTCCCCATACCGCCATTGAGTTTGTTCTATAATCACATGACACCAAACCTACCAGTGGTGGCTCATGCACTGTGGCAAATTTGTTTTTTCCCCCATTGGAACTCCTATAAAAATTCATTTCGGAAAAGGCACACAACCCACCCAAGATTCAATGATATTACTATTATTGTATAAATTAGCGAGGAGAACAAAAAGAAAAATAAATCAGATTGAAAATGACACTTAACAAAGATATGTTCTTCTTACTGGACTAATAATTTTCAAACAAAAACAAAGAAAATCTAGAGGACCAAACAAAGAACTGAAACCATATTCGTGTTCAGGGGGTAATGGATTATAATTATTACATTATTTTTTTCATTTGATGGGGGGGGGATGGAATCATTACTTTTGGGTAGATAATAGAGATATGTTTAGCTTGTTAATAGGATGAAAGCAGCAGTGGCGTAACCGGGGGGGTCCAGGGGGTCGGTACCCCCCCCCCTTGACAACAAAATATGTCCTTAAAAAAGGTCATTTTTTGCAATTTCAGAAAAATTTGACCAAATTAGTATCATTAGACTCCCCCATTGACAATTTTCGGACCTCCGATACCCCCCCCCCCTAGAAAAATTCCTGGCTACGCCCCTGGAAAGCAGATAGAAGGAATTATCTGTATATTTTTGAGACGTTTTTCAGCGGATTAAATAAGAGAAAAGTGACTCACAGATGAATCGCAAATGGCTCCTGAATCTAAATGTAAAGCGGAAAAAGGACGAGAGAGAAAGCGCGAGAATTCGACAGCTTCAGAAAAGGAGAGTCTGGAGGAAAACTGCTCATAAATCAGATGGAAATTGGAAAATAATTTAAAAACGTTATGACGCGCATATTTTTCTAGCTAGGAGTAGCGAATGGTGATTAATGACACTCCGGGAGGAGGGGCAGCGGGGGCGGGAAATGGTTCAATATCATCGACATTTTAAAAATTTGCCTCCTTTTACTCCTCTCTCTCTCCCTGGCTCGTACTTTCTGTTTTCATGACACTCGCTGCTCCGGACTGCTCCATGTTTAGCCCTCGTGATTTTTCTACCATTACCCCGAAACGTATACACTTCCCGCTGCGCTCGCTCCGATCTCTCGCTGCAGCAAGCTTTAGACTAGCTTTGGTTGGAGCTGTACGTACCCTCCCAGGGAGAACCTTAAGCATCAAAGGTAAGAGGGAATGGTGATAATCTAAAATTTAGATTTTTTCGTCAAAAATATTGACAAATTCTGAAAGAGCAGATCAAGACCTTTCGATTGATGTGCCACATGTTACCTTTAAATGAAAAAATAAGGTGTTTTTCGCCAAATCCAAATTTTGGGGCTTAAATGGCACAAACCATGGAATCGAGCAAATTCTGCCATTTAAGCCTCAAAATTGTGATTTGGCGAAAAACACCTTATTTTTTCAGTTAAAGGTAACATAGGGCACATCAATCAAAAGGTCTTGATCTGTTCTTTCAGAATTTGTCAATATTCTTTTAGAATTTCACAACAGGGTGGTCACAAAGGCGTATTCAAAATTTTGCCAAAAGCCCCCATAGCTCAAATATTGGGGGTTTTTGGAAAAAAAAGTTTATGGGAGGAAAAATGTCGGCAATTGCCTCTACTTGAAGATTATAAACTAATTTTCATATCATTTTTGGAGACTTTTTCGAGAAAACTTGAAAAATGTGTTTGAACCCCCCAAAATGGACCCCAAGGGACTGTCCGGGGCTTTTGAAAATATGGAAAATGAAAAATTTGGGGTTGATTCCCTACCTGACTTTCTTGTTTCAAATCATTTGGTTCAGTGGTTTTCGAGAAAAATACCTGATCCGGGTGGTCTGGTACACCCTGTATACTAATTGGCAACCAAGCCTATCCAGCGTGGAGGGGGAATGGAGGACTGGGGAGGCAGAGTTAAGGATCGCTTGCTTTGCAAAATCTTGCATGTTGTAATGAATGCGTTTCCACCGGTGCGGTGTGATTAATTAGCTAGCCGCTCCTTTCTGCAGAGTTAATATGAATTCCACCCCTTGCTCGCAAGCCTCGGCACGGATGGATGCTGCACCGCAAAGCTTACGAACGCACATTTCAGCTACTAAAAAAAAAAAAAAAGTCCTCCCTCTTCTTCCCACCTAACTCTTTCCCTTGGAAAGCTCCACTCCGCTTGAGCTGTTTAGCTAATTACAGCACCTGGTGCATAATGAAATAGTTGAGATCTTCAAATTAATTATGAGATTTAAATTGGCGGGGTCGATAGAATCGGAGAACACTTCATAGAAAGGAGGAAGGGAATTTAGTTTCGCAGAAAAATGAGGGTATTTTCGATATTTCGTGGGAAGAGGAAGGCAAAGAGTTATGTGCGAGGAATTTTAATCACAGCAAATGCTCGAAAATTATATCTTCAAGAACACTGTCAAAATGCTGATGGTAATGAAGTTGTTAAAATGACAAACTTCATCCCCTCTTTTAAGCGCCGCCACTGAACTATGGTCTGAGATTGATAAAAGGGGCAAAAATCCGCGAAATAAATGCATCTAAAATCACCAAATTCAACCTTTTAAGCTTATTTTGAAACTTTAAAAAGATACTTTTGCTTTAAATGATTTTTTTAAGTGTTTTTGTTCTTAAAATTAGTCTTGAATTAAAGTTTATATATTTTTACTTTCTACATGAGATATACTTTCTGATTTTTGGCCATTTTTTGCGGTAAAATATAAGTATACATAAATATATAAGTATACAAGTATACAAGTAGATAAAAGGGGATATACATAAATATATAAGTATACAAGTATACAAGTAGATAAAAGGGGATATTTAATGATAATTCCCGGTCTTGAACTAGCCTTGGATCGACCCTTTACGACAGGATCAGATAGGGGAAGACTTCTATAAATTGCAATTCGAGAGCCACCATTATGAAACTGAGATCTTGTACATCGTGCATCGTGCATTAAAAATCCACTATGCACCACACACACAAACACAGTGCAATTCAACGCCCTGACTTAGAGATGTGAGGACGCGAATACCACCATCGCGTTGTGCAGTAAGAAGACTAGAGATTCAAATTAAAGAGTTTAAATAGGATTGGTGGATTCACGAGACTAAACAAGAAGAAGGCGCTGGGAAACGAGCGAGAGAAGACAGAAAAAGAGGCAGACAGAACAAAGGTCATGGAAGGGGTAATGGATGGAGAAAGAGGGGATTTTCAAAGGATTAAAGACAAAACAGTAGAGAGAAGAGAGTCTCTACAGCGAGAAAGACATGTTTGGTGATTTTTTCTTCCGGTTTTCGAGCAGAATTTTCGACAGATATATATTTTTTCCCTCTTTATTTTTCATACTCAAGAATAATGGAAAAGTTTTCATAAGGAGTTGGCAACCGGAAAAGTTCCAAGTCGGGGAATGAATGGAATTTCTTTCGAGACGAGAGGAAGAAGGTCCCGGGGAGAGGAAGGTATGATGATGAGAAAAGAGAGACAGAGAAAGGAGGTGGAAAATAGAGTTGGATTTGTTTCGATATTCTTTATTAGAATTTCTTGAATTCTTCTTCAGGCCTGGGGAAAAAAAGCGACGGGATTTTAGTAATTATTTGACCTGAGCAGGAGTGAATACTGGCTGCTCGTCACAAAGAATAGTGAAGAGATAGAGTAGCTTTGTTAAAGTTCAAAAATGAAGATTTGAATTTTAAATACGAAACAAAACCTAAATTTCAATTTTATTGAACTCGATGAAAATTACTAACCAGAAAGATTTCTTTTTAAAATTTTATAGGATCCATTTCACTCAACAACCTTGACTAGAAAAAGGAGAAAGAGAGAAATTGAGGAGACAGACAAAATTACTATCTCTAATTTCAAAAAAAGAAATCAGCAATACAGCTTGAGCAGTAGCAAACAGTTCGACACAGGGCTTGGGAGCCGAGCCATGGTTAGATCTGAATTTTATGTTCTGCTCGGCAGAGAACTGTGAAAATACTAAAATGAGTGCAATTTATCATTCAAATACAGAATCAAAAGGTTCTTGCACCAACAGAACTTGATTTCAAAGATTCAGTTTCAAGTTATTGCGTTGGGAGCTGTGCTCCCTGAAGAGCTCGCAACGCAATTACTTGAAACCGAATTTTTGAAACCAGGTTATGTTGATGCAAGAACCTTGTGATTCAGTATTCGAATGATAAATTGTAACTCATTTCAGTATTCTAACAGTTTTCTGCCGAGCAGAACATAAAATTCAGATCTAACCACGGCTCCGGCTCCCAAGCCCTGGTTCGACAGGCACCGAGAGACAAGAGATAGCGAACGCTCTGACGTGAGGATTTAACATTTTTGGACTTCGACTCAAAGTACAGCTGGTTTATGATGATTTAGAAAAATCCGCTTAAGTTTTTTTTTTCTTTCTTTCTTTCCCCCTCTCACTCACGGAGAAAAATTCACGGATACGGTTACTATAAAAGACGGGCGCGGGAACCGTGAATCACGGGTAAAAGTTGGACGTCGTCCAAACACGGTTACGACATCCGTACATGTACTTACGGTTCAGAGCGAAACTTTGCTTTCACAGGCGCCGTGGCTTAAAAAGGTAAGACGACCCAACCGGGATTTCACGGGTTGTGCCACCGTGAAGTTTCGGGTGTCACGACCATAATTATTACGGGCATTCCGACCGTGTTTTTCTGGCTATGGCACCTGTGAAACACAGCTACCCTAGCTGTCTTTTTACGGTTGGTGCATGAACCGGCGTGGATGGTTGTCAAACCCGTACAGTTTTTTTTCCGTGTAGGGATGTTCAGAAAAAAAACGCCGTTTTGGGGCAAGAATTTTCAATTCCAGTGAATTTGAACAGCGTCAAATTTGAATCCTTGCCGATTGAACGGAAATGATGATACCTAGAAATTATGGGATTACAGGTGATTTTTCAAGATTGAATAACTGTCTTATAAAGATGCGGATATCAAGGGAGAAAATAACAGCTCTACTTGTTTGTAGAGCTACGTGTGGTTCAATGTGAAATTCTACCTACTTCAAGCTGACGAATGGACCTATGGAGTGTTTTCTTCATCAAAAATGAACATCGTCTCCTTAAATAATCAACTCCCATTGAAACCTTACGTTCGTTCGCTACGTAAGTAGAGTAATTTGGCAACAAAGACAAAGACACAAATGTATTGTCCTTAAATTCGTTCAAGGAAGACAATAATTACGGACAGGAAAAAACAGGCTGAGAGCTTTCTAAGCATTAGAAGGACAAAGAAACAAGGTCACCTGCTTTCGAGAAAGATCCTTTACTTATTTAATCCCTTCCAAGAGAGTGTTCAAGAATGCATCAGCACTGCCTGGGAACTATAACGTCTTGCCAGAGGAAAGATAATATTTATCTTACAACATCTATCCAATGAATGTTTCCAGATCATGCGATAAATTTTAGTTGTGTCTCTTAAAGTTCTTGGACAGATGTATGATCGATTGAATGCTTTGACAAATGATGTAGATCACCTTTCTTTTATTAGTGTGACAAGCAACAAAACCAACCAAAATGTAACTGGAAACCTCCGCAAAAAAAACTTTTGAGCTCACAATTTTGCTCAAGTACCATATTCGGTGACTTTTCTCTACAAGATATAGAACATATCAGAGGAGTTCATGCCAATTTACTCCTATTATCTGATCAAGATTTTATTGGATACGGCCGAATTAGGACATGTGGCTAAACTGTAGTAAAATTTAGAGACTGCCCGGTTTTTGCACTTACAATTAGTGCAGATGAAAAATGAACAGCACAAGTAACGTGGGTCGACTAAAAATATTTAATATTGCAATTAATTAAACGTTGTCAGTGTTTTTTTTTAACAGCTGAGGCCCAACGCACAAAGAAAAACCGGGAAGAAAAACTTTGAAAACAAGGATACCTATATCACGTGTTTTCAACAATATTTTTCACGGTTACGTCGAATTTGCCAATACGAGCTGGGATTTAAAAGGTACTATACATGTGATCTATGATCAATGCCCAAGTTTCTTCATTCATTTGTCAGTGAAATAATCCTGTGCAAATGAAGATTCATTACTGAAACTCAAAACAAATTCGGCCGGGAACGTTTCCTAATTATGACAGAGAAATACAAGATGTATCAGAAACATAAGCCGTCCTTGCAACCACGTATTCTAGAGATCAAAATAATATTTTTTCCCCCTATAAACATGTGTCCGAAAATGCCCCCCTTTTGAGCTACGACTCTTCCCCCGCATGTTTAAAGAAATGTACAGTTTTTTTGGAATAGCTACCACCAAAGTAATTTTAAGTTTAGAATCCATTAATGACCGCGAAAAATTCAGAAATTAGGTCTAAATGTACTTTTCAGGTAAATTTGTTCCTTAAACGGCACAAATTTTATGTAACGGATTAGAAATTTGAAAAATAATTACTGAAATCAGATGGGAAAAACTATTAGGAAGAGTTTTGGTCCTCTTTATTACTGTTGATACGACGCGTTTTAAGCGAGATAATCGCTCCACAAGGTGGAAAAGTCAGCTCTTTTACCTTCAAGAGCGGCAGTGAGTATGGACGCCGCCACTCCACTGCTACTTCAGGCCGCCCACCATGGTAAAAGCGCTGACTTTTCCCCTTGTGGGGCGATTATCTCGCTTAATACGCGTCGTGTCGACAAACATAATGAGGACCAAAATTCTTCTTAATAGTTTTTCCCATCTGATTTCAGTAATTGTTTGTCAAATTTCCAATCCGTAACATTAAGTTTGTGCCGTTGAAGGTACAAATTTGCCTAAAAAGTTAGACCTAAATTTTGAATTTTTCGAGGTTATTCATGGATTCTACACTTCAAATTACCTCGAGCCACCAATTTTCATGACATTTGGTTCATAATGGTGGTTGCTATTTCAAAAAGACCATACATTTTTTAAAACTTTGAGGGGCTGTAGCTAAAAGGGGGGCATTTTTGAACACATGTTTATAGGGGGGAAATGTCTCATTTTGATCTCTAGAATACGTGGTTACAAGGACATGTTTCCGATACACCCTGTATAACAATTTAGAAGCATTGCAGCGCTGTATCTGTATGCATCTCTTAAGATTTGCCGAATTTGTCTTGTTTCGAATAGAAATGTTTCTGCAAGATCGAGAGGTATCTTCTTTCATTTTGATACTAAATTCTTTCGACCCCTAATGACAGGGGTCAAGAGACATCGGACGATGGTAAACCTATACCCTTTTTCGATCTCATGAAAATAAATCATGAACACGCAAGATACATGCAACTGCAATTCTTCGAGGACTTCCCAAACTGGATACACACCAGATGCCTACGTCTGATTACACTGCATATTTCTCTCTCGTGAAAGCAGAAGTATGAAATTTCTCTTGGGGTGTGCACTTTTATCCAGGCACGGGAAAACGGAAACGCATCGTCTCACTCCGTGGAAAAGAGCATCCACAGTAAAAGAAGGAAGAAGAGAGTGAGTACTGAGTAAGTGAGCCCCCCCCCCCCCCCCCAAGCAAGAATTCAAGAATGCAAGACTCCAAAGAAGCGTAGTCAGACTTTCCGCGAGGAACAGCGAGCCAGAAACCGCAAACAGATTCACTCTCAGGGTTATCTGAGAGACAATTTAGAGGGATATTTTTGTAAAAAGGAAATTCTGGAAGGGATGCGGTAGGGTGGTGGCAAAAGGGAGGGGTGGCTGTGTGTCTCCTGCATCAAGTCGCGTCGCGTCTTGCGATTCTGAAACTCAAAAACAAAAGCGGGAACGTTTGCAAGTTAATTTAAATAATTGCTGGTGTCATTTTTGACATAAATTGATATTTTCGAGCCCGTCGCATCTCTCAGGCATTGAGCGCCTACCCTTAACCACCTCCCGCTTCCACCACCGCCAAATGCCTTTGCACAGAAAACAATAAGGGCTGGCTTCCTCCTCTCTCTGGTTCTACTGAGCTCCTCCCCCCCACCGCCCCACCCCATCCCTGCTCGTTCAATATTCTTACCTTGCTCCGTGCTATTTTGTCACCGCAGCAAATGAGTCCTCCCCTTGCCCCCTTCATCCATCTCACACTCTACCCGGGAGGAACACTTTCACGACTCTCAGTTTGCATCCATCTTTCTGAAGACCATGAAAAACTTTTCGCAGCGATTGAAACGCTCCGCTCGCAGGGGCTGGCACGACGGGTTATAACATGGCATGAGGGTAACAAAGGCTTTTATATTCTCATCTGACAAAGTCTGGCGGGATAGGTGGGTAATGTCTGAGTAATAAGATTGCGGAAATGTTTTAGACTTTCGCCGAAAATTAAAATTTCTCGTCGCGATGCCTCCGAGGTGCGAAGTTAGAGGGAGCCTCTTTCACACAGAGCAGGAGAAAAAGGGAGGAACTTTTCGCGTTTTGCGAAAGCGCGCACACCCGGGAACTTTCCGCTCGGCATTTTTGAAACCGAGCTCAGCGCAGAGCGGATCTTCACTCGAAGTTCGTGACACTTGGACCTGTTTTCATTAACTCCCCTTTTTGACGCGCTCAGAGGCTTCAAGCGCAGCCATTGCATTTCATAAAGCAACTTTGTTCCTTAATTAAGAATACGAAATTAGCGAGAGAACCTGTCGACTATCTACTTCCACAATTTATCAAACTATTTAAAACTGTTTATTTTCATTCGTTTGGACCATGGCTGAAGCCAATGTTACCGATACAAAATGGCTTGAGTAATTTTGATGAACATAGAATGCTGGTGACAGTAGCGCATCGAGTTTCTTCATCTCTCTCTTTTCTCCATTAAAAAACGTATGTTAGACAAGGATGGACAACGGGATAAAACCCCCCTCTTTCTGTCCTTTTCCTACTTGTACATTCCAATGAGAACTGAGAGAGATGGAGGACATCTTGGTTGCGCCAGTGGCTGGTGAGAATTACTAGATGCTCCTCTGACGAATTACGACTTTATTCAATGAAATTAGAGTCCTGTTCATGAGTCCATTCTTCATATCCCATGAGCAATAGAATGTTAAAAATAAGTTTGAAAACGGATGAGGAATCAAAACATGGAAACGTCGACAAGGATGCGCTCTGAGAATGGGCAATAAAGGAGTATTTATTTTAGGGGTCTACGCACAAAATAGGGAAACTTGATCGGCGAAAAAATTGGCGCAAGTTTCCTAACAACAGATCTTAATTCCGCCACTTTTTGAAGCTTCGTAACACGACATCGGAAAGATTTTCTAGCAATCCTCGTAGAACATTGTGAAAGGGACCCCTGTTAGACAGACTGACAAATGCGTAAATCAGTCGGGATTATTCAACTGGAGGCGCAAGATAGGAGAGGATGTGAAGGGGGAGGGGGTGATCGGAGAGCGTCGACGAAAAGAGTAGAGTATGCAATATGCACGGCGGCGAGTTTAATTGTTGTTAAAAGGTTTTCAGTGTAGAGCGGGCGAACTAACCGGATGGATGCATCGATTCTGGGCCTTGACTGTTCTAATCACACGTAAAACAATCCCTTCTAGTTTCGTTTGAATGGCTGGCCCTGTACTCCGTCTCCGTTGCGCCAGTTGCATCCCGACTCCCCGGTTTAATAAACGGAAGTTGGAATCGATAGCCGGGTTCGAAACGAACCGAGACCGAGCCACCAATCGTGGGCCGCCCGACCGGAAACTGATTAATTTCTCAAGTAATTCGGGAGCGTGGAAATATTTCACAGCGTTCCAGTAGTTCACCGATTTCGCCCATTAATCAATTATTGACTCTGCGTTGCCGAATTGAAGTTGAATAGGAACCCTCCGATGTTGCCTAAGGGCCGCATCATGTATTGATTAATCGATTAAGTGAATCGATTGATCTGAAACTAAAGGATCCAAAAGCCTGTCGACTGTACGACCAGTCTGAACATACATATAATCCTACAGAGCAGTTTTTGAATTTCTTTCAATCTGAAAACGTGAGTTACCTGCAGCGCATAGAATACTGTTTAGCAAACGTTTGCTAATTAGATGTATGATTACTAATCATGCATCCTAAAATGGTCGAAAAATGATTAGCGGTTAACGTATTTCCACAAAAACATTTCATTCTCATAATTTAGTAAATGTTTCACTTCCACTGTGCTGCTCAAAAACTAGCCGTGTAGAAGGCATCAAGAAAGCACGACCCATGTCAAAATTCATTGTTTTTTTAAATTAAGGATTATTTGTTCAATGTGCCTGTTTAGAAAAAATAATTTTTGGTCAAAAACTGAGAGTCTACAAAACTGCGATCCTACAGTTGCTTTGGTTCAAATCATGTATAAAGAGGTTCGCAAAATTGATTGATGATGATTGATGTAGGACACCGAACAGTCCTGGTGAAAAGATGGTTCTGGTCACAAGTCAAGCTTTTGTATTCAAACTCTTAATGCAAACGGTATGTCTCTGCAGGTTTAGACGCTCTGTGAGAAAATTAAATGCTTAAGGTGGGTGAGGACACGCCGGGGATTTTTTAGTCACTGTTAATCAAAGCACACAGAAAAAACTGGAGAAACGCTTTGGTAGCACTAACAAAATCTTTGGTAGAAAAATGACCCAACAAAAGATTTTGGCACAGCTAACCAAAGGTATTGTATGCCCAACTAAGGAGATTTTGCTGGGTGAATCAAAAATTTGGTTGGCACAGCTGAAGTTCTTTATGCAGGGCCAGTTTCCTACCAAATATCAAAAGGTTTTTTTCCGATTTTTTCTGTACATTAAATTTGGCTAGATCCGAGCTGAAACGGGGTGTTTGTAAACTTGGCAAAAACTATGGTATGTTTTCAGATTCAACCTCCAGATCTATAGTCCGCACGAGTAAAAAGCGTTGGAAAACGAATAGATTTAAAAATACAAGGGGATTTAGTTCACGAGTTGAAGTCCGAATTTCTATGATGAAAAGTGATGTATCTCCCCACCACAATTTATTTCACTTTGGCTGATCATGAATAGATTTTCCCGCGTCGAGGACCGTGCATCGTGATTTTAGATACGTATCGTACAAAGTATGAAGGGTTTTGAACAATGAGATGTTCAGTGTTCACCCCATAGTTACGCTTCTGAGCGTGGATAGTACAGGGACTACAGCCGACAACGTACTTTTTGGGGAAAACTTCGTGTTAAAAGGCGGACTCTCTGGGATAGTCGCGGTTTCAGGCACGAGCGCCCCATGATTTAAAAAAACAAATTATTGAATTTGGGATAATTGCATTGGATCGATCGACATCGATTTCGACTAACTCCCACGAATTTCCGAAAACAGTTACTAATGTCATATTACAAATCCAGCTGGCATTATAGGTGACGGTCGAGAGGTTGGAAAGAACTGTCTTGACGCACAGTCAGAGACAAAAATAATGTCAGACTAATCCTTGAGGAAGGTCATCTACAACGTTTAAATTCATTGAGATATGTATTGCTTGTGGCCTACTACAAGGAGACGTCGTACATTCTCTTTGTCCCCGACTGTACTTCTGCCAAAAACAAAATATCGATTTGACAATGATACGCGGAAGTCAATCATTTCAATTCAATGTGGTACCGATAATTGGGCTGTCGCAAGCTTTCGTTATAGTGATTTAGGGGTCGACTCAAGGTAAAAACCAGTGAATGCAACGATGGAAGCAACAAAGAATAAATTAATAGTGTCGCGAGGTTCCTCACTGAAAATATTGTCACTTTATTAAAAAGTGGCCGATACAAAACGACTTTAACCCGGTACCGATGACACGGTACCACATTGATCGATTGTGAATCTCTCCTCTGATAAGCGGATTTCCTCAAGTTCTCATTGCTTCCAGCGTCGTTACCTTTGCTGGTTTTTACTTCTGTTAATGACCCTCCAATCGCTTGCAGCAATCCTCACAACAGCCCCATTGACAAGATATACATGTACTCATACCTCTGGATCAACGATTTACTGGATATTTCAGGTTTAAGGTTCGGCAATTCTAGAGCCTCTTCTTAAAGTCAAAATAAGAATAGTTTTTCGTCAAGACATATGTAGATGTTGAAAATTACGATTTGTCAAAGTTTAGAAAAACCCGTTAATTTTAATTTCTTTTTTTAAACTATGGCTAAAGTTATCACAGGGGTGCAAGTTCCAAAACTTCGATAATTTCACGCGATCCATGACTTATTTTCTCACAGGATTTTAAAAAATTTCCTCACAAAAATTTGAATGTGATGACTTTTTTTTTGGCTTATTTTAACATTTCAACACCGTAAGTTCGCAAAATGACCGATATTTGCCCATTTGTTACACTATTTTCCTGGGAAATTCTTATTGCGATTATTTGAAGAAAACAAAAAAAATTGACAAATTTCCTCACTTCCCCAGAAATTTCCTCACTTTCACGCGATCCGTGGATTGCTAGATTGGGCACATTTTGCACCCCTGGCTTATCAAAAAAGTTTCATTGTAAACATTTACCTGGAGTGTGACAATCTCATTGGATACCTAGCCAAAGATGCAAACGTGAAAGACCGAGTTCCGGGTTTAAATGGATATTTTCCCACCTTTCTCCGAGTATTATTTCTAGAACGACACCATTCGCCTTGCGGCAAACCGCAAATACATGGCGAAGGATAGGTACACGGAACACAGCCGATCGAACCCTAACCAAAAAATCTTGCGCGTCAGTTTCGCTGGTCCACCAACATGGATTGTCACTTTCGATAAAGGTACAGCTCGTAGCTCTGGATACACATATGCTGTTCGAGAGCACCGGTTAGCACGGTTGGCAGTTTATGCTCGCTTCAAATATCAATATTCGCTCGGACCATCCATGACGGGGGACGATGGAACTGAGAAGGAGAAAGGAGGGGGGGGTGTGGACGCATAACTGGGCGACAATGAGAGCTAGCATTCACACATTCAAACATTTACGCACACTAGCACAACCAACACACGATCACGGGCAACGGAGCTTACATCTCTCCTCTCTTCATTTCATTACATTTCGAATTATTATTGTTACTTCTTGAATGAATGGAATGTCATGCAGAGCGCAAACATTCGCAACGAGTGCGAGCCGAGACCGGTGCCGCCCCCTCCCCCTCCCCTTCCCTCAACACCACTCTTGCTCTAACCACATCATACATCGCCACGATTGTTGGTCGGTGTTGTTGATGAGAGGGAGAGAGGGCGAGGAAGAGCAGTATATCAACGTCTCTCCCACAGTCATCACTCCGCCTGCCTGCTCGCCTGGTTGCCTGCTCAGTCCCCGGTAAAAATAACCACACCGCGCCCCCTTTTAGTACAACGGGGAGCGGGCTCAAACGCGCCCCACCGATACTCACACACAGCTATCCGACGCACGCGACACAAAATATGCACAGCATTCTCGATCCAGTTGAGTTGACATCACAAGTCAAAAACAATTTTCTACGTCCATCATAATGAAAGAAAGAAAAAAAACTACTTTCAAGTACAGCATTTCTCAACTCCTTTGAAAAATATTCTAAAGGGTGTGCAGAAAAAGGAGCCAGGGCGAATATACCGGCAACGGCTTTGGATTTCAAAAAACATTAAGACGCGTGTTGGCTTATTCGGCTTTTGGGAGGGTCCTTTGTTCCACGCCTCCCCCGTCCCCCCCCCATAAATATTTTATTTCAAATTGAGAACCCCACTTTTTATTACATATTTGGAAAGGGTCCAACATTGTAAGACATGAAGCGCGAACCGCATGTCAATATCGATGTTAATCTTCGATATGAGTTCAGGGGAAGAATGAGTTCATGTCAACGAAAGAATACAAGAGATCTGACCCTGTCCTTGCAATAATTTTAGCAGGTGTTTTTTTTTTTTAAAAAAAAAAAAATTTATTTCCTTCTTTTCTATCGAGTTGAGACGACTTCAGCTTATTTATTTTACACGTTTCATCGAATTTTCAATTGTGCAAGGGGTATTTTTTTATTTTCTTGATGCGTCACATAATACAAGAATGTTGTCAGCTAGTGGCTGTTCTAAAATGAACGGTGCTTCATTTATAGCTGACCATGAAAAAGCGGTGTCCCGACCTACTGTCAAAATTCCTCGTCATCCAGACTTCAACACTTACATGAAAAAAAATAAGGTAAAAAGAAATCTTTAAGAAGAACTATTTTTGAAAAGGGCTACACTGATAGAAGTACTGACGGAATTTTGTTGAAATATACACAAACTTAATTGACATGTAATCAGCTGCTGATCCTTTATATCTGTAAGTGCTACCTAAAATTAAAGTTGAGACTACGTTTTTCCTCAAATCTCTTAAGCCACTCTTATATTTATTTTAGCAACTTTCAAATGAAAATCCGAGCGGTTAAGACCTCATAACTCATGGCACTCCATGAGTTGAGAGGTGGGCCGATAATCGCCTTTCTTTGATTCTGTCAATTCTTGGCCGACTTCTCCAACTTCAGGGACGATTTTCTCGGCAATGGTTTACAAATTGGAAAAATTTGTAATGCACATTTTTTTTACGAACTTTTGAGTAATGCTAATCGTTTTTGGGTTCAATGAATCCAAACGCATGTTTTCACATAATTTGGCCAAAAAAAGTGAGAAAAATCAAGAAAAACCCCCATAACCCCCCTTAAATTTTTGCATACAGCATTAAGAAAAACTTACGAGGGAGTTGAGACAATTTTTCAATTTGTTTTTCGGAAACTTTGCAACACTGTAACTCGAAAAGACTGCAATTTCGGGCCCATGTTTATACGGAAAAAAAGTCTTATTTTGACTGTAAAATCCGCCCCTGAAATATTCGGGAACAGTTTTTCAACACCCTGTATTCGGAAAGAGTCCAACACTGTAAGACATGAAACGCGAACCGCATGTCAATATCGATGTTAATCTTCGATATGAGTTCAGG
This sequence comes from Trialeurodes vaporariorum, assembly GCA_011764245.1. NCBI lineage: Eukaryota > Metazoa > Arthropoda > Insecta > Hemiptera > Aleyrodidae > Trialeurodes > Trialeurodes vaporariorum. Next base: position 34,364,818 of record VMOF01000002.1, on the reverse strand, counting down.
GGAAGAATACAAGATATCTGGGGGGTGATCACGGAGGATCGTTTCGTTTCGTTTCCCCGTTCTCCCATAATATTTTATTTCAAATTGAGAACCCCACTTTTTATTACATTTTTGGAAAGGGTCCAACATTGTAAGACATGAAGCGCGAACCGCATGTCAATATCGATGTTAATCTTCGATATGAGTTCAGGGGAAGAATGAGTTCATGTCAACGAAAGAATACAAGAGATCTGACCCTGTCCTTGCAATAATTTTAGCAGGTGTTTTTTTTTTTTTTAAAAAAAAAAAAATTTATTTCCTTCTTTTCTATCGAGTTGAGACGACTTCAGCTTATTTATTTTACACGTTTCATCGAATTTTCAATTGTGCAAGGGGGTATTTTTTTTATTTTCTTGATGCGTCACATAATACAAGAATGTTGTCAGCTAGTGGCTGTTCTAAAATGAACGGTGCTTCATTTATAGCTGACCATGAAAAAGCGGTGTCCCGACCTACTGTCAAAATTCCTCGTCATCCAGACTTCAACACTTACATGAAAAAAAAATAAGGTAAAAAGAAATCTTTAAGAAGAACTATTTTTGAAAAGGGCTACACTGATAGAAGTACTGACGGAATTTTGTTGAAATATACACAAACTTAATTGACATGTAATCAGCTGCTGATCCTTTATATCTGTAAGTGCTACCTAAAATTAAAGTTGAGACTACGTTTTTCCTCAAATCTCTTAAGCCACTCTTATATTTATTTTAGCAACTTTCAAATGAAAATCCGAGCGGTTAAGACCTCATAACTCATGGCACTCCATGAGTTATGAGGTAGAAAGTGGGTTTGCTCGTATAATGACAAAAAGAGACATTTACTAACCCACGCTTTAGCAAATATCCCTTTGTACGGAACATTTTCCTGTATGATATAAATATTGAAAATGGGATGTAATCGTACACGAGAAAGAATTTTCTCCACAAAAAATACGGCTGCAGATAGGCTTGGTATCCCTAGTGGTGCCCTCGGGATGTTACAACCCAGTAAAATGAATTAATATCCAACATGGTATGCATATTAATGTAATAGTCATTCAAAGACGATGAATGGGGCGGTGCCCTCGAAAAAACAGGCCGCCGGAAGCGAAATCCTGTCTCGTGGTAGGCAAAGGTAAGCACATAAAACCGTGTACAAAACGGTGCAGAAACATACGATTGAAGGGGTATAACCCACACACCCGTTTGACATGCGAGCGATGTTTAAGCTTTTGTAACGTAAGACGTTGAACGCGCTAATCCGTACATTATTAAAAGCGAAATCGTTTTCGCGAGACGAGACAAATATAAAATACGGTTTGCTCAAAGACCGGCCTCATAAAAAGACTTATAAAGCCTCCCATAAGTAAAGTCTCTCGACCTCCTCAGCACCCCCTTACCCCATCCTCTTCCTGACCCTCTCCTTTCCCACTTTTGGAGTCATGAATAGGCCGACCTTTTGTCACGCAACCTCCAAGGAAAAATAATATCGCTTGAATGTTGTATGGGCGGCGCGGCGCGGCGTCGCGTCGCACCGCACAGTGTCATTCAAGTCATTATAATGAAAGGAAATAACTGGAGACACAGAAAACACTGCCAAAATAACTCGCAAAGTCTACATATTACACTTGATAAGTGCATAAAATCTACTACTGATGTCAAAAGGAAAGGGTGGACAGTGTTGTCGGATTGGGGTGAAAAAGCCGTACGTTTTACATTGATTTAAATGGGGACGATACGGCTTTTTAACCCTCAATCTGGCAACACAGAGAATAGGGTAACGGTGGTAAGGGGGGTGAGGAGGTCTTCTACGTCTATGTTTTAGTCGCACAAACGCAGTGTGCCACACGTATGTTGTTTAAGAACCACAGCAAATTCCGTTATATGCGCTGCTATAGTTCCATCAAGCCTAGTAAAACGGCCTACGAAGTTGCACAGACCACATAATAAGAATGCTACTTTTCATTTTTGAGATTTTTGAGATTTTCGGAAACCCACAAAAAAAATGTCGGAGAGCAAGTTTCAACAAGTGAGCTTCTTACAACATTCAAGTAATTAGATTTTAAAGATCTGGGAGGTTTGTTTGAAGACAATCTGTTAACAAATGCACGATTTTCGGTGGTTTTCACGTATGAACTATACATGACTTTGAGTATTAAAAATAAATTAAACGAATTAGCCAATATATTGCGTATTTTGAGAAGAATTTTTTAATAAAATGACATAACTACGGCCTTTCAGCACTTAGTGCCATCATCAGAGGAGGATGAATAGAAGACAGAGGGAAACCATAACAATTACATCTCAATTAAAATAACAAGAACTGAGATGGACGGAGGTGGCACGAAAGATCTTTTTGTATGTTATTTTAATAAAAAAAAAAAAAAAAATCTTCACAAAATGCGCAGCATATCTATTGGCTAATTGATTCCATACATTTTTAATACATAGATACTATGCAATGCTGCTAACAGCATGAACACATGTTCGAATAATTCTAAGTCGTCTCATCAATTTGAAGGCCAAAAAGTTCTACAAAAATATTCTGAAGGTCCCATCAACTACTAAACGAGGAAAGGAGGCATCACACATATCAAGGATAAGAGAGTGGTATGAAAGACTGAACATGTAATAATATTCCTGAGTAAACAGTAGGGCAATGCCCTATATGAACACTTTATTCCATCAAATTTAATCCCCCAGAGACCCCCAGACCGGGCCAGACCCCTTTAATATCCTGGAGAAGACCCCCCCCACCCTGCCTCCTTGATATTTTTATCCAGATCCAAGGATCCATTTTTTAAATATTTAATTTTTTTCTTTTTTTTGTCCCATTTTCCCATTGATTTTAATGGAAACTTTTTTTCATCCATAACTAACCTAAAAATTGAAATTTCAAAAAAATAAGAAAAAGTCCCACTGGGGAATGTTAAAAGCAACATTTCTGAAAAATTTGGATGCATATGGATCAATAGTTTAAAAGTTATGCTAGGTTTCACGTTTTGCAGCTACGGACGGATTGACAGACGCCACAGAAAGTTTGTGCATTTACACCTCCAAGCCACAAATAGTTAAATAATATTGATACTTCATGCGGATGAATATTCTTTATGATAGTATATTAGGCATAATGAGAGCCAATTATTTTGTAATTATTATAATTTACTTAGTCGTACTGGGTCAAGTATCGAAACAAAATCCATTGAAAATCTCAGTGCCATTGCAATAGTTTCTCTATTTCTAACCTTGTTAGAGTGAGAGAGTATAAAAATAGGTAAAATATCAATTTTCAGTGAAACAGGCGAAATTCACGGGGATGCTAAAATATATTTTAAGTACGTCCAAGATATCAGTGGCGCTGTCGTCTGTGCGATAAAAGCGAAGACAGGGACAAAGCACGGGCGGATACAGGGAATTGTCTTTCTCTCTCTCCCTCCATTTAAACTTATGTGTTAGAAAAGGACAGCAAAGGGGCCATCACGTGACTTTGGCCTCCTCTTCTATCCTTTTCTAACGCACGTTTTCAAATGGGAGGAGAGAGAGAAAGACAATTCCCTGTATCCGCCCGTGGGACGAAGAGAGAGGACATGATAGAGGATAAGCAAAGAGAGGCAGCCCGACGCACACTGGTCCAAAACATGAATTTTTAAGGACATAAAAATTTTCGTTTTTTGCTTCAGAAACGTTTTATAGCCTTCATTTCCTGTCGAAAAACCACGTTATCTGACTTATTTTAAGCTGTGAAATCATTTATTAAACTCAGTTTTTAGTTATATTGTCATTAATTGCTCATAATCTTGATTTTTGTCCGAGAAAATCCATAAATTTGTCCCATTGTGCGACGCGACGCAACGCCCCAGGGCAGAAAAAGAAACTAAGGAGCAGAATGAAATAATGTGAGCAAAGACATTAAGAATTCGGTCGATGATTCTTAGCTCATTTGTTCAATGGCTTTTGAGAAAACACTTTAGAACAGGGCGCCGTCAATTTTTGCGGAGAGTTAAAGTGCGAGTCTTTTTGAAGTATATTTTTCCTTCTTTGGATCAATATTTTGTTGCGAACACAGGGAAACTGAGTGAGGATGTGAATATTACATTTTGCAGGCTCCCAACACAAATCAAAGGTTCCCTCAGTTGCGCATGAGAGGGCCGATAATTCGAGAACGAAAAATTGAATTTCAGTTGGAGCCGAACTATTTGGCTAGCTAAGTTCTATCCAAAGATATTTCACAAAGTAGTGCTTTATGATTCTAAGTAGAGGGATGATGGGAAGTAGACCCCCAAAAATGACCTTGATTTTGAACCTAACCTTAAAAAGAGTAGAGTTGAATGTAGGCTAACATTTTAAGGTATTACCAACCTAACCTAACCTAACTTCGATCTTCCAGAGGCGGATCGTCCAGCGGCGAACCTTCCAGAGGCGGATTGTATGTTTTGCGGTGTTGCCAACTTAATCCAACCCAACTACATGTTACGTAACATTTCAGAATATTGCATCATCTCCCATCCTCATTCACCCATGATTATTCAAGTTGAAACTAGACTTGTTCAAGATTTAACCTGTAGTGTGTTATTTAACGTGCTAGAATATTGCATCACCACCCCTCCTTCCTGCAGAAGGTCTCCCCCCCTCCATTGAAGAGAGTGGGCAATAGAGATTCACGTTTGATACTGTTGGAACTTATGACTCATCGACGTTGAAGTCCGCGATCTATCACTTGACTTTCGACAGGTTTCAACCCGAACCGAAGCAGCTGCGCATGCTAGCAGTGGCCGAGTTGGCAGATTCCTGGAAATCTAATGAGACTCAGCGCACGACAAGTTTAAACCAGTTTGAAACTACTGCGAACGAAACGAAGACTCAGCGAGTGAATTCCAGGAAAGAGATAAGCTTCCCTCGATCTGGTCAAGTCAAGTTTCCCCCTCCCCTCCCTCCTCACACTTTTTTTCTCTCTACGGCTTGATTTGAATCATGTTTCAACTAGAGCCGTGGCAGCTGCGCATACCAGCGGTATCGCTAAGGAAGCAAAGAGTTTGCTTAGTAAAACTAAGAGAAAGGTACCCCCTTCCCCTCCCACACAAGGTATGAGGGGAGGGGGGATAAAATATTTTTATTGTTGATTTTTTCCGATCTCGACAAGTTAAGGGCGAAGTTAGGGAGAAGGGGTACCCGCACTCTAACCGTTACTGAGATAGAGAAATGCGTTTAACCCCCTCCCCTCCTCTCCACCTGCGGTTCAAGGCTGGTAAAATATTTTTATTGTTGATTTTTTCCGATCTCGACAAACTAAGGTCGAAGTTCTGAAAAAGGGGGTACCCGCACTCTAACCGTTGGGGAGTTAGAAAATGCGATTTACCCTTCCCCTCCTCTCCACTTGCGGATCAAGGTGGGTCAAATTATTTTTACTGTTGCATTTTTCTGAAGTCGACGAGTTAAGATCGAAGTTATGGAGGAGGGGTACCCGCACTCTAACCGCAAGGGAGATAGCAAAGTGCGATTTACCCCCTCCCCTCATAACCTTTTGCTATCCCCTATCCTCATATCTCTTTCTTCCTTACGCACGCGTCTTTGGACTTGTCAAGACTCGCATCAACAAGTGTTAATCCGCGCGCTATTAGCTTGAAGAACTTGAACATTAAGTTAGGCTAGGATAGGTTACTTGTAACTTAACCTAATCTTACCTAATGTCCATATCTTACCACCACTAGCCTTTTTTTTTTTTTTTTTTTTTTTTTCTTTTTTTAATACTTTCGTTCATTAAAATATGAAACCAAGTATTTATTTGAGAGGTTAAAAAGGAAAAAACAGACATAAGCAGACAAAACATTTATTAAATTAAAATACATATTAGATTTTGTTAATTGAAAAATAATGACATGAAAGTTTATAGAAAGTGATGGACTTTACAAAATTTGACAATTTGAACGTGAGAATTATTTCATTTACACAAAAAGGGTATAAGAGAGGAAGAAAATTAGGCATTACATCCAAAAACTCTATGCTGTACAAACAATTAGCGCGTACGTATTACGTTTCCAGACAGAGGTTGGTAAGAGTAAATTACATCGTGCACTAAAATAGCGGAGACAGAGGTAGCTGGTGGGAAATTATCGGCGGCTTCCATCTCAATTTTGATATCCAGTGACCCTGGTTTGATGATGTCTTCGTAAGTACATTTCATCACGAACATTGGGTTCTCCGACTTGAATTTGTTCATAGTCAATGGCGGTTCGCAGAGTTTCTCACCGTTCGAATAATCGGTTATAAAATTCAGGTAATTCTGATAAAAGTTGAGAAAATTGTTGCGGTCGAAATCCTCGTTAAGATTCTCGTACGGTACGGCGACATTGTTCAGATGTACTTTAAAAGAGCGCAATTTAACATGATCAAATTTACTTGCATCCTTGGTCTCTTCATCCATGCGGTCCTTTTGGGAACATCAGGATGATGTAGGACGGAGCCTCCACATTGCTTGTTGTCATGAGCTTCCAAGTCTCCCTGTTGCTGATGGGTAGTTGAGGATATTCGTAGGTATCCCAACTCCGGAATCCGATCTGAAATGATGCATTCCTCCGGACTTGGTCGAGGATCGCTTTCTCGGGCTCCAAGTTGAATTTGACCTGAGGCATGATCCAGCGGACTTTGGTCACTTCGAGCGTCACAGCATTTTGCTCAGCGCCTTCTTTCAGTGTATAAACGTTCTTGTCGGTGCGAGAGCGGATCAATACCAATTCTTGCTTGAGACGAATGAGGACCCCCTTTGTAGTCATTGGCGAATCCGAGGAGCACACTAAAAGGGTACAAGAGCCCGAAACACTTTGTCGGTTTCGTCTACGACTGGTCCTCCCCACCCGGCAATCTCAAGAGCGGCGGCTTCGTCTTTGGTGTGGGTCAACAGGACTTTAGCGGTGCTAGTGATTCCGACGTTACGCGTTCTATCGATTTCTACGCCGTTCAACTCGTAGCGGACTTGCTCGAACAGGTAAGCGATCGCGTTGTTGCCGAGAATGACGGTTTTTCCATCGTCTCTTGCAGCACCATTCAATTTCGGTAGGTAATGGACCTTTCCTTCGACAAGCAGCCTAGATTCGCCCGGGATGGTGTACAGGTCCTGACTGTGGATCGGGATGCGGATCTCATCGCTGTTCCGGAACGCGGCCACGTACGGCTGATAGGAATGCTGTTGGAGATAACTGAAATTATCAGGGTTGTTCATCTGCAATCTCACTGAATCTAAGCTAACTTCTTGCTTCTCTCCTCCGTTCCCGTCTTCCTCTTCCTCTTCTTCCTCGTATTCCTCTTCGTCGTCTCCTCCTTCTTCTGTGACATCTTTATCCTCTTCTCCCTCTGCTTTCATTATCTTAGGAATAACTTCCGGCGGGTATCCTTCACTAAGCTCCCTCTTGCACCTTGAGGTGTGCGGTGTATCTTCGTTTTCGTCCGCTTCTTCGGATGGTGGATCTATGAACGCTTTCTGTAAGAGTACGTTCAAAGGATTAGTTACAGGCTTGAATGTATTTTCTGAAGCGTTGGTTGTCTCCCTTTCATTACATCGAAGCGCGTCAAATTTCTTCTGAATACTATTTCGAGCCTCGATCATTGGATCTTGCGGTTCTTCCGAGGTCTCGGATTCCGTGTCCATCATTTTCCCCTTTCCTCCGCATCTGATGGCAGCGGCGACATCTGTTGACTGCTACTTGAATGGATGGTGCATTTGTCCGGAACCTTCTGGTATTTCGTTCCCCTCCGTGAGTCGCCGACTCCTGCGACGTCGGGTTTTTTCGATATGGGTTTAACCCTGGTTGGATGAGTATCGTGACTATGCACCAATCTAGACTTCACCGTATCGATCATCCCATCCGGTCCAAATGTTATGACTTTGCTCGTACAAAAATTGTTACAGCACCTCCATGTTTTTTGTCCACATTGGCTGATATGGCTTAGGTAGAAATTAAAATTGTCAACTGTCAATCGAGGTTTTCCACGAGAACTAAAAGAAAGCCGATACAGGTCTTCATTCGGCTGAAGAGACATCCTTGCACCATGGAGATTCGCGCACGATTGGAGCACCTTCCTCCAAAACTCGCGTATTTATAACGAGCCGAGCTACACCTGCAACCGCTAGAGGGGACAAGCTACAACGGAGCGCGCTTAGCGACCCAAATATGGTTCTATATTGACCCATGGAGACCCAAACATGCTATATAGGACTGTGGTGACCCAAACGAAGTGCTTTATAGGACTCAGGACCGGAGCTACACCTCTGGGGCAGCCCCGAAATGAATCTTACCCCGGGAGCCCCAGAGGTGTAGCTACGGTCCTGAGTCCTATAAAGCACCAGGTTTGGGTCACCACATTCCTATATAGCACCACGTTTGGGTCTCCACATTCCTATATAGCACTTCGTTTGGGTCTCCACATTCCTATATAGCACCAATTGGGTTTCCACATTCCTATATAGCACCATGTTTTGGGTCTCCACATTCCTATATAGCACCATGTTTGGGTCTCCACATTCCTTTATAGCACCATGTTTGGGTCTCCATGGGTCAATAAAGAACCATATTTGGGTCTCCACATTCCTTTATAGCACCATGTTTGGGTCTCCATGGGTCAATATAGAACCATATTTGGGTCGCTAAGCGCGCTCCGTTGTAGCTTGTCCCCTCTAGCGGTTGCAGGTGTAGCTCGGCTCGTTATAAATACGCGAGTTTTGGAGGAAGGTGCTCCAATCGTGCGCGAATCTCCATGGTGCAAGGATGTCTCTTCAGCCGAATGAAGACCTGTATCGGCTTTCTTTTAGTTCTCGTGGAAAACCTCGATTGACAGTTGACAATTTTAATTTCTACCTAAGCCATATCAGCCAATGTGGACAAAAAACATGGAGGTGCTGTAACAATTTTTGTACGAGCAAAGTCATAACATTTGGACCGGATGGGATGATCGATACGGTGAAGTCTAGATTGGTGCATAGTCACGATACTCATCCAACCAGGGTTAAACCCATATCGAAAAACCTGACGTCGCAGGAGTCGGCGACTCACGGAGGGGAACGAAATACCAGAAGGTTCCGGACAAATGCACCATCCATTTCAAGTAGCAGTCAACAGATGTCGCTGCTGCCATCAGATGCGGAGGAAGGGAATATGATGGACACGGAATCCGAGACCTCGGAAGAACCGCAAGATCCAATGATCGAGGCTCGAAATAGTATTCAGAAGAAATTTGACGCGCTTCGATGTAATGAAAGGGAGACAACCAACGCTTCAGAAAATACATTCAAGCCTGTAACTAATCCTTTGAACGTACTCTTACAGAAAGCGTTCATAGATCCACCATCCGAAGAAGCGGACGAAAACGAAGATACACCGCACACCTCAAGGTGCAAGAGGGAGCTTAGTGAAGGATACCCGCCGGAAGTTATTCCTAAGATAATGAAAGCAGAGGGAGAAGAGGATAAAGATGTCACAGAAGAAGGAGGAGACGACGAAGAGGAATACGAGGAAGAAGAGGAAGAGGAAGACGGGAACGGAGGAGAGAAGCAAGAAGTTAGCTTAGATTCAGTGAGATTGCAGATGAACAACCCTGATAATTTCAGTTATCTCCAACAGCATTCCTATCAGCCGTACGTGGCCGCGTTCCGGAACAGCGATGAGATCCGCATCCCGATCCACAGTCAGGACCTGTACACCATCCCGGGCGAATCTAGGCTGCTTGTCGAAGGAAAGGTCCATTACCTACCGAAATTGAATGGTGCTGCAAGAGACGATGGAAAAACCGTCATTCTCGGCAACAACGCGATCGCTTACCTGTTCGAGCAAGTCCGCTACGAGTTGAACGGCGTAGAAATCGATAGAACGCGTAACGTCGGAATCACTAGCACCGCTAAAGTCCTGTTGACCCACACCAAAGACGAAGCCGCCGCTCTTGAGATTGCCGGGTGGGGAGGACCAGTCGTAGACGAAACCGACAAAGTGTTTCGGGCTCTTGTACCTTTGAGTGTGCTCCTCGGATTCGCCAATGACTACAAGGAGGTCCTCATTCGTCTCAAGCAAGAATTGGTATTGATCCGCTCTCGCACCGACAAGAACGTTTATACACTGAAAGAAGGCGCTGAGCAAAATGCTGTGACGCTCGAAGTGACCAAAGTCCGCTGGATCATGCCTCAGGTCAAATTCAACTTGGAGCCCGAGAAAGCGATCCTCGACCAAGTCCGGAGGAATGCATCATTTCAGATCGGATTCCGGAGTTGGGATACCTACGAATATCCTCAACTACCCATCAGCAACAGGGAGACTTGGAAGCTCATGACAACAAGCAATGTGGAGGCTCCGTCCTACATCATCCTGATGTTCCAAACGGACCGCATGGATGAAGAGACCAAGGATGCAAGTAAATTTGATCATGTTAAATTGCGCTCTTTTTAAAATACATCTGAACAATGTCGCCGTACCGTACGAGAATCTTAACGAGGATTTCGACCGCAACAATTTTCTCAACTTTTATCAGAATTTCCCGAATTTTATAACCGATTATTCGAACGGTGAGAAACTCTGCGAACCGCCATTGACTATGAACAAATTCAAGTCGGAGAACCCAAAGTTCGTGATGAAATGTACTTACGAAGACATCATCAAACCAGGGTCACTGGATATCAAAATTGAGATGGAAGCCGCCGATAATTTTCCCCCCAGCTACCTCTGTCTCCGCTATTTTTGTGCACGATGTAATTTACTCTTACCAACCTCTGTCTGGAAACGTAATACGTACGCCTAATTGTTTGTACAGCATAGAGTTTTTGGATGTAATGCCTAATTTTCTTCCTCTCTTATACCCTTTTTGTGTAAATGAAATAATTCTCACGTTCAAATTGTCAAATTTTGTAAAGTCCATCACTTTCTATAAACTTTCATGTCATTATTTTTCAATTAACAAAATCTAATATGTATTTTTAAATTTTAAAAAATGTTTTTTTCTGCTTATGTCTGTTTTTTCCTTTTTAACCTCTCAAATAAATACTTGGTTTCATATTTTAATGAACGAAAGTATTAAAAAAAAAAAAAAAAAAAAAAAAAAAAAAAAAATGCTAGTGGTGGTAAGATATGGACATTAGGTAAGATTAGGTTAAGTTACAAGTAACCTATCCTAGCCTAACTTAATGTTCAAGTTCTTCAAGCTAATAGCGCGCGGATTAACACTTGTTGATGCGAGTCTTGACAAGTCCAAAGACGCGTGCGTAAGGAAGAAAGAGATATGAGGATAGGGGATAGCAAAAGGTTATGAGGGGAGGGGGTAAATCGCACTTTGCTATCTCCCTTGCGGTTAGAGTGCGGGTACCCCTCCTCCATAACTTCGATCTTAACTCGTCGACTTCAGAAAAATGCAACAGTAAAAATAATTTGACCCACCTTGATCCGCAAGTGGAGAGGAGGGGAAGGGGTAAATCGCACTTTGCTAACTCCCTAACGGTTAGAGTGCGGGTACCCCTTCTTCAGAACTTCGACCTTAGTTTGTCGAGATCGGAAAAAATCAACAATAAAAATATTTTACCAGCCTTGAACCGCAGGTGGAGAGGAGGGGAGGGGGTTAAACGCATTTCTCTATCTCAGTAACGGTTAGAGTGCGGGTACCCCTTCTCCCTAACTTCGCCCTTAACTTGTCGAGATCGGAAAAAATCAACAATAAAAATATTTTATCCCCCCTCCCCTCATACCTTGTGTGGGAGGGGAAGGGGGTACCTTTCTCTTAGTTTTACTAAGCAAACTCTTTGCTTCCTTAGCGATACCGCTGGTATGCGCAGCTGCCACGGCTCTAGTTGAAACATGATTCAAATCAAGCCGTAGAGAGAAAACACGTGTGAGGAGGGAGGGGAGGGGGAAACTTGACTTGACCAGATCGAGGGAAGCTTATCTCTTTCCTGGAATTCACTCGCTGAGTCTTCGTTTCGTTCGCAGTAGTTTCAAACTGGTTTAAACTTGTCGTGCGCTGAGTCTCATTAGATTTCCAGGAATCTGCCAACTCGGCCACTGCTAGCATGCGCAGCTGCTTCGGTTCGGGTTGAAACCTGTCGAAAGTCAAGTGATAGATCGCGGACTTCAACGTCGATGAGTCATAAGTTCCAACAGTATCAAACGTGAATCTCTATTGCCCACTCTCTTCAATGGAGGGGGGGAGACCTTCTGCAGGAAGGAGGGGTGGTGATGCAATATTCTAGCACGTTAAATAACACACTACAGGTTAAATCTTGAACAAGTCTAGTTTCAACTTGAATAATCATGGGTGAATGAGGATGGGAGATGATGCAATATTCTGAAATGTTACGTAACATGTAGTTGGGTTGGATTAAGTTGGCAACACCGCAAAACATACAATCCGCCTCTGGAAGGTTCGCCGCTGGACGATCCGCCTCTGGAAGATCGAAGTTAGGTTAGGTTAGGTTGGTAATACCTTAAAATGTTAGCCTACATTCACCTCTACTCTTTTTAAGGTTAGGTTCAAAATCAAGGTCATTTTTGGGGGTCTACTTCCCATCATCCCTCTACTATTCTATCATTTTAAATTTTCAAATTGTATAGGTCATTGCCCCCACATCCAGCCCTTCCTTAAGGACCTAAGTATCGGCCAACAAAGGTGTCTTCCTCAAAATAATTGGACAGGAGTTGTAGCGTTTTTCGAAATTCGCAACCGAATCCGAGATAATTTCAAGGGAACATATTTTCTTCCGTACCCTGTATAAACTGTATAAAAAGGTCTCTATATATGTTTAACCGAAAGATCGCATACAGCAATTAAAAAATAAGACAGACCACATTCATCTGGATTAGCGATTACCTTAAAGACTGTCTCGAAATTTCTTTGATCCGCTGATATTATCAAAGATATTTTATTAGTCAAAGATACAACTTCTACGTGCTAGGGACTCGGTAGTCCTCGCTGATCATGTCACCGCGCTGAGTACTGCTTCTTTAAAGCTCATGAGCCAGCCTCCTTCCATATATATACAGGGTGTCCCAGACCACCCGTGTAGGTACTTTTTCTCAAAAACAGCTGGGAGTAGAGAGCTGAAACAAAAAAGTCAGATAGGGAATTGACCCCAAAGAATTCAATGAAAATATTTTCAAAGCCCCCCGAGGCCCCCCTGGGGGGTTTTGGGGGGGTCGAAACACATTTTTCCATTTTTGGCGGGGAAAAGCCTCTGAAAGGTACAAAAATAAGTTCAGATTCTGAAAGAGCAACTCATTGCCGACATTTTTACTCCTTTAACTTTTTCCAGAAAACCCCAATTTTTGGGGTTATGGGCCCTTTTGGGGGAAATTTTCATTCGGCCACTGTGACCACACTATTCAATATTTTTCAAAAAACTGAAATCCATCTGAAAGAAGAGATCAAGACCTTTCGATTGATGTGCCACATAATACCTAAAAGAGAAAAATTAAGGCCCCCGCGAAGATTCCAAAATTTGGGGGTCTTTGGGCCCCCCCACGTAAAAAAAGTCAAATAGCAAGGTATAGCTTGTGATACATCGATCGAAAGCTCTCAAAGAGTAGAATAAGATGACGCAATTAAAAATCGTCTACAATCATTACTTTCAAAATGGCGGCCATTTGAAAATTTTGGGTGTTCAAAGGAAAGTCCTGGGAAAAGAGTCCAAAGATGAACGATACATAAATTAAAAGGCCTTAAAAAAAGCAAACGAATGGCGCAAACCGCAAATCAATCCGCCTCTTCAATCAAAAGTTATGACCGATTGAAACTTAAAGGGCTCAATAAGGCCTATTTAAGGCTGCTTAAATTTCAATCGGTCATAACTTTTGATTGAAGAGGCGGATTGATTTGCGGTTTGCGCCATTCGTTTGCTTTTTTTAAGGCCTTTTAATTTATGTATCGTTCATCTTTGGACTCTTTTCCCAGGACTTTCCTTTGAACACCCAAAATTTTCAAATGGCCGCCATTTTGAAAGTAATGATTGTAGACGATTTTTAATTGCGTCATCTTATTCTACTCTTTGAGAGCTTTCGATCGATGTATCACAAGCTATACCTTGCTATTTGACTTTTTTTACGTGGGGGGGCCCAAAGACCCCCAAATTTTGGAATCTTCGCGGGGGCCTTAATTTTTCTCTTTTAGGTATTATGTGGCACATCAATCGAAAGGTCTTGATCTCTTCTTTCAGATGGATTTCAGTTTTTTGAAAAATATTGAATAGTTTGGTCACAGTGGCCGAATGAAAATTTCCCCCCAAAAGGGCCCATAACCCCAAAAATTGGGGTTTTCTGGAAAAAGTTAAAGGAGTAAAAATGTCGGCAATGAGTTGCTCTTTCAGAATCTGAACTTATTTTTGTACCTTTTAGAGGCTTTTTCCCGCCAAAAATGGAAAAATGTGTTTCGAACCCCCCCCCCCCCCCAAAACCCCCCTGGGGGGCCTCGGGGGGCTTTGAAAATATTTTCATTGAATTCTTTGGGGTCAATTCCCTATCTGACTTTTTTGTTTCAGCTCTCTACTCCCAGCCGTTTTTGAGTAAAAGTACCTACACGGGTGGTCTGGGACACCCTGTATATATATATTTTTTTTTTTTTTTTTTTTTTTTTTTTTTTTTTTTTTTTTTTTTTTTTTGCGAACACCAATTTCTTAAGCCTGATAAAAAAAGAGAAAAAAGAGGGAAAGAAATGCAAAAAAAAAGGGTTGCCTATCGGTTTGGCTTGGCGCCTATCCACGGTTGATCAGTATTCAGGTTTTTCGTGTCGCGTAGCAATCGAGTCTCTTTGATGAGAGTCGTTCACCGGGGCCGAGCGTGCGAGGAAAAGGATGAGAGGAGCGCAGGGGCCACCAGCCGATGCATTCGACCCCCCCCCCCCCCCTCTCCATTGGCCGTACAAGCGCCTCCCTTTGAGAGAATATCAAAAGTGCTACATAGCGATGAATAATGCAATGAAAAATTACTTGCTGATCGAAACTTTGCCGGAGAATCACTAAAAATGGGGAATCATGCATAAGTAAAGCTTATGTCCGGACGGATCCGCTTCACATTAGGTAAAATTACACTTTTTTCATGATAAAAGGAGATGATAATTTTTTCAGTCTTTTTCTTTCAAATGTATATTGATTAGAATTAATATTAAGTAACCTTTACCTATTAGCTTTCTGACGCATTCACCGACGCGAGCGTTCAAGTATTTGAGCAGTGGCGGCTTGTGCAATTTGGCAACAATGTCTTTACTCCATTTGATTGCATGTAAAATAATCGATTCGAGAGTGAAGCACCGCTTCATCAACAATCGATTGTTTGGCATGGATTCGAATGGAGGCAGTCCATTGTTGCCAAGTTGCACGAGCCGCCACTGTATTTGAGATGTGCAGGGGTGCCATAAATATCTATTGAATTAAGAATAAAGGTTCAAGACCTTAATTTGTGATTATGATACCTCTCTATCAAAACAAAATTTCAACAGGTTTGAAAACGGATTTTTCAAAACACAATCTTCGTTCTGCCTGAAAGTGTGGATTCGGGTGTCACATTAAAATTTGGGCTTCGTCTGAAATTTGGTAAACTGTGGGTCGGACGTTTAAAATTGTTCTTTCGTTGTGATACCGGTTAACACGTTATAATGACTTCGGGTGCAACTGTGTGTGTACTTTCTCTGTCGGAAAGTTAGTATATGCTGGCTCCAAGAACGGCAGCGACACCTTCACTCAGGAGGACACATTGTCCTTTCATGCGGGGCATCGCATTTTGTCATTATTTGGTTTCGGCGGTAACAGACATTCTTGAGGAGCATCATGATTAAAATTAGCAGGTCCATCTAAAATTGATTACTTTATCCGTAACACACCGTGGGATACCTCTTATGGTTCCCAAAAAGGTTGCATTAATTGTATCAGTATCCAGGAAATGAAAATTGCAATTTAATCAAGAGAATCACAAACTATTACTAACATCAGCGGCGAAGCGTGCAATTTGGCACCGTTGCATTAGGCTCATTAAAACCCAAGAAAAAAATCGAATTACCAATGAATCGCCGATGACCAGTGGATTCGACCTTTTCTGTGGGGTTCAAATGGACAAAATGCCATGTGGCCAAATAGCACGCTTCGCCACTGTCTGGCAAAGAAGTAATAACGATTTTTTACTCTCACAGCGTGCTTACTCTTTGACAAGCTTAGCACCGAGACGACTGCGCGGCTTAGCGCCTTGCAGCGAGTTGCGTCACGGCAGGCGCTAAGCTTGCCGCTCTTTACCTAAAGTTTTCACGAGAGATGCACCGCCCCCCCCCCACCCACCACCGTCTTTCTACCATTCCTTTGATCCTCAAACAGAGAGAGACGAGAAATACAGAGGGAAAGAGACCGTTATGGCAGTGAGTGCAAAGTCCAGTGGTGACGTCTTCATTTCATATTTCCTTGGTCACTTCCCTTCTCATCCCGTCCCATAACCGCTCGACAAGACCAACTCTACCCCTCGTTATCTAGGACATCCGTATCGCTCCACCCTAAACGCGTTCACTGACAAAAGCACACGATCGCCTATTAGCACGAAACTCGTCGGTGAAAGCGGTCGGCACGGTGAATTTTAACCTAAAAAGAAATGCAGCTTAATAAACAATCCTGATGTGTTTTTCCCGGTGCTCCAAGATAACATTATACATTTACAATGCAGATTTCGCGCCTTGGGCGTGTACGACTAGGGGTACAATTGCTAAACGGAGGAAGCTGTCTTGATGAAAATAAAGCCAAAAGTCACGGTAAGATATTTAAGCGGTCTTATTAATAAGGTATTGTGTAATTTATGACCTTTGAGCAAAACAGCTGATTCAAATTTACCCTCATTTTCTTACTGTCTCTTTGGGAATGAATACAATGGGACTCATGCAAACTTTTGCTTTAAGCAAATAAATAGTCCAATTTCATGTGAAGACCGGCAAAAATCACGAAAATCACACTAAGAAAGTCTAAAATTCCGTAATAAACTCACATAACTGCTATAACGACAATATGTTAATGGCGGTTTGACGCAGGTATCATGGGAGATTCCAGTGTATCATTTCACTTTCTCTACGGAAACACAGAGATATGTCTCAATTTAGATAGGCATCTCCCATGATACCTGCGTCGAACCGCCATTAAGCTCGATTCTGAGAGTGGATTTCGTGATTTTTTAGAATACTCATCGTCATTTTTACAGGATTTTATGCAAGAATCAACTCTTTAATCCCCTATAGCAAAAGTTTGCAAGAGCCCCATTTTCAAAGCAGAAAATGCAAGTGTTTCTTTGGGCTGATTATGGGACCAAAACATCAGTCATTGGTACAAAAGAATATGAAAATTGATGAAACTGCTGGAATGGGGCTGTTGCGCACTTTTGCTGTAAGCCAGTGGCGTAGCCAGGAATTTGTCAGGGGGGGGGGGGTTCCGGGGTCCGAAAATTGTCAAGGGGGGTCCAAAGATATTAATTTGGTAAAAATCTGTCTGAAAACGCAAAAAAATGGCATTTTTGGGACAAATTTTGGTGTCATGGGGGGAAGGGTCCTAGACCCCCCCCCCCTGGATACGCCACTGCTGTAAGCGATTTGATGGTCGATTCTGGTGTAAAACCCTCCAAAAATAACGATGGCAGCACTAGAAACTTTCCAAACTCCACTTCTAAACTCCACTTCTAAACACAATGAGCGCTTTTATTTGTGCGACTATAGTGGTGGCTTAGGGCAGTAATAATGGATCCCATCTAACAATACTGTAACTCCATCAAGAAGTGACCAATAAGAGACGACTTTCATTTGGCACCGGTGTCACTATAGGTGTCACGGTACCATTCATCGGATGTAGATCACTACTCTGATTACTAATTACTCTGTGAATCATCCTTGTCAGCATATAGAGAAAGTGACGAAATTAAGACAGGGATCTCCCATTATTACTGCCCTATGCCACCATTGCGCTCGCGGAAATAAAATCGTTCATTGAGTTTGGGAGTGGATTTCGGAGGTTTTCAGTGCTATCATCGTTATTTTGTGAGGTTTTTACATAAGAATCGACTATTAAATGCGCTTACAGCAAAAGTGTGCAACAGCCCCATTAGACGGCTTGCTGTTTCTAACTCCAGTCTATGGGTTCTAAATTGGTCTTATGTTCATATATCAAGTGCAAACAAATTCCGCCACACCGCACTGCAGCCGTTGGTTCCCTGCCCTGTATCAATGCCTTATTAGAGTCCCTGTATATCGAAGATTCTCGACACGTGAAGAAGAAGTCGAAGGAGGCGTCCACTCAGATTGGTTCGGTTCATCGAGGAGGCATGTTCGTCTCCTCGTAGTGGTGTTCCAACGGTTTTCTTATGGAGAATAACACAGAACGCCTTCTTGAGTTCCGTGACAGCCTAAAATCTAGCAGCCAATCAGAATCTATACCCCGCATGGCAAGACTCTTTGATATACAGGGACTCTACACCTTATTGATTCAATAAGAAAATTTTGAAATGCTTAGCTTCAAATTTATATTTTGTAAATTGCAGGCTACAGCTAGAGCTCGAGACAGTCTTTGCAAAGAACATTTGGGGGGGGGGGGGTGTAAGACGGCTCCTGGAGTTGAGCTACCCGCAATACTAATCTCCATGAATAAGCATTCCAGGTGGATAATGGATACCGAGGGCAAAATGCAAGTAGTCATCTGGCATTATTATTTTTGTCCCCGACTGCATCTTAAATAACTTCAATCAATAAGGGATGATAAAATGAGCTGGCTCATGCAGGCTCAATCGTATTGTCTAGACTACACATAGAGTCTGACAATGAGCCCGAACCGGGTCCTTTCACGGTTTGCAAATCGGGGGCCGAGCACGGACTGCAAAAGAAACCGAATTATACGAGTAGAGTCACATGAATTTCCGTTGCGTTCTCTCCTTTAAGCGCAGCTAGTGGAGGATGCTGAGGGGAGAGTGGGAGTTTAAGTCGCGTGGAGAAAGTAGAGGCGGGAGATTGAATCTGGGGAATCGCGCGCGGTTGCATCTGAATTGCAAATCGGAGTTTAAAATATATAAAGATTTCTAACCGAATCCCCCCTTCGCCTTCGCCCTTCACCGTCACCGTCAGACCACTCCCGATCCTCACCACTGCCTTTTATCCCAACACCTTATCCGCCTTGCGAGTAAGGGGGAAGGGGGGGGGGTGGAAAGAGGGAACGGCGGGAATGCCGCGTGAAGAGCAAACATTTTCAGACTTTCCAGCGGGCAAATATTTTCATTTGAGGACGCTCACTCGCTGCGGATCAGACGACGCGACGCGACGCAAACCGCGCGCGAAAATACGCAATCCCATCCGAAACGACGCGCGAGGCGACACTGTACATTTCGCTGCGGCATCGCGTAACACGCTCTATCTTAAATCGGGGATGAATTCGGAAAAGGGGCAAGAAAAAGCTTTCACGGTCGCCCAACACCCTCTTTTCACAGCATGTCAGAGCTAAAATAATAAATGTAATAATAATAATAATAAAAAAACATTGAAAAGGGGGAATCTTCAGATCAAATAGCAACGCGTGATAATTGACCTGTTCAAAATTCAATTTTTTTTTTAGTTTCCCCCTCCGACCGACTGAATTTATAGCTTCCACCTCACATCCATTCATTTTGTATTTTTAAAAATCACCCTCTTCACTCAAAGTCACCTCCGCAATAATTATCTGCATCTATTTTCTCAACCTCACAACGTTAACCCCTTATAAGAACCAAGCCCAAGTATACTCGTCATTCTCCTCTAGTCTATCTCACATTATTCCAGTCTCATGATTCCGAACCGCGATTCTCGGTGAAGGCACTTACAAGATTAGTTATCGCCGGGCGCCTTCATGTCGTCGTATATGCAATTTCAACTCCCCCGAGTACGAACAGTCAACTACCTTCCCTATCTAAACGGAAGAGTGGCGTTCTTTTGACAGAACCTGGTCGTTAGAGGTTTAAGTGTAAAGAAACTGTTTGATTGTTGCTCCTGACAAATTATACGATAGCTTATTAAAACTTGTCCCACAATTCTAGCTAGAAAAAAATCCTCGAGCTCTCTAGGCTTCAATGGCTGAGAAATTGGGGTTTTCGGTAATTTTCAGCGATCAAAACTGTAACAGGCAATTGACTCTCATTTCAGAGAACGAGTTCGACAGTCATTTTCTTCATGATACTGATGGATACTTACCACAAAAATGCACAAACTCGGGAATTTTCACAACTTGATGAAAATTTCAAAAAATAGAGGTCAGTCACTATTTTTCACGCAAATTGTGATTTTAAAAGATTTTCGTTTGATGCAAAACAGCAAATCACTGGATTTCAAGCCTGAGTCCTCTATTCCATCGAATTCAAGCAACATGGTGAAACGACTTAATAATAAGCTTCCGATTTGGAGGAAGTAGATGTATGAGGGAGGGAACATTAAATCTCAGTTAAATCATAGGGTGTAAAAAAAAGTAACATGATTAATACACGTGGGTTAATAGAACACGCTGACTGCTGTGATATGCTCATATCAGAGAATGAATCTGGTGTGAAAATGCGACAGACAGCTGAGTGGGGTGAATACTTTTACGAGAGAATTTCGATAGAACAGGAAAATTGAAAGTATAAGCTTAAAAATTGAATAAGACCCTGAACACGACCGACGAAAAAAAGGAGCATTACGAAGCTTTGTCATTAGCTGAGAACAGGTGAACGCAGGTCTCTCTCACTAATTACACACGAAAAACAAATCATAAAATAGCACTTTGGGCCCAACTGTAGGCACTTTTCTACACAATAGAGAAATCTTAATAAAGAAAATCCCAACTTCATTCTTCTTTTAATATAAATGGAAACGTTATCAGTAAGGGGAGATTTAAAGTATACATGTAACGTCAAAATTCGTCAATTTTTTTCCACACCTATGGCATTTTTCAGTTCTGCTCCAACTGTTTTATTTTTTCCCGTTTATTTTGTTATTTGTTCTAATTTATTTGAAAACCCTCTTTAGCTTACTCTCAGATTCTATTATCTCGGTGCACCGCGGTAATATCTCCTCCCTCGATGCACTTTTTGTTTTTCCGGTTTCCTTTTCTCTCTCACTCTTCAAGTTTTTCTTTTCTATCTTCTCTGGTTTTCTCTCGGTTTCCTAGAAAAGTTATTGTTTCTTGTTTCTTAAAATTCAATTTGTTAATGATCCAATTTTGAATCAAGAGACGATCAGCCCCAGCTCCTTGCTGATTTTTGGAATTTACTGACATACAACAACTCCTTGAAATTAGAAATCCCGGGTAAATTTTGGTTGAAAGCTCCGTGTTTTTCGAACGCTCGGTGAATAAAATGCACGACGAGAGGAAAAAAACACGATTGTACAGGTCGAGGATCGCTGAAAGGGGCATGAAAGGGAGTAAAGGGGGGGGGAATGGAGGGTAAGGGAGGGGGAGTCAGAGCCGATGTTGCATAAGCGCACAAACGGAGCCACAAATCGGTTCGGCTTCAAAAACTTGTAAACTTCCCGACCCGCTTCCTCCCGTTTTAATCCTACCCTCCCGGGGCGGAATACGTAAATCTCCATTCGTCACCGCATCGACCAACACAACGGTGGCGCGGTAGCCCCCCCCCCACCCCACCATCTCCCGCTCTTTCTCTTGCCGTGACCCCGTCACGAGGCCCTGTGTATGCAACCCGCACAATTGACCGTTCGGCACGGTAACGGTAACGGCACGGCTCAGCTCTAAGGGTAACACAAATAACGTGCATAAAACACACAAATAGTAACGTACACAAACACAAATGCACTCACTAACGCACTCACACACAAACACTCACAAACACAAGCAACTAAACGGGATGGTCCCTCAAAGGAAGATTACCGTCGCTACTAGCTGACTTTTGCAGTCGTTTTCCGGCATCGTGGACGTCTAGTTAAGTCGCCGTTGTTGTCGCTCGATGACGTCGACCAACGACCCAACGTTGTCAGATTTTGAATTAGAATCTGCTTATTTTTCATTGAGGGTCATTATTTTGTAACGGGTAGGACATTCAGACGACTTTGAAGTAATTTTTTTCAACTTTTTAATCATTGAAATGAAAACTCTATCCCACCAACAGAAAGGTCTCAACTTCTAGATAGTGAAAGGATTTTCAAAATTTAAAAAAAGTATATCCAAAGCTGAGAAAAGAGCAAAATAAGGGTGTAAGGGGTGGGACAGAAAATGGACAAGGTAGTAGATATATATGAAGGGAACGCTCCCCCTACAGGGACGCTCCCTAATACACATCTACAGCACATCTACAAACGTTTGCAACACAAGAAGAGTCTACAGCACATCTACAAACGTTTGCAACACAAGAAGAGTCTCATCGTAATGTCTTCAAGTATTCAAGAGTACGACAACCTCGTCAATCTGAAGTGAGCTCTCTTACCGCACCTATCAGTTTATCCAGAATCCAACCTGAACCGTTCAGATAATAATCTTCATTCTCTTTCAAAATACTCTCAAACAGTTGACTGCAAACGTCGTGAACATTCGTTTCTTCAAAAATTGGCATATTCTTTGTTTTAAATGAAAGCATTTGTTTCTGTGCTTTGTCTTCTGGTTTGACAAACTGTACGTAAAGTAAAAGGTTCACCTTAATTGCGTCAAAAAGTTTCTTCATTTCATCTATCGTCTTTGTTAGATGAGCTTCAATTGAATGCAAATACGACTTCACATTCAATTGCGTCTCGTCAAAATTTTTCAAAAAATACGTCCGCAGTCTATTTTTCAGAGCTGACTCGACTAGAATGATGGTTCTGTGTTTCACAACATTTTTCAATGTGAGATGCAGTTAGAAAATGATTACTCTCTTGTTCATACCAATCATTGCACACAACACAGTGATGGAGTTTTACACTTTTCTTCTTCTTTTCACTCTGTTGTTTGTTGTTTTTGTTGTTTTTATGGATGGTTCCACCTGTATGAGACATCCTCTTGATGTGTTCTTTTTTCTCCACATGTCCATCGCCAGTAACGTACCATTCTTGACAGACGTCGCATTTAGTAAATGTGAAGGATGACAACTTGAAGAGAAAAGAGTGGCCCTTTTATTCGTCACACAAAGCAAATGGTGTGCGCTTTGAAAATGATCACTATTTTCCACAAACCAGTGTTTGCAGAGTTGACAGTTGACAACTCAATACGCTTGTCTTGGAACGAGGATGCAGATGGTTGAGATCCTCGTTGTGCTGACAGAACGTTGTTCTTATGTTTTGCGCTTTTCTTGTGCACTTTCTTATTTACATACCAGTAACTGCAAAGTGAACAGTAGGTTAAGTGGAAAGAGAGCGAGGTGCTTGCCATTCTACGTACGTTTGAAAAGATGTGAAGCAAACGATTTGAAAACACGAACAGATGAAGTGATGGAACGTCTCTAAGTGTGTGAAAAGACTGAAACAAGATGCGGAGCTGCGACGTTGTCTTCACTGGAACGTAACACTGAAGTCTGGAGCTTTCTGTAAAAATAACTATAGGTCAAAATAAGACTTTCTTTTTCTATAAAACATGGGTCTGAAATTGCAGTATTTTCGAGTTTCAGTGTTGCAAAAGTTCCGAAAACAAATTGAAAAGTGTCCTAACTCCCTCGTGAATTTTTCTTGATGTTCGTAAAGAGGTACTCTGCTGTAGATTTAGGTGTTCTTGCCGATTTTGCCCGTGAAAATGCTGTATGCAAAATTTGAGGGGGGTTATGGGGGTTTTTCTTGATTTTTCTCACTTTTGGACCAAATATCATGTGAAAACATGCTTAAGCTTGTAAGGACTAAAAATGCAACTTTTTACGAAATTTGAGTAATGCTAATCGTTTTCGGGTTCAATGAGTCCGAAAGCATGTTTTCACATAAGTTGGCCCAAAACAAGTGAGAAAAATCAAGAAAAACCTCCATAACCCCCCTCAAATTTTTGCATACAGCATTTTCACGGGGCAAAATCGGTAAGAACGCCTAAAACTACAGCAGAGTACCTCTTTACGAACATTAAGAAAACTTCACCAGGAGTTACGACAATTTTAAATTTGTTTTCGGAAACTTTGCAACACTGTAACTCGAAAATACTGCAATTTCGGACCATGTTTATGGGAAAAAAGTCTTATTTTGACCTGTAAAATCCGCTCCTGAAATATTTGGGAACAGTTTTCAACACCCTGTATACTAACTGCACACTGCACACTTTCATTTTGAACTTTTGAACTGAATTGTGCTGAAACAAATAGTGTTGAAACTTGTGGAAATTGCGTATTAACTTTCATTTTGAACTGAAAGGGTTCGGGAGAATTAGGGTTTTGAAGTGATCAGTAATGCACAATGACCAACTTAAATATCACTTGTTGTCTCGGTTGAAAAGTGTGCTGAAACTTTTGAAAGTTGCGTGCTAACTTCAGTACTTCATTAAACACATTAAACAACTAAACTTTTACACTTTTCTTACTTTCTTTACTAACGAACATTAAGAAAACTTCACAGGGGTTATGACAATTTTCAATTTGTTTTCGGAAATTGCAACACTGTAACACGAAAATACTGCAATTTCGGACCCATGTTTATAGGGAAAAAGTCTATTTTGACCTGTAATCCGCTCCTGAAATATTTGGGAACAGTTTTCAACACCCTGTATACTAACTGCACACTGCGCACTTTCATTTGAACTTTTTGAACTGAATTGTGCTGAAACAAATAGTGTTGAAACTTGTGGAATTGCGTATGAACTTTCATTTTGAACTGAAAGGGTTCGGGAGAATTAGGGTTTTGAAGTGATCAGTAATGCACAGTGACAACCTTAAATATCACTTGTTGTCTCGGTTGAAAAGTGTGCTGAAACTTTTGAAAGTTGCGTGCTAACTTTCAGTACTCATTAAACACATTAACAACTAAACTTTACACTTTTCTTTACTTTCTTTACTTAACGAACATTAAGAAAACTTCACCAGGGAGTTATGACAATTTCAATTGTTTTCGGAAACTTTGCAACACTGTAACACGAAAATACTGCAATTTCGGACCCTGTTTATTAGGGAAAAAAAGTCTTATTTTGACCTGTAAAATCCGCTCCTGAAATATTTGGGAACAGTTTTCAACACCCTGATACTAACTGCACACTGCGCACTTTCATTTTGAACTTTTGAACTGAATTGTGCTGAAACAAATAGTGTTGAAACTTGTGGAAATTGCGTATGAACTTCATTTGAACTGAAAGGGTTCGGGAGAATTAGGGTTTGAAGTGATCAGTAATGCACAGTGACCAACTTAAATATCACTTGTGTCTCGGTTGAAAAGTGTGCTGAAACTTTTGAAAGTTGCGTGCTAACTTTCAGTACTGTTCATTAAACACATTAAACAACTAAACTTTTACACTTTTCTTTACTTTCTACTTACCGTCTAAGAGCTGGAAACCAACACTGTCGGAACGGAACACAGACTGTTAACAACGAACAACGAACAACGATAACAACGTAAAACAAACTGTGGAGCGATTCTCTAGAGAGATCAATAAAGATCAAGAGAGATCAAGAGAGACCAAGAGAGGAATGAGTTTACCGTTGAAAATCGCGCAGTACTTATACTCACGATGGCGTGAGGAACGGTGTGAAAAACATTTGCGAGAAATTCGCAGAATGTTAGTTTTGCAGCGTAACCGTGTGAAAAAGGGCTGTAATTAAAGTTGAGTGCTCGAAATGTCACACACCATCTGTCCATTACTGTCCATTAAAACGACGTAACACACTGACATGTTCTGACAAGTTCTAGGTACACGGTCACACAGAGTTGCCATTCAGTGCATGTTTAAAGCCATTTTCTCACTCGCTGTAGACACTACAGTTCAGTTCAGTTCATGCTTTTCATACACTCATACAATACTCGCAACTGTAATCTTTTCTCAACCAATCCAATCACTGTAGTTCTGTAATCACGAAAATAAATATACGCCGCGAGTTATAGACTCATAGGATTCCACCCATTGAGAAAAGATTAAAGCTTCGAGTCTACTACTGTAATCTTTTTCTCACTCGGTGCTATCGCTGCTGTTCAAGTAAAACACACGCAAGTTGTAGAATCACCGTTGAGTCCACTGATTGAGAGAAAATTACAGCTTAGTGTCTTTTCATACATTGCAGTCACGCACTCAAAACTCCACTAAACTGTAATCTGTTTCTCTCAATCGGTGGAATCACCGTGAGAAAAGATTAAAGCTTCGAGTCTACTGTTGAGGTATGAGAAGTCTCACCAAATTTTTTGGGAAAACATTGAAAGTAGCACCACCCTTTTGGGCACACTTTCAGATTGCGATTGCAAAATGCTTTAAGGAGGGGAAATTTTAGAGGGGTACCCTTAAGACACGACGCGAGCCGGACTTCTTTTGGGGTTCACGTTCGCGTTTCTCATCACAAGCCGTTTACCTACATACCTCCATCAACAAAAGAGTAGATTTCAATAGTCCGTTCACTTCACGATTTAAAAAAGAAAAACTGTAATCTTTTCTCAAGCGGTGCAATCGATGTTTCCTTTAAAAAAACGCAAGAAACGCAAGGGTTAGAATCGCCGAGGATTCCACCGATTGAGAAAAAAAAGATTACAGTTTGTAGTTGATTATAGTTGGAGTGTTGAGTGCGTGACTGCAATGGACCAATGTACGAAAGAAAAGACTCGAAGCTGTAATTTTCTCTCAATCGGTGTACTCAACGGTGCGGTGGTTCTACAACTTGCGTGTCTTTTACTTGAACAACAGCGATAGCACCGAGTGAAAAAGATTACAGTAGACTGGAAGCTTTAATCTTTTCTCAAGCGGTGCAATCGATGTTATTCCGTTAAAAAAAACGCAAGTTTTAGAATCACCGAGGATTCCACCGATTGAGAGAAAAGGATTACAGTAGTGGGTGGAGTGTGAGTGCGTGACTGCAATGTATGAAAAGACTCTAAACTGGAATTTTCTCTCAATCAGTGGACTCAACGGTGATTCTACAACTTGCGTGTTTTTACTTGAACAGCAGCGATAGCACCGTTTGAGAAAAAAGATTACAGTAGTAGGCTCGAAGCTTTAATCTTTTCTCAATGGGTGGAGTCCTATGAGCACACTCAAGAAGTTTGAAACACAGGGTGCGTTATTTTTTGTTCCCATTCTCATCCCTCATCACACTTTGTTTAGTACAAACGACGTCATAAATGGAAAAGAAGACACGGTCAGTTCAGTTCATGTTGTTTTTAATACTCACATCCGTGTAATCTTTTCTCAATCGGTGCAATGGAGCTCTTGCAAACTTTTGCTATAGGGGTCGAGAGTGGTTTCGCATATGGTTCTGTGGTTCTCGCATAAAAACAGGCAAAGAGACGCATGTATCATGGGAGATTCCTATCTCATTTGAGTTATTTCTGTGTGTTTCTTTGTGTTTCCGTAGAGAAAGTGTCACACTAAACGGGAATCTCGTTGGGTATGAGTGGTACATTTTGGACTCTCCTTGGCTAAATATGGAAGAGACTCCCACCGTGTGGAGAAAAGATTACAGCTGCGAGGTATTTTTCGACATGCAGTGGCAGTTAAACCTCGTCAACTGTTGAAGCATAGATGAATTGAACATTTCATTAAATATGCACGAAAAGGCAGCCCTGTGCAAAATGCTCTAAGTGCGCTTAAAACATGACGTGGTTTTATGAGAAATGCCAAAACCCATATGTTCATTAAAACGCGATCTCAGTGCGCTCACTCATTGTTCAAGGTTTCAAGGAAAACTTTCCACACTCTCGGGAAAACCGTTCAACTCTCCTCCTACCTTTTCTACCTTTTCAAAACATCATCTGTTCATTAACGCGAACTTTTGAACTTTCGCGGAATATTTCGTGCGCACGTGTGCTAATGTTTGACAAATTCAAATTGTAAGGTGAGGAAAAAAACTCAAACACCTGTACATTAACACGGTCTTTTGAAAGGTGAAAGATCAGATCGATGAGAAGGAAAAATAAGAAGAAAAAGAAGAAGAAGAAAAAAATGCACTTTTTCTAGTTTTCCATACCGCTGATTCTGACATTAAAAGTCAGTCTGACATTAAACTTCATTCTGTTCTTCTCTCTTTGATCTCTTGAACTCGTAAGCAAAAATGAAGCGACTTGAACCAGCACAATCATCGCAGGAAGAGTGAGTAAACTTTGTTGCTTTTCGTTTGGTTTTCACTGAGAGTGTAGAGATGTGAAGGGAAGGTTTCGGGAGCGTCCCTGTAGGGGGAGCAATCCCTTTATATATATCTACTCAAGGTTTTTGAATCACTTCAGAAAAAGTTGAAATTCTGTGAGTTTTGAAGAGATAAAAATTTGGAAAAAATATAAGTTAAATGTGAGGGAATAAGCTTTGATCCACATAAGTTTTTTGTTTTTCATTTACTAAATTATTTTTCTCTAAAAAAATTAAAAAGTAGGTAAACGGGTGGGACAGCTAAGTTTTGTAACGGGTGGGACGCGTCTGATTTGGTCATTGAGATTCACATCAAACCTGCTGTACCATCAACACGTTTGACCTTATTAGATATCATAGATAACACTGTGCAACAGCCTGTCTGTCCCCCTGACGAAACCTATTTTTCTCGATCCTATGGGTGTTTAAAACGAAGGAAAATCGCCGTCAGAACCCCCATCTTGGGCGGGAGGGCTAAAAACCCGCCATTTTTGAATTTTCGCCAATTTTGCATACCTTTGATCGATTTTTTTCCAATTTTTCGGTACACAAAACCAATCGAACAAAAAAATCTAATTAATGCATCTGCAAAGAGCATTAAATTTCTACAAATCCGTGTAATCAGATCATTTTACTATATTTTTTTCTTTGGAATAATTAAGCATATCCGAAAATTACCCTCAAAATTGCCCCAAAAAAATCGATTTCCTCAGTTTTTTCCTTATATATTCAGATCCAGAAATTCAATGTCAAATCCGTTTTCATAGTCTTAAAGCGCATAAAAATTGCTACAAAACTACTGCAATAATCATCGTTATTTAATTATTTGCGTCGTCAGGTGCCATACAATGAGTGCTCAAAAACGTCAATTTTTGCGATTTTTCTCCTCATATAGACTACGTAGTTGGAAACAAAAGAAAAGAAAGGGTTCTGGTAAGAGAAAGGTAGGGACAGGTCTTTGCAGGAAAAAGAAAAAATCTCAGAAGAAATCGAAAGTGCCGCGAGTTATTCCAATTCCATCCTCTGGAGGTAGTTTGAGGACAGTTTTGTCCAAAATTGGTATGACACCAAAAGCTATAGTGCACACAGCGAAAAAAAATAAAGAGTGTGATACAAAAGGGTAAGAAACCTGTAAAAATGAGAAAAGATCTCTATCTGAAACCCCACAAATCTGGGTACGGTCTTTATTTACGACCTTACAACGGTGATTTAAACTGATAAAGGAGTTGCCACGTCGTCCGCTGACTGATAAGGAGCTACAGAAGTTTATCGAGAGGGTGAAACTTCCAAACTTTCGTGGCGTTTTCATGCGCGATGAGTTGCAACGCAGAACCCCACGCAAAAATGAGAATGGTATAGTCAATTTGGACTCCAGCGTTGGTGGAGGTACGCATTGGGTAGCGTACCATAAGAAAGGGAAAGAAGTTCTTTACTTCGACAGTTATGGAGACCTTCCACCTCCTAAAGAACTCGCGCATTATTTCCGTGGCAACTCCATTAAATATAACTACACATCTGAACAAAAACCGAATACTGTTAATTGCGGACATCTTTGTCTAAATTTTCTTATAAAGAGAGTAAGAACGACGCTTTACGCTTATCTTCTCAACATGAGTGAGACTATTCTCATATCTGGACGTAAGAGCGTTCTAGAGACTACGTTCACACCGCCGATTTCGTTACAATCTCCGCATTGTATAGGTCTTGTGGATTTTGTGGCGTACAATTCTATTCCAAATGTTGATAAATCAAACCAGAAATTCCACTACGGGCAGGAAGGAAAAGACGTGATTACCATTCCCCGTGGTGCGTACGATATTGATAACATTGAACGTTTCTTAAAAGAAAAATTAGGGGAGAAGCATATCTCTTTGAAACCAAACAATAACACCCTTCAGTGTGAGCTCGAGTCGACCTTTTTGGTTGATTTTTCTCAACCAAACTCTATCGGTAGACTTCTCGGTTTTAGTAACCGAATCCTGCAACCGAATCAACGTAATTTTTCAGACTTGCCCGTAAATTTGATGAGTGTTAACATGGTACGAGTTGAATGTAACATAGCAACAGGGAGCTACATCAACGGTGAAACAGCCCATACCATATTTGCCTTTAGTCCAAAAGTCCCACCTGGTTACAAAATGGTCCTTTCTCCTCAAAACGTGATATACAGTAGGGTAAACACAGTCAATCGATCGACTCTCTATAAATATAGTGGACCAAGATGGTATTCTAGTAGATTTTGGTGACGAAGAAATTACTCTTCGTTTGCATTTGAAACCAGTCACGCAGTGATGGGTAAAAAAAAACCTATAAAAGAGAGGTGTTCGCGCCTACAAAAGTTCACTGTTCATCCAAAACAAC
The DNA here is from genome assembly GCA_011764245.1 of Trialeurodes vaporariorum. NCBI lineage: Eukaryota > Metazoa > Arthropoda > Insecta > Hemiptera > Aleyrodidae > Trialeurodes > Trialeurodes vaporariorum. The sequence continues at coordinate 34,334,269 of VMOF01000002.1, read as the reverse complement.
TTACTCCCCACAGTAAACGAAGATTAGAACAGTTTGGATACATTCTTCTGTAGAGATGGATAACCTAAAAAGTGTGAAATATCTTCAAAATCACACGTACCATCCGTACAACCCCACATTAAAAATAACGATGAGATTAGAATCCCGGTAAACAGTCAAGATGTGTACACAGTACCAGGAGATTCTCACGTTTACATAGAAGGAAGTCTCACTGTTCAAAAAAAACCATCGGTCGCCACGCAACAAGTGGATCTGACACTCGAAACCGTTAACAACGCTGCTGCCTTTTGTTCGATCAAGTACGTTACGAGATCAACGGTGTGGAAGTAGATAAAACTCGTATGGTTGGACTCACTAGCACGGTCAAGACCTTGTTAACATCCACGAAGGAAGAAGCGAAAGCTTTGAAAATAGCTGGATGGGATTCACCACATTCGAACGGCACTACATTTTATGCTCTCATACCTCTAAGTATGCTTTTGGGATTTGCTGCAGATTTCAAAGGTGTTTTGATTCGAGTTAGACAAGAACTGATTCTGGTTCGATCACGAACTAACAAAAATGCTTACAAGATAACAACGGATGTGGATAAAAAAGATGTGACACTTACCGTATCAAAAGTACAGTGGATAATGCCTCAAGTAAAATTCAATCTAGGTCCGGAAAAAGTACTTCTGGATAAGGTCAAAAACAATGCAAGTTTTCAAATACCTTTCCGAAGTTTTGAAACTCATATGTACCCCAATTACCCAATAACAATAAGGAAACGTGGAAATTGATGACAACATCGAATGTGGAAGCACCATCCTACATCATCATAATTTTCCAAACTGATCGTATGGATACGAATGAAACAGACGCAAGCAAGTTTGATCACGTTCATTTGCGTTCAATCAAAGTTCATTTAAATAGTGTCTCTCTACCGTACGAGACTCTGAATGAAGACTTTGAGAAAGGAAGATACCTTTACTTTTACCAGAATTACTTGAATTTTATCACTGATTTTTCAAACGGGGAAAAACTTTGTGAACCACTGTTGTCGTTAGCGGACTTCAAATCTGACAACCCAATGTTCATCCTGAAGTGTTTGTATGAGGATATTATTAAACCAGGTTCTTTGGACATACAGATCGAATTAGAAGCTGCCAAAAATTTCCCCTCGAACACAGCAGCTTACGCTATTTTAATCCACGATGTTATGTTTTCTTATCAATCGTTGACTGGTCTTGTTAAAAAACTTCATTAAATACCTTTATATATCGTCTTTCTTTAGTTCTGCGTGAATCCTTAGAGAACACACATTTCCAAACCATTATGAAAGAAAAGTGAGGGAAGAGTGAAGAAAGGATAGAGGGAAAAAAGAGATACTTTTTTCTTTTACAGTTTATTATTTAGTAACACAGAACGAAAGTACATAAGGAAACAGTCAACAATACAGTGGAGAAAAGGAGAAAAGATTGAAACAAGTTGGGAGTTAGACCTTTACGATGATCTCATACGATTTACAACAAAAGCGACGTCCATTTACTATGCGTATTTGTACCGTTGAACGTACACGTCGTCGGGGGATTGTTTCTTTTCTTATTTGATGTAATCTTCTTATGATTTCCGTTTCCCGAAGATCATTTGACCGCTTGTTCTTTGGTGTGTGAGTTAGAGCTGGGTATGAGAGTCTGGAGTCTCCTTGGTTACACATGGATCTAGAGTCTCCTTGGCTAAACATGGAAGAGACTCATTAGAGACAGATGTTAGATCACGACTATTGAGGTATAAAGTCTGAACGTCTCCAACCACACAGTTAAGATGATTGTAGACACAAGATCCCTCAACTACAGTTTTCACTTCCTTTCCTAGTTTTATGCGTACATGCGAGGATTTGAAAGCAAAGAGTCTTTCTTGGGTGCGACTGTCTTTTACATACCAAGTACTAAATTGTTTACTGATGAGTTCAAAGAGTGATGGTAGACAGTTGTAGTTAACCATCCCATCATACCATCCTAAACCAAAACATTTTTGCACTTTTAGGGAAACGATTTTCCGATCAGTGGGTAGTAGTTGAGAAAGGTAGGATGGTGGTTTGAAGATCCAAACGTGAAAGATTTCACCATTTGCACTTAGCAAAGCTAGTTCTTTAAAGACAAAACATCTTTCTAAACGATAACCACCAATGGATATAAAACAGCTCATTGCTAGACTTCTTAACAAACAGCGTAGTAGACAAGATCGTGGGTTCTTGATCAGCAAAGCTCTCTGAAACACGAGAGAGTTCACTTATTACAAAGTGGACACGTTCTTCCAAAAAAAAACCTTTTCGTTTCAAACGATGTCTTTCTTGAAAATTTGAGCAAACTGACACCGTCTGATAAGAAGTAGGCCTTTAACTGATAACTGATAACGTGGTAACTAATAATCCCCCCGTTCTAGTGTGAACAATCGCAACCAAGAGGTAATTTTATCTACGTTAGTTACGGTGCAATTTGGATGGTTCCGTAAACAATGCCGATTTGATTTTAGCAAAACCAAACGGGGGCAACCATAGTCTTCAATGTTTACAATTGGTACTGACAAGAATTTTGATAAAAATGTTTTTTTGGCCAAACCTTTGACGTAAATTAGGTTATATGTTTGGTTAATTAACTCTAGAAGTTTCGGAAGACGGTGATATTGAATGTCTCCAGTTGACCAAGAGAGATTGTGAAAGAACCTCGTCTGCCAGTTCGCTAGCTTTACATCAACTGCAGACTTTTCCATGAGTTTGGTAGGTGCATCAAAGAGGTAATGTTCTTCACATTGTCGGTTAAGGTTAGCGACTGATAGTTCTTTCACAATTATCCTATTATTTGGATCGGATGAAGTGAACCATTGAAGATCTACGATTCCTGTTGCGAACATCTGCAAAAAGATTAACCGATTCGAAAACTAAAAAACTTCTCCTCATGTTTGGACCTAGACATTTATTTAGTATGCAACAAGATACAAGATACAAGAAAGTGACAAACGGATACAAGTAAAAATACAAAATGTTAACAGAAACGATGGAACCTCCTCATACGACGGCAGTCGTCATCCTCATCATCGTCGTCTGAGGAGAAACCCAGAAGTTTCAGTTTCGTTATCGTTGTTGGCAACTCCACCTCCATCGTCTCAGTGATATGTGAAACCCACTGTTGTTTTGAATCATCATGAACACTGATGGAGAGTGGTAGATGGCTACGGTTTGACGGTTGGAGATTCTCCTCATACGATGGTAGACCCTTCAAGCGATTGAATCGGTGTAAGGTCCCGTCGTCGAAGACGTCGTCGTCGTTTGAGGAGAAGACTGGGAGTTGACTTTGGTTTGACATTTGGAGTTTCTCCTCACCCGATGGTAGAATCTTCAACCGATTGAACTGTTGTAAATCATCATCATCATCATCATCATCATCATCATCATCATCATCATCATCATCATCATCATCATCATCATCATCATCATCATCATCATCATCAGCATCATCGTCTGAGGAGAAAGTCATAAGCTTCCGTTTCGTGGTCGCTGCAGTCAACTCCGCCTCCCCCATCTCAGCATCAGCATCATCAGTGAGTTTTAAGCTGACGTCATCGTGAAACGACCAGACAAAAAAAAAAAAAAGGGTCTTCCTTAGTTAAAAATTGGACTTGTTTTTTTTTAATTGAAGAGGTTTATTAGACGTAGAAGTAAATTTAAATTGCTCAGCAGGAGTCATAATGAGTTTGAGTTTGAAAAGGAGTGATAGACTGGTAAGATCGTTTCGTTGAACGTTAAGAAAACAACGATGAACTTTTAAACTGAGAAAACTAAAATTGGAAGGTTAAAACTGAGATGGAGAAACAAAAAAAGTTGGAACTTTAAAACTGAAAAACTGAGAACTGAGAAAACTAAAAAATTGGAAGTTTAAAACTGAGATTGCGGAACAAAAAAGTTGGAAAAGAAAACTGAGAAACTAAAACAAAAATGTGAAAGATGAAATTGAAACTAAGAAAACTAAGAAACTAAAAAGTTGAAAACTTGAACTGTAACAGACAAGAGGAGCAAAGTTACAGACGTGTGGTAAAAGAGACAAGCTGAGGTAAAACATGGATAGAGTAAAGAGTACACTTTCTGAAAGGAAGGAAACAAAATAATCATCGCGTTGGAAAACAACAGAGTTTAGGAATCAATGTAACATCAATCCGAGTCAGAATCAGAAAACTCATCAAAAGCTTCAACGGGCTTTTTTTTCACTGCTTTTTTATATTTTGTTTTCGATTCCTCATCTGTTGACTCGTCTTCCTCGTGGAAGGCTTTTTTCTTTGGTGGTGGCTTTCCTCCTTTCTTTACACTGTCTTTCTTCTGAACCGTTTTTTAGAAGGAGAAGGAGAAGCTCTTTTTTTGCCTTTCTTCCGCACATCTTCCTCCTCTTCCTCTTCACCAGTCTCTGCACAGTCACTTTCATCAGCTTTTTTCGTGACTTTCTTCTGAGGTTTCTTTATTGATTTTTCTTTCTGCACTAGCTCATACTTGTTCGACGAACCCTGTGGTCCGAGGAATTTCAGCTCGAATGCATCGTTGTTAATTTTGTTAATACACCTATCACTTAAATTTTCAGTGTAAATCTGCGGCAAATACAACTTTCTAGTCACGTTTTTTACTAGTATGGAGGCTAGTATGACTTCCCCCCAGTTACCGTCCACACGTTCTAACTTTAAGATTGGATATTTGGAGTTTTTCTTCAACTCCGACGGTTTAATGCGATCCGCAACTATCAGACTGGAGATCGGGTTGAATTCGGCGAGTACATCCATTTTCTGTAACACACCAAAAGTGACGGAACCATCATAGTCTTTACTAGGGTTTGACTCAGAAAAAAACCGAAGGAAACCTACAACTATTGGTAAGACAAGCATCAACGAATAGAATCGCAAACCTTCGTCGGGATTTAACTCTAAAATGGTGTCACAGTAGTTTTCCACTTGGAATAAAAAACGAATGTACTGACTTCGGGTAAGCTTTTGACGTAACATCCCACACGCTTCCCAAAAAGGGAGAGCACACGAGAAGTTACATTTGTGAAGTTACATTGAGTTTACAGAAAGATTCTTTAACGAGAGGAGAAGAGACATATCTGAGATTACTGGAACAAAGAAGTGGATTTTAATCATGTCAGACGTTTTAGACTCCTGCTATCTTTTTTTGTTATTTTTGTTAAGAAACGGGTAACTTTCGCATGACCGTAAGGTAAAGTATGGACGTTATCTTTTAGGATAAAGCGTTTATCATCAAAAAAAGATAGCGCTTTCTTCCGAGTTTGATAAGTATAAATTTCATGTTTCTGACTCCCGATTCTTTTCGTTTTCCGATAAATATCTTTCTTATCTCGTAACACACGCAAATAATGTTTAAACTTTAACGTTTTGTTTTTCACGCAAGTTTGTATTCCTTTAACTCTTGTATCCAGTTTTGCTTCAGTTCGATATGCGTACATCTTACTTTTTAAACCACAAAATTCTACGATGGGAGTTCCTCCTGTTTCGTCTTTAAAGGTACCCATTTGTTTCTCGTTCTTCCTACTGAAACAGAAATGGTCTGACGGAAAATTACTGGTATCATAAAGTTTCAGAGTTTTGCGCATGTCTTTGTAGACATCAGGGGTTTTGATACAATAGATGAATGAGTCGGTATCCATATAAAGGAGGTTTACACACTCAGGCTCATACCGTTTTAGCATGATATCATAATGAAACTGATACATGTGAGTACGACTCAATTCTAATACAGAAAATCCGATTATACCGGGTCTGTCAAGCACAACTTCGGTTCGTTTTAGATGAATAGCTACCAGATCTTCATCAAAAATAGTCCTGTCCTCAAAATCCACCCTGGAAATATATTTAAAGATTGACTCGCTTTTAGTCGCTAGTTTAATACGCTTTCTTTTAAGAGGATTCTCCAGGAATTTTCCGTAACACGCGTTGTTACAAAGTTTCAGTAAGTCTTGATGAAATTTGTTTTTCGCCTCTTTCCTTAACTTAGCGTTCAACTCAATAAAAGGTTTTAAGAAGGGTCTTTGTCTAAAGCGAATAGCTCTATGAATTTTTTTTAGTTTCAATCCATGCAAAAGAGTCTGTTTCAACGCAACAAAATGAATGACATAGTTTTTTTTTGGTTCTAACGTGGTCAGAAGTTTTGGGTACGCAGAGTAGGATGTAGGCGGAATTTTATTTTCACAGCAAAACGGTAAGTCATGATGCAACTCGTGTAAACGTTCCGGATAGTCGAGATCTACTTCTAAAATGTAACCAACATCACCATCATCATCAACATCGAAAACGTTAAGAGTATCTAAAGCTTCTTTCTCAACCCATTTGTAATTTCCAAACGGTAACGGTTTGCACATTGTGAAAGCGTACAGAGCTGTGACATCCAGGTATTGAATGTACGTACATGGTTTTGTCTCATCGTACGTGGAAGGGACGTACGGGTTATTACACATTGCGTGTCGTTGAACACACTGCGAAATTCCACCTCGGACAGCATTGTTGATCATGAGCACCATGTCGTAATCAGTAAAGAGGTCTATTTCTACTTTCGACATTTTTAGAAAAGCGTCGAAAGCAAAACTTGGCAACGTCAAATAATTCGCACAATCCAACTGATAAGTTTTTAAACAAAAACACCTGAATTCTTCGAATAAGTCGGTCAAGAGAGATACGTCAAGCTTGAGATAAAAATCAGCATATTCGCCCAAATTCCTGAATTTAAAACTTTCCCATGTCTCGCAGAATCGTTCATAGTCTTCTTCAGACAAAGGTTCATTGTTCAGTTTACTGTAAAATGCTTCGCGAGGAGGAGGAGATGTTATCCTTAACCGGGAGCTGTTGGTTACGAAATCGTAACAGAAGACACCCTTCTGTTTAACTAATGAAAATTGTTTTTTTGACTGACAGAGTCTTCTTGTGTAAACAAATGCAGAATCGGGAATTGTTTGAATTAGATTTGCCAACGAACCTGAGAGAAATCTGTATGAGTCTACGAACTGAATCTTAAATCTGAGTCTTTTTAAATGGATGGATAAGCTGATGTAAGTTTCCTCATTTGCCGCAACAATTGAAATATCATGTTCACAGTTGTTCAACGCTTTCACTATGTAATGCATATCATAACGTCCCAAATTGTGAAAGAAACAAACAATACTTCTTGGGTGGGAATACCGTAAATTACAAGTGGTACACAATGTCAGACGGAAATTGGGTGTACCAGGAGGAACATACTGATGATTGTGATCCCGCACTCTCTTCGTTTCTGTAAAGTCAGCACCACAAATTTGACAAAACTTTGTAGCTTTGAACCGCAGAAAATCTTGAGGAGACATGACTATTTCCGATGTTTTATCGTTCAGATGTTTTGAAATATTTGTGGCTAGCTGTATCATGGTTTCAGTGAAGTGTATGTGCGCAGACTCTCCTCTATACAGAACAGGAGTTTCAGTGTTGAAGTTTGGATCTGGAGATACAACCACGTATGCATAGGACATGGGTGAATGATGTTGATATGCGAATGCTGGTTGATTTTCATCGTGTTTCTTATCTTCTAAGAAACTTTCAAAGTCGCAATAAACAACGTAGTTGTGACCAATAGCCTTTGAAGGGTTATTAAATTTCAAAACTGGTGGATTTGGAAACATGTGAACAAATGAATTCTTACTAACTCGTTGACACAACTTTTTGTGTTTTTTCAGTTGTATGAAACTGTGACAAGCGTAAAAACATTTCTTGCATAAGTGAATACGTCGCTTATTGTTTGTAATTTGATCTCGCACAAGACTCTCTAGGTTGGTTATCCAACAGTAATGGGAGCGTCCGTTTTTTTCCGTAAAGTACAACAAATCTCTATGATCATCGAGTTCCTTTTCCACAACTTTCACTGGAAAAAAATAATGAAACGGTTTTTAGCTTGTAAGTGGGTTTTTTCTTATCGCTGATCCGCACGGCACGGCGAAACGAAAACACTGATATAGAAATGTTGTTATGCTTTTCAAATTTACAAATCTCAGTTAAATCCACCGGAAAATCTAGCATATCAAAATCGTAGGTTTTTGGTAACTTGCTGTAAGCAGATGGGTCGTTCTTATGGTGACTTCTCTCAGGAAGGAATTTGGTCATAACAGCATAATAAAAACATTTTGTATCCGTATTCTTAACGTTTACGATGTACTTCGAGATAAAAGGTAAAGGAAGGAAACGAGAACCTCGAGAAAGAGAGTAAAACCTATTTAAACGGAACTCCGCACCTATCAGTTTATCCAGAATCCAACCTGAACCGTTCAGATAATAATCTTCATTCTCTTTCAAAATACTCTCAAACAGTTGACTGCAAACGTCGTGAACATTCGTTTCTTCAAAAATTGGCATATTCTTTGTTTTAAATGAAAGCATTTGTTTCTGTGCTTTGTCTTCTGGTTTGACAAACTGTACGTAAAGTAAAAGGTTCACCTTAATTGCGTCAAAAAGTTTCTTCATTTCATCTATCGTCTTTGTTAGATGAGCTTCAATTGAATGCAAATACGACTTCACATTCAATTGCGTCTCGTCAAAATTTTTCAAAAAATACGTCCGCAGTCTATTTTTCAGAGCTGACTCGACTAGAATGATGGTTCTGTGTTTCACAACATTTTTCAATGTGAGATGCAGTTAGAAAATGATTACTCTCTTGTTCATACCAATCATTGCACACAACACAGTGATGGAGTTTTACACTTTTCTTCTTCTTTTCACTCTGTTGTTTGTTGTTTTTGTTGTTTTTATGGATGGTTCCACCTGTATGAGACATCCTCTTGATGTGTTCTTTTTTCTCCACATGTCCATCGCCAGTAACGTACCATTCTTGACAGACGTCGCATTTAGTAAATGTGAAGGATGACAACTTGAAGAGAAAAGAGTGGCCCTTTTATTCGTCACACAAAGCAAATGGTGTGCGCTTTGAAAATGATCACTATTTTCCACAAACCAGTGTTTGCAGAGTTGACAGTTGACAACTCAATACGCTTGTCTTGGAACGAGGATGCAGATGGTTGAGATCCTCGTTGTGCTGACAGAACGTTGTTCTTATGTTTTGCGCTTTTCTTGTGCACTTTCTTATTTACATACCAGTAACTGCAAAGTGAACAGTAGGTTAAGTGGAAAGAGAGCGAGGTGCTTGCCATTCTACGTACGTTTGAAAAGATGTGAAGCAAACGATTTGAAAACACGAACAGATGAAGTGATGGAACGTCTCTAAGTGTGTGAAAAGACTGAAACAAGATGCGGAGCTGCGACGTTGTCTTCACTGGAACGTAACACTGAAGTCTGGAGCTTTCTGTAAAAATAACTATAGGTCAAAATAAGACTTTCTTTTTCTATAAAACATGGGTCTGAAATTGCAGTATTTTCGAGTTTCAGTGTTGCAAAAGTTCCGAAAACAAATTGAAAAGTGTCCTAACTCCCTCGTGAATTTTTCTTGATGTTCGTAAAGAGGTACTCTGCTGTAGATTTAGGTGTTCTTGCCGATTTTGCCCGTGAAAATGCTGTATGCAAAATTTGAGGGGGGTTATGGGGGTTTTTCTTGATTTTTCTCACTTTTGGACCAAATATCATGTGAAAACATGCTTAAGCTTGTAAGGACTAAAAATGCAACTTTTTACGAAATTTGAGTAATGCTAATCGTTTTCGGGTTCAATGAGTCCGAAAGCATGTTTTCACATAAGTTGGCCCAAAACAAGTGAGAAAAATCAAGAAAAACCTCCATAACCCCCCTCAAATTTTTGCATACAGCATTTTCACGGGGCAAAATCGGTAAGAACGCCTAAAACTACAGCAGAGTACCTCTTTACGAACATTAAGAAAACTTCACCAGGAGTTACGACAATTTTAAATTTGTTTTCGGAAACTTTGCAACACTGTAACTCGAAAATACTGCAATTTCGGACCATGTTTATGGGAAAAAAGTCTTATTTTGACCTGTAAAATCCGCTCCTGAAATATTTGGGAACAGTTTTCAACACCCTGTATACTAACTGCACACTGCACACTTTCATTTTGAACTTTTGAACTGAATTGTGCTGAAACAAATAGTGTTGAAACTTGTGGAAATTGCGTATTAACTTTCATTTTGAACTGAAAGGGTTCGGGAGAATTAGGGTTTTGAAGTGATCAGTAATGCACAATGACCAACTTAAATATCACTTGTTGTCTCGGTTGAAAAGTGTGCTGAAACTTTTGAAAGTTGCGTGCTAACTTCAGTACTTCATTAAACACATTAAACAACTAAACTTTTACACTTTTCTTACTTTCTTTACTAACGAACATTAAGAAAACTTCACAGGGGTTATGACAATTTTCAATTTGTTTTCGGAAATTGCAACACTGTAACACGAAAATACTGCAATTTCGGACCCATGTTTATAGGGAAAAAGTCTATTTTGACCTGTAATCCGCTCCTGAAATATTTGGGAACAGTTTTCAACACCCTGTATACTAACTGCACACTGCGCACTTTCATTTGAACTTTTTGAACTGAATTGTGCTGAAACAAATAGTGTTGAAACTTGTGGAATTGCGTATGAACTTTCATTTTGAACTGAAAGGGTTCGGGAGAATTAGGGTTTTGAAGTGATCAGTAATGCACAGTGACAACCTTAAATATCACTTGTTGTCTCGGTTGAAAAGTGTGCTGAAACTTTTGAAAGTTGCGTGCTAACTTTCAGTACTCATTAAACACATTAACAACTAAACTTTACACTTTTCTTTACTTTCTTTACTTAACGAACATTAAGAAAACTTCACCAGGGAGTTATGACAATTTCAATTGTTTTCGGAAACTTTGCAACACTGTAACACGAAAATACTGCAATTTCGGACCCTGTTTATTAGGGAAAAAAAGTCTTATTTTGACCTGTAAAATCCGCTCCTGAAATATTTGGGAACAGTTTTCAACACCCTGATACTAACTGCACACTGCGCACTTTCATTTTGAACTTTTGAACTGAATTGTGCTGAAACAAATAGTGTTGAAACTTGTGGAAATTGCGTATGAACTTCATTTGAACTGAAAGGGTTCGGGAGAATTAGGGTTTGAAGTGATCAGTAATGCACAGTGACCAACTTAAATATCACTTGTGTCTCGGTTGAAAAGTGTGCTGAAACTTTTGAAAGTTGCGTGCTAACTTTCAGTACTGTTCATTAAACACATTAAACAACTAAACTTTTACACTTTTCTTTACTTTCTACTTACCGTCTAAGAGCTGGAAACCAACACTGTCGGAACGGAACACAGACTGTTAACAACGAACAACGAACAACGATAACAACGTAAAACAAACTGTGGAGCGATTCTCTAGAGAGATCAATAAAGATCAAGAGAGATCAAGAGAGACCAAGAGAGGAATGAGTTTACCGTTGAAAATCGCGCAGTACTTATACTCACGATGGCGTGAGGAACGGTGTGAAAAACATTTGCGAGAAATTCGCAGAATGTTAGTTTTGCAGCGTAACCGTGTGAAAAAGGGCTGTAATTAAAGTTGAGTGCTCGAAATGTCACACACCATCTGTCCATTACTGTCCATTAAAACGACGTAACACACTGACATGTTCTGACAAGTTCTAGGTACACGGTCACACAGAGTTGCCATTCAGTGCATGTTTAAAGCCATTTTCTCACTCGCTGTAGACACTACAGTTCAGTTCAGTTCATGCTTTTCATACACTCATACAATACTCGCAACTGTAATCTTTTCTCAACCAATCCAATCACTGTAGTTCTGTAATCACGAAAATAAATATACGCCGCGAGTTATAGACTCATAGGATTCCACCCATTGAGAAAAGATTAAAGCTTCGAGTCTACTACTGTAATCTTTTTCTCACTCGGTGCTATCGCTGCTGTTCAAGTAAAACACACGCAAGTTGTAGAATCACCGTTGAGTCCACTGATTGAGAGAAAATTACAGCTTAGTGTCTTTTCATACATTGCAGTCACGCACTCAAAACTCCACTAAACTGTAATCTGTTTCTCTCAATCGGTGGAATCACCGTGAGAAAAGATTAAAGCTTCGAGTCTACTGTTGAGGTATGAGAAGTCTCACCAAATTTTTTGGGAAAACATTGAAAGTAGCACCACCCTTTTGGGCACACTTTCAGATTGCGATTGCAAAATGCTTTAAGGAGGGGAAATTTTAGAGGGGTACCCTTAAGACACGACGCGAGCCGGACTTCTTTTGGGGTTCACGTTCGCGTTTCTCATCACAAGCCGTTTACCTACATACCTCCATCAACAAAAGAGTAGATTTCAATAGTCCGTTCACTTCACGATTTAAAAAAGAAAAACTGTAATCTTTTCTCAAGCGGTGCAATCGATGTTTCCTTTAAAAAAACGCAAGAAACGCAAGGGTTAGAATCGCCGAGGATTCCACCGATTGAGAAAAAAAAGATTACAGTTTGTAGTTGATTATAGTTGGAGTGTTGAGTGCGTGACTGCAATGGACCAATGTACGAAAGAAAAGACTCGAAGCTGTAATTTTCTCTCAATCGGTGTACTCAACGGTGCGGTGGTTCTACAACTTGCGTGTCTTTTACTTGAACAACAGCGATAGCACCGAGTGAAAAAGATTACAGTAGACTGGAAGCTTTAATCTTTTCTCAAGCGGTGCAATCGATGTTATTCCGTTAAAAAAAAACGCAAGTTTTAGAATCACCGAGGATTCCACCGATTGAGAGAAAAGGATTACAGTAGTGGGTGGAGTGTGAGTGCGTGACTGCAATGTATGAAAAGACTCTAAACTGGAATTTTCTCTCAATCAGTGGACTCAACGGTGATTCTACAACTTGCGTGTTTTTACTTGAACAGCAGCGATAGCACCGTTTGAGAAAAAAGATTACAGTAGTAGGCTCGAAGCTTTAATCTTTTCTCAATGGGTGGAGTCCTATGAGCACACTCAAGAAGTTTGAAACACAGGGTGCGTTATTTTTTGTTCCCATTCTCATCCCTCATCACACTTTGTTTAGTACAAACGACGTCATAAATGGAAAAGAAGACACGGTCAGTTCAGTTCATGTTGTTTTTAATACTCACATCCGTGTAATCTTTTCTCAATCGGTGCAATGGAGCTCTTGCAAACTTTTGCTATAGGGGTCGAGAGTGGTTTCGCATATGGTTCTGTGGTTCTCGCATAAAAACAGGCAAAGAGACGCATGTATCATGGGAGATTCCTATCTCATTTGAGTTATTTCTGTGTGTTTCTTTGTGTTTCCGTAGAGAAAGTGTCACACTAAACGGGAATCTCGTTGGGTATGAGTGGTACATTTTGGACTCTCCTTGGCTAAATATGGAAGAGACTCCCACCGTGTGGAGAAAAGATTACAGCTGCGAGGTATTTTTCGACATGCAGTGGCAGTTAAACCTCGTCAACTGTTGAAGCATAGATGAATTGAACATTTCATTAAATATGCACGAAAAGGCAGCCCTGTGCAAAATGCTCTAAGTGCGCTTAAAACATGACGTGGTTTTATGAGAAATGCCAAAACCCATATGTTCATTAAAACGCGATCTCAGTGCGCTCACTCATTGTTCAAGGTTTCAAGGAAAACTTTCCACACTCTCGGGAAAACCGTTCAACTCTCCTCCTACCTTTTCTACCTTTTCAAAACATCATCTGTTCATTAACGCGAACTTTTGAACTTTCGCGGAATATTTCGTGCGCACGTGTGCTAATGTTTGACAAATTCAAATTGTAAGGTGAGGAAAAAAACTCAAACACCTGTACATTAACACGGTCTTTTGAAAGGTGAAAGATCAGATCGATGAGAAGGAAAAATAAGAAGAAAAAGAAGAAGAAGAAAAAAATGCACTTTTTCTAGTTTTCCATACCGCTGATTCTGACATTAAAAGTCAGTCTGACATTAAACTTCATTCTGTTCTTCTCTCTTTGATCTCTTGAACTCGTAAGCAAAAATGAAGCGACTTGAACCAGCACAATCATCGCAGGAAGAGTGAGTAAACTTTGTTGCTTTTCGTTTGGTTTTCACTGAGAGTGTAGAGATGTGAAGGGAAGGTTTCGGGAGCGTCCCTGTAGGGGGAGCAATCCCTTTATATATATCTACTCAAGGTTTTTGAATCACTTCAGAAAAAGTTGAAATTCTGTGAGTTTTGAAGAGATAAAAATTTGGAAAAAATATAAGTTAAATGTGAGGGAATAAGCTTTGATCCCACATAAAGTTTTTTTTTTTCATTTACTAAATTATTTTTCTCTAAAAAAATTAAAAAGTAGCGTAACGGGTGGGACAGCTAAGTTTTGTAACGGGTGGGACGCGTCTGATTTGGTCATTGAGATTCACATCAAACCTGCTGTACCATCAACACGTTTGACCTTATTAGATATCATAGATAACACTGTGCAACAGCCTGTCTGTCCCCCTGACGAAACCTATTTTTCTCGATCCTATGGGTGTTAAAACGAAGGAAAATCGCCGTCAGAACCCCCATCTTGGGCGGGAGGGCTAAAAACCCGCCATTTTTGAATTTTCGCCAATTTTGCATACCTTTGATCGATTTTTTTCCAATTTTTCGGTACACAAAACCAATCGAACAAAAAAATCTAATTAATGCATCTGCAAAGAGCATTAAATTTCTACAAATCCGTGTAATCAGATCATTTTACTATATTTTTTTCTTTGGAATAATTAAGCATATCCGAAAATTACCCTCAAAATTGCCCCAAAAAAATCGATTTCCTCAGTTTTTCCCTTATATATTCAGATCCAGAAATTCAATGTCAAATCCGTTTTCATAGTCTTAAAGCGCATAAAATTTGCTACAAAACTACTGCAATAATCATCGTTTATTTAATTATTTGGCGTCGTCAGGTGCCATACAATGAGTGCTCAAAAACGTCAATTTTTGCGATTTTTCTCCTCATATAGACTACCATTCAAACCCAAATCGCTCCAGGTCAACCCTATGAGAAGAATGTACCACTTTGTTTTTGAAAATTGAAAATATGGCTGAGGGGAAAACAAAAATTGAACACCTTGGAGCCCTCTGCTTTCCGAAAAACTCCAGATTTTGAGAGAAAATCATCTTTTTACATACTTCGAAAGAGCTGTAAATTTTTCGCCTATTTTCTCTCGTTTTTTAATGCGGTGTTACCTACTACGCCCGAATGAGCAAAGTTTCGCAATGATTGTGCAGAGCTAGACTTCGAATTTCTGCTCTCCTCAGTGAAATACCGTATCTTAATGGTTTAAATTTGAAGGTTAAAGAAGGTATTTCGTGTATTGGGTAATCGGGAGTTGTGTTAGGCTCAAGATTAGGTGGCCCTGAAAAGGGCTGTTTTGAAGGGGAAAAGAGATGGGTTGTTTCATCTCCCACAAGGAATGGGCTGAGAATAAACAATTTTCATTTTTTCGGGGATGAAAGAGCGATGCGTAGGGAGTTTGAAAATGCTCATTTTTTGTTTTACCCCCCCCCCCCCCCAAGAACCGGGGGGGCGGTTGGGGGTCAATGGAAAAACAATGTTTGGCCATAACTTTTAAAAGCTTACAGATAACAAAATATTTTTTTTTTTGCAAAGAAAGAATCATTGAAATACCTGTCTGTTGATGTATAACATGGGTAACAAGTTGTAAAGCCTCCAATTTTCATCAAGATATTGCCTTTTCAAAATTTAGAAAATTTGAAAAATCAGATTTTTTACAATTCTCAATTCGGATTGCACGGAGGAAAACCAAAATCGCCCAAAAGAAATCTCTTGTCTACCCAGTTAAAACGAGTCCACGAGATTGATTTCGGGAAACCGTTCGTCTTCGAGTTATGAAGTTTTAAAGTCAACCTCTAGCTGCTAGGCAGCCATCTTTGGCTGTTAAAAAGTTTCAAAGTGTCAAAAATTGCTATTCTTGCGTTTTCAGGGATAACGTTGTTATCCGTTACCGTAACGACGAAGCCGAAAAAAAAAATTCCTCCGCATGGAGTCGACCAAATTCGATGACAATTGAAAATGGCGGGCTTTTTAGGTCGCAGAATTAAATTCCACCATCAGGTTTGAAAAAATGTTAAAACCATGGCTGCCTAGCAGATAGAGGTTGACTTTAAAACTTCATAACTCGAAGACGAACGGTTTCTCGAAATCAATCTCGTGGACTCGTTTTAACTGGGAAGACAAGAGATTTCTTTTGGGCGATTTTGGTTTTCCTCCGTGCAATCCGAATTGAGAATTGTAAAAAATCTGATTTTTCAAATTTTCTAAATTTTTAAAAGGCAATATCTTGATGAAAATTGGAGGCTTTACAACTTGTTACCCATGTTATACATCAACAGACAGGTATTTCAATGATTCTTTCTTTGCAAAAAAAAAATATTTTGTTATCTGTAAGCTTTTAAAAGTTATGGCCAAACATTGTTTTTCCATTGACCCCCAACCGCCCCCCCGGTTCTTGGGGGGGGGGGGGGGCTAAAACAAAAAATGAGCATTTTCAAACTCCCTACGCATCGCTCTTTCATCCCTGAAAAAATGAAAATTGTTTATTCTCAGCCCATTCCTTGTGGGAGATGAAACAACCCATCTCTTTTCCCCTTCAAAACAGCCCTTTTCAGGGCCACCTAATCTTGAGCCTAACACAACTCCCGATTACCCAATACACGAAATACCTTCTTTAACCTTCAAATTTAAACCATTAAGATACGGTATTTCACTGAGGAGAGCAGAAATTCGAAGTCTAGCTCTGCACAATCATTGCGAAACTTTGCTCATTCGGGCGTAGTAGGTAACACCGCATTAAAAAACGAGAGAAAATAGGCGAAAATTGACAGCTCTTTCGAAGTATGTAAAAAGATGATTTTCTCTCAAAATCTGGAGTTTTTCGGAAAGCAGAGGGCTCCAAGGTGTTCAATTATTGTTTCCCATCAGCCATATTTTCAATTTTCAAAAACAAAGTGGTACATTCTCTCATAGGGTTGACCTGGAGCGATTTGGGTTTGAATGGTAGTCTATATGAGGAGAAAATCGCAAAAATTGACGTTTTTTAGCACTCATTGTATGGCACCTGACGACGCCAAATAATTAAATAAACGATGATTATTGCAGTAGTTTTGTAGCAAATTTTATGCGCTTTAAGACTATGAAAACGGATTTTTACATTGAATTTCTGGATCTGAATATATAAGGGAAAAACTGAGGAAAAGTCGTTTTTTTTGGGCAATTTTTGAGGGTAATTTTTCGGAATATGCGTAATTATTCCAAAGAAAAAAATATAGTAAAATGAATCTGATTACACGGATTTGTAGCAAATTTAATGCTCTTTCAGATGCATTAATTAGATTTTTTTGTTCGATTGGTTTTTGTACCGAAAAATTGGAAAAATCGATCAAAGGTATGCAAAATTGGCGAAAATTCAAAAATGGCGGGTTTTTAGCCCTCCCGCCCAAGATGTGGGGTTCTGACGGCGATTTTCCTTCGTTTTAACACCCATAGGATCGAGAAAAATAGGTTTCGTCAGGGGGACAGAGCAAAACCCAAATTTTGTTGCACAGTGTAATATTTTCGTCTCTGGTTGCATTTTAATGCAAAACAAGACTGCTAGACAATAATTTTTAAAATTCAATTTTTGCATATCATGTTCACTTCACTGTAGAATGACCCTTGATTCAAATTCGATATAAACAGTCTGAAGTTGTAGATCTGGAAACAGTGGCAACACTGACATCGACCGAGGCGCTACGCGACAACGAAGCCAACTATCGTTTAACTTTTCGACTGCGTCAGTCAGGGTTGCAACTTCTCCCGCTGCACCCTCTCTTTACTTCTTAGAATCATTTCCTATCCACTCTTTTACCCGTTAAACCCCCTCTCCGCCCTACCCCCTTCCAACAGTCCTTCCCTTCCATTCCGCTCTTTTCTTTTTTCAGAAAACCTGCTCGCTCGAATCCATGAAACGCCAAGCCCAAACGTGAGAGCTATAAACGAGAGACGTGCTTGCATAACTGATTTTTCAAGCTGGAGGAGAGGAGGGGCACAACAATAAGACAACAACAACGAGGGGGAAAAAACGAAAAAAAAAAAAAAACTAACGATCTCAAAAGGAAGATTTGCTACTGCAGAAATAAAATACTTTAGGAAGGGGTGAAGAGAGGTATTCTACGAAAAGATGATTGATTCTTGCGAACCTACAAGGGCGAATTCATTGCTGTACAGATTGATGAAATACGAGGGCGGCCGACAGCGCTCATTAGGGCTTGGAATGCATGACCTAATTCTTTATTTCAAGGGGGGAAGAAATTGATGTTTGTCCTTGCTTCAAAACAAATGCATCTTGACAAGACCAATTTATTGGAAAGAAATAAGTAACTTTGGAATATTTCTCCGTTGAAAAAAGTACTAGATCCGGGAATGTTCCCCGCAGAGAATGCTCCAGAGCGTTAAAAAACAATACCAGGACAGAAAGGGAGTCGTAAAAAATCCCTTTGAGACTTACTTGAAATAAAGGTAGCAGACGACGGAGTGGAGGAGCATGTTAACCAAATGATAACCCATTGGCTCTAACTGATGCATCGCGTAATTCCACCGAAATGTTAAAACGCACAACGGTCGGTACGATTTGTGGCTCTGCTCCTGAAACAAAAAGGAGGCAATTTTGTCAGTGAAATAAACAAGTCAGATGAAGAATAAATGGTGAAAGACCACTTTAACAAACGTTTACAAAAACTAAATAAATAAAAATCACAAGAATACCAACGGTAGAAATATTTTGCTGACTTTGAAAATCTTGTCACTCCATGTCTATTCAACTAAAAATAAATAGAAAAACTGTCATGATCCCCTTGAATTTGGTTGACGGGTGAAACACAGATGGTACTATATATGAAACTAAGAATTTTTCATAGGCATGAATATAGGACCTGAGTTAAGTCATTGAAAACCCCCTTTCTTCGCGGCACCTTCAAACTTTGAAAGCTTGTGATTCTCCTGCTCATATAGAGCTCAATTTTAGCTCATTGAAAGCTACGAATTTCTTCTTTGAAATGATGCGTGACAAGACTCATTGAATGGTTTTAAGGTACCTACCCCCCCCCATTTTAATTTTGGAGGCTTTACCCAAAGTACCTATCATCAGGGAGCGTACCTAATATATATTTTCCCTGGTAAAAAAAAACCTCAGAGAACCTCAGAAAATCCTGAGGGCACCCTCAGGATTTCTGAGGGCTTCTGAGGTTTTCTGAGGGCACCCACAGAATCTTTGAGGGCGCCCACAGAATCTTTGAGGGCGCCCACAGAATCTTTGAGGGCACCCACAGAGCGCTTGAGGGCGACCACAGAGCGCTTGAGGGCGACCTCAGAGCGCTTGAGGGCGACCTCAGAGCGCTTGAGGGCGACCACAGAGCGCTTGTGGGCGACCACAGAGCGCTTGAGGGCGACCACAGAGCGCCTTGAGGGTGACCGCAGAACGCTTGAGGGCGCCCACAGAGCATCCCGAATCTTTTGAGGGGCCCTTACAACTTTAGAAATTCTGATCTGAAATCTTCGAGGGTGAGCTTCAATCATTTTGAAGACGACCGGAACCAGTGGCGCCATTTGGGAGATGGCAGGGGGGCGATTCCCCCCCCAAGGATTTTCAACGTGGCCGAAAAATCAAGTCAAAGATTTTTTTTTGAAGATGCACGGCAAAAAAAAAAAAAAAAAAAAAAGGGTCATCCAAATTTTTGGAGGGCCCCCCCCCCCCAAGGAAAATCTGAAATGGCGCCCCTGCCCGGGAATAACATTTTTACAGGACAACAAACTCGCACTCAGACTTTCGAATTTTAAATGTTTTAGAGGTTATTTTCAATATAGTAACTCGTGCATTTCGGCAACATGTTTTTATCCCAAATCATATGATTCCATGAAAAACAATCGATTGCTTACCTTGTATTCAAATGGAGGTAAATTATTTTTGCCACACATGGCACAAAGCCATCACTGGTTAAGAAATTAATAATAAAAAATAATAATAAAAAAAAAAAAAAAAAAAAAAAATCTATGGGTTTTTTCAATGTTTATGCTTGAGCATGTTCTTTTGGGCCTATAGTCTATAGGTCAAAAAAAAAAAACCAAAAAATAATTTTTTCATCGGCTGGATCCATTTTGGCACAAAGAGGGTTAAAAGTCCAAGATCAAACAAATTCCTGATTAAACCAATGCATTGAGCGAGAAATTCTCATATTATTAGATATACATATTATTATTATTTTCTTTTTAAATCAATTAAAACCTATAGTTGTTAAAAATCTAATAAATAATTTTTGAGGTTAATGTTATTGCACTGAACAAGTAATTTATGTACTAAAGTCAGGGCCCTTACTCATTAGAAGGTTAAAAAAAATTAAATTATCAATAACAAACGGAATTTTTCTAAGTCCCATTATAAAAACCTTAGCTGCAAAGAAAATATCTAGGCCCTCAAAAAGTCTGAGCGTAATTTGAAAATAAGGGCTCCAAGGGCATCCTCAAAAATCTTGAGAAAATGCCCTAAAAATTTTCTGGGGGCGCCCTCAGAGAATCCAGGGCAACCGCAACATTATTTATTGAGAAATTCTGCCCCTCTGTCATCGCGGCAGTGACCCAGTGGAAGTGCTGGCCCATCAATCGGGAGGTCGTGGGTTCGAACCCACCACGGGCAAAGTTTCTGTGCGGACTCTAACTTCTCCGGTAGAAAAAAAGGGAAAAGTACACACCCCGTGATGGGAAACAAGAAATTCTAAAGATAACTCGACTAGGCTTACCAAAATTTATTTTTTTAGTTACACAGAAATACTTGAGGGCCCTTACCTCAGGACCTAGGACCTCAGAAGTCTGAGGGTAATTGGAACATGAGGTCCTGAGGGCCCCTCAGAAATCTTGAGGGCGACCTCAAGATTTCTGTGGGTGCCCTCAGAAATTTCTGTGGGTGCCCTCAGAGTTTCCCTGAGGGTCCCCTCAAAAATTCCTGTGGGTGCCCACAAAAATTTCCTGAGGGTGCCCTCAGAAATCCTGTGGGTGCCCTCAGGACCTCTTGTTCCAATTACCCTCAGACATCTCTGAGGTCCTGAGGTTTTTTTTTACCAGGGTTTAGACCGGAAATTCAATAAGTACCATTTTTTGTTTGTTTTAATGTTGTACAATTCTCACTGACGCATCTTCTGCGGACCCCTCTGATACTTTGTAATAATTATAGTGTTTGAGGTTCAGTTCCTGCCTAAGCAACCCATGACTGACACGATTTCCTTGGATTTTGAAGATTTTTGGTACAGTATTATTTGATTCAGTTGGGTGAATATAATAACCTAAATTTCAACAAGAACAGGACGTCTGTTATTCGATGGAACCTTCTTCTGCAGATCACCCAACTTACAGCTCAAATTATTTTGAAATACGATTCAACAATGGGGCAGTTGCAAGGGTCTGAAATGTTGTGTTTTTTATGAAGAAAATGGAAGTACTTGATGAGCTGAGAACAAAAATGCCTTTGGGTTTTTTAAATTTAAGTCCCATTGTTCCGGAGATGAGTTTTTGGCCAAAATACATTGTTTTAAATGGGAATTCCGCGTAGTGACGTCACTACACACACGAATTTTTGCAACTTTACAGTTTTATCTCAAAACCAAGACACTTCGGAAAAAAACCAAAGGCACTATTGTTCTCAGCTTATCAAGTACTATAATTTTCTATATAAAAAACACAATATTTCAGACCCTTGCAACTGCCCCATAGTGCTGAGGTGAACAGGTTCCGGCTGTACAGCTTACTCTTGATAGACCTATGGGAAACATAACAGGAAAAAACACTCAAGAATCCCTATATTTAGTGAATACTGTACTAGAACTATGAAATACAACGGAATGGAAAAAGACAAACAATTTTGGTGAGTGAGACCGAACCATACTACCATGTTGAAGCGGTAGAATATCAGTGTTCACAAACAGAAGGTTCTATAGGGAAGATATTCGGCATTAAACGTTGGAATTTCTAGCCACGAGGTATATAGTATTGCCCGAATATTTGCGGCTGTTACGGTAACAGTGGCTGGTCTCACCGTGAGCCCCAAAATGCAGATCTTGCATAGTGGCGAAGTAATGCGGAAGTGCATTCATAAAAAATGCAAACAAAGGGAGACCGGGGGAAGGGGGGAAGGGGGGTTTGAAATTCAAATAGGGTGGAAGAAAACGCCGAAAATACAAAAGACAGGAGCTCAAATTTTAAGGTTTTCTTGGGAAAGGAAAATGACGCTAGATCACTTAACTGCTCCAAGAATGGAACTATAAAGTTATTTTGTTAACCTTTAGGGGTAATTAGTCGCGTAATTGCTCGGGATTAGAGGCCCGTCGCGTCGTCGGTGTCTCGACAGAGCTGGTGGGGTTAAAGGTCGAGCATCGCGGAGCGAGCCTGGGCGCGGCGTAGAGACGCAGACGCCGAGACAGAGAGGGTGAGTAGACAGACGCGCCGCGATGGGTATGCAATAGTCTGCACACGTGAGCGACAGCAACACTGCGCGCAGTCTCGCCGTGAACGGGTGAGCGATACTTCGTGCCTACCAGGGGGGTGTGCAGTGCGGACGGACGTTCGGGTAAGGCCTCAGCGCACAGCGTTGCCAAATTTTCGGGTAAGTATCAAATGATATTTGAGCTATGGGATGCAGACGTGGTCTAACTTCTGATTTCGAAAAAATGAGTTGGTACGGCGCACTGTGTGGGATTTGACCGATCTAGCTAGACAAAAGTCCGAGCAATGACTTTCTTCCGCGATAAGTGTTACTAGGGGGTTTAAAGGGTCGCTGATCACGAATCTGAGGTCAGTTTTTATGAATTTTAAAGTAAAGTGCTCTGAAAGCCCAAAAACTGTCAAAAAAATTTCGTAAAAAGAATAATAAAAAAAAAAATTTTTCCTCTAAAATACAGGGGGTCAGTTTTTAACAACGCTAAAAAATGAAACGTTCACATTAAACGAATTGGTCCTTTAAAAAAATGCCCAGAATAATGAAAAAAGGAAGAAAAAAAATAGAGGCATGCCTCAGATTTGAACTGCGTATCATTCATACGTTGGGTGGCTCCGCAGCCGACTGAACCACCGAGTCGACCTGAGCCGTCAATTGTTCCCATCCCTATAATAAGTAAGCGAGTACAGAAAATGCGCAGTACGTGGCGCGGCGAGCTCTCACAAGCACTTCAAAGTGTGGTCTGAACTGGCGATTCTCACTTTTCGAATTGTCTTATTTTGTGGTGGCGCCTTGGGCAGCTACTCTTTACATGGATTTGTTCTCTGAAATATGGGCTTTCACGTGGTGTAAACCAAAGTTCCGCCAAAAGCCGCCAAAATTTTGTTATTGTCCAATAAAGATCACGATTCACGTAAACTTGAGGTGTTGGAGAACGTTTCATTCAAGGCTTTAAAAAAACCATTAGAAAGGACATTGAGTAAATAAAATAGGGTGCAAAATGA
Source organism: Trialeurodes vaporariorum (assembly GCA_011764245.1). NCBI lineage: Eukaryota > Metazoa > Arthropoda > Insecta > Hemiptera > Aleyrodidae > Trialeurodes > Trialeurodes vaporariorum. Next base: position 34,310,798 of record VMOF01000002.1, on the reverse strand, counting down.
TCAGCAGGCCATCCTCTACATCATGTAGCCAACACTTTTCCCGAAACAGTAACACATATACTTAAAATAGCATCAAATCTAAGGCTAAGAAAATGATCGTAGGAAATGTCGTAACCAAACTATGGCGGAGGTCAATATTCAAGCTGTTTTACACTAATCGGATCGAAGAAAATGTATGAACAATATATATTTTCGTGATCAGCATACCCTCACCTTTCATTTTCATCCATTCTCGAACAATTTTAAGCAACTTGATTTTTCGACTTTTGTCTAGCTAGATCGGGCATATCCCACACTGTGCGGCGGTGCGATGGTTCAAATATTCCTCTGCCATTTTTTATTTCCACGTTATAGAATTTGAACACTAAAAGTCCAATTTAAGACTCAATAAAAATTACTTCTTGAGAGGGCAATGCCTTGAGATTTCTTTGAGATTTCCCCCATTTACCTTGTGTATTAGGAAAGAGTGAAGAGAAGGGACACACCGACTATTGTCGCGTTTTGGAGCCACATTTCCAAGGTAGCTAACAATTTACCACGAAGATTCCGTTCTGATTGTAGTATTCTATACCTCTATGACTTCATTATCAAAACCGTCAACTTATTCCCGAAATCCCGCAACGCTGTGTCAGAGAATCCTCCTTTAATGGTTCCTTCTCACACCCCGCATTGCCCGCATACTCGCTACTCGCGGTCGCCCTTTCTTGACGATTAATTCAAGTTCATCTTCCGCAGTTCCCTCCCCCTCCCCTCCGTCACTCTCCAAAGTCCTCGGGATATTGCATCTCGTTGGTGGTAAACTTTGAACCCCTTTTCGCTCAATTGCCGAAGAGCACGGTCGTGTGCGGTGTGCAAACGGACGGGGCCGATTTCCGACATTCAGAATCAAAATACCAAAAGTGTAAAAGACGAGGGCTCAATTGAATGTCACTAAAGGGCGATCGTTCACAGGTCATTGCGTGCGCGGTTTTACCTACACAGAAACCACCACCACTTTGAAGCACGTCGAGAATGTTCAGATGTCGTCACTTGACATGGAACCCGTCGGAGATAGAGTTGAAAACTAACCAGGTACCGCTCGCGATTGGGTAAGCAGCACTGCGTCTTTTTTTCTAATAATGATGGTTGGTGGGTCATCAGACAAATTGGGTTCTTGCTCACTTTTTGCTGTAAGTGATTGAATTGTTAATTCTTGTTTAAAAACCAGCTAAAATGACAATGAGTACACTAAAAGATGACGAAATTTACCCATAGACAAACAAAATGACTAGGATTTAAAGAATAGTGGCGGAGCTGCGCAGGCCGTATGCAGGTACGATAGGAGATCCATATGTAATTTGAGACGTTCCTCTGTGAGTTTCCAGAGAGAGAAAGATAGTGAGACAAATCCGATAGGGATCTCTTACGATACCGGCATAGCTCCGGCATATTTCCTCTTAGATAGCGGAGCTAGCGGAGGTGTCATTGGGGATTCCTGTCTAATTCATCACTCTTTCTGTAGGAAACACGCAGCGGAAAGTTTCAAATTAGATAGGAATCTTCCATGGTACTTAAGCAGCTCCGTCATTATGCCTTAAACTTCAAAGCCATTTCATGAGTCTATGAGTGAATTCCATACTTATTTAATGTGCTCACCGTAATTTTCGCTAAAGTTTACTCAATAATAAACTATTCAATCACTGACCACAAAAGTCAGCAATAGCGCATCCTGACAAAATATTAAATATGATTCTAATTCCATCAAGACGTGTGAACAATGCAAAATACAAACGAAAGTTTGAATACGTTCACAAAAATGTGGTCCCCCAACTTAAATTCTTTTCCCATTGAAAATATAAATCTCACTAATTATTGTCAGAGCACCGCTTTGACACAATCAGCTCACTTAAAAGATACAGGGTTGAGGGTTCACAATAATGTAATGGCTCTTCCGAAATTGATACAAATTATTTCACTCACTTGTACTTTCTTTTCCCTTGAAAGTGGAAAAGGCGTTCCTTCGACTTCGAGTGAGGTTGTACAGTGGAGAGAAGAAAAAGGACGGGCAGAATTTCTAAGAATGAAAAACGACACAAACAAGAAAGTCCCAGGTGTTCTACTGAGAGGGAAATTAAAAACTTCCAAACAATGTTGCCATGACTGAGCAAGCGGATTTCAATTGAACATTTCCCTGCTTATATTTTACTTCAAAATAGGTCAGCGGTGAGTGAAAGCATAGCAAGATCCAGGAGTTTGTCTTTCTATCAGTGGCGGCTCGTGCTATTTGACATCGATGTTTTCTCACCATTTGACTCAACATAAAATGTTTTATCGAATCGATTGAACAATCGATAGTGAAGCAGCGCTTCACCAGCATTCGATTATTTTATATAGAGTTAAATGGAGGAAAAACACTGTTGCCAAATTGCACGAGCCACCATTGCTTTTTACCCACCCCATTTAAGCACAAATGTTACAATAGCTTCTGTCCCCGTTCTTTTTTAACACATATACGTTCGAAGAGGCAAGATAAAAGAATGACTAACTCCTAAATTCGCCTCTACTTCAAATTGGAGAGAAAATAATCCCGTTTCCTTGAATTTTAAGCAGTCTCTTGGCCATAACCAGCATTTCCCGTTCTTTTTTCTTTTTTTTTCGATAAAGATTCTTAAAAAAGAGCATCGTTGCTTCTTTTCAAAAAATACTCCCAAAATGTTCATACTGGGATCCGATCTATGTGATTTTTCCCCCAAAGTTTTATTCGAGTAAATTGTTGTATCCTTAATTTCAACAAATTAAGCTCATCTGCGGGATGAATTTAAGCTGAGAATAATCAAGCGGAGTTGCCACAGAGTAGCTCAGACTACTGACAAAATAGCGTTGAAATCCTCGGAAGAGACTCCTCATGCTCATAAATCACACTTACTTACTTCGAATAAATGTGGCTGGGCCAGTCATTTTTACGACCACATCATTCCATGGGACAATGATTAAGACAGTGGCGTCATTTGAAGGGGGCAGGGTGGGCATTTACCCCTCAAAGGATTTGAAGTCAGGCTCAAAAACGGGAACAAATTACATTGATGAGCCAAACAAAAAAAGGTCATCAGATTTTCAGATTTTCAGATTTTTGCCCCCCCCCCCCCAAGCCCGACTCGAAATGACGCCCCTGGATTAAGATCATTTAATATAGCATAAGCACATTACGTTACAGGTTACAGCAAACAGCTGAAATAGCCTCGCCCCAAATTATAAACTTGATCCCCACATCAGAGTATAGATAAGTACAGAATACCGTTTCAAGTCAAACGCTTAAAACAAAATTCTCAGTCTGAGCCCTTTCTGTGCTCCCCACCCCTCTCCCTCTTCAAATCAATCTCTGACTCTTACGAATATCACACTTTATCACTTTTTCCTTCGTCTTACTCCGTTTTCAAAAATTTATAAAAATAAGGCAGTTATGAATCCACCGGGAGAAGAAAAAAAAAAGTACGTAAAATACTTTAAGGTCTTCCATTGATTTATTTATTCATGCCTACATTATGCATATATTTCTTCTCAGTTGCGTTGCCCTAGCAAACGCTAAAGTTTTGACGGTCAAAAATGCACTCAGAATGCAGAAAATGTTCCTTCGATTACACGAGATTTCGTCGCACTTATCTCGAATTTTTGACTGCTAAAACTTTTACGTTTGATACAGTTCATGCTCATTTATTTACTGAAACATGTATTCTAATTTGAACGCTCCTTCAAATCATTGTTTTTCCCAAATAAACTCTTTCGTTTCTATTTTAGTAAATTTTACTCGAGAGAGGGGTGTTTCTTTTTATCTCTTTTTTTCAGGGGAGAAGGGGCGACCCGGCCTGATCTCGCAACAAGGTCCCACTTTCTTCCAGTGCAGCGTTCTTATGACTTTAAGACTGCGGCAAGTGTTAAGAGGAAGTGGGGCAATGATTGGGGGAGGGGAGGGGAGGGGAGGGGGAAGGGGGGAGAAGTTGTCGTGTACCGTGCATTCGAGCCCCGGCTGGTTTGGTGCTTGCTTGCTCAGCTCGGGTGCTCTTCCTCCACCTCGGTCGCTTTATTCAGCTCTGCTCCCCCCCAGCCTGCAGCCGTGTATATGATTCGCATTAATTACCCCCTGACCTAATTGTTCGGACCCACGCGGGGCGTAAAGGTGAGATGGAGCCGGGGGTAGGAAGAAGTTGGTGGGAGGGGTAAGGGGGTCTCCTGTTGGTCGGTGAACGATGTTCGCACAGAGCGACAGCCGAAGCAGATGTACTACCTTTTTAAAAATTAGACGGAATGTTTTTTTTTTTTTTTTTTTTTTTTTTTTTATTACGTGCGTGCATCTTCCTTCGGAGGCTAAGCGCATTGCCGCGGCATGCCGTACATTGTTAGCAGTTTTATACAACTTTGGCACTTTAGATCTTTGCCTGGGAATATAGAACGAGAAAAAAGAGTGCTACAATAAGCTTAAAATAAACTGTAATAATAAGCGTAAAAAAACGGAATTGCCGTTTTTAAACTTAATCTTTTCTCAGAAAAGGGAGCTGTCAGCAGTGACGTCAAATTACGACTTTTGAAAGCATGGAGGCAAAATCCAATGACTTTTTTCCTTTTTTTTTACATTTTGGTATTTTACGCCAAGTTGACAGTTTTCCCAACAAAGTTCTATTTCATTTCCCCGAAATCAATAACATTCATTATTAAACAGTCCAAAATGAGCCCCCCCCCCCACAAATGCAGCCACTGAGCTGCGAACAAGACTACAGGACGCTTCAAAACGCCGCTTTTCTCTCAACAGCTTTTTCAAGTTTTCAATTCGTCCCAAAAATGGATTAATGGTTTTCTAATTTCTCTTATAAAATCGACGTTTCAACAAAAACAAAAAACAAAAAACAAAATAGTGAAAAGTTTCTTCAATGTTTCGGATTTCGGGCAGTTACTTCCTCATTAGAGCTCGCAATTTTCGGTGGAATCTTGAGCCGGGTCCACACCTGAGCATTTCAGCGCACCGCACGGCGCATGAGCATTCGCTCGCATGCTCATGCGGTGTGGGCTTTGCGGATATTGTTTTTTATTTCGACGAACAGGTCGCACCGAATGGTGCACGAGCACCGCCTCGGTCTGTTCGCCCGTGCTCAAGAAATATTCGTCCGTATATAAACCGTCCACGCCCTCCTGAATGCGTCCACACCTGCGTTCGCGCCGCACGGAATTTCCTTTGACTCGGGTCACAAAAACCGCCTCCCTGAGCGAGCACGGCGGAACAGTCCGCACCGCACAACGTATGGCTCATTCGGTGCGGCGCGACGTCCACATTGGCGCGCATTCGGGCGAATGCTGTACGGTACGCCGCGCCGCACACTGGTCTACGCAAGCCAGCTAGCTAGACAAAAGTCCCCTAATGCAGTTGCGGTGGTCAAAATTGATAATTGGTTATTTTTCTGGTTTCTCAGCCGTCAGTGCAATAGAGCATGAAATTTTCAGTCCGTTATCCTCCATTTTGACCGTTTTTTGAAAAAAAAAATCGGGTATTCCAATTTTTTGAAAAATCGACAAAATTTTGAGGGCCAGAAATTAAGTATGGGCAAATTTTTGGGAACTGTCGTATTTTTGTCCTTATAGTGCTTGTTAAGTAGAACATTTTGCACCCAAAGTTTTTTAAATTTGGTTCATTTAAAGGGTAGCAACGACTTTTGGAAAATGGGTGGATATCGAACTTTGAACTTCGATATATCGAATACGACAAAAGGTATCGAACTTTGGTTTGTGCCAAAATGCTCAGAATTTTATGTTCTTCCTAAGTATGCAAAACATCATGGGGTCCCTATTTGAAATATTCGATTTAGCCCCCCCCCCCCCACGACCCCGTGACCCCTTCCCACACCCCCTTAAAATGAGGGGGGCACCCAACATAGCCAAACAGATGAGCCCCCTGAATAAAAAGATTGGCAGAAACCGATTCTCTAAATATGAATCAGGAAAAAAATTCGAGGGAGGTTGTGCGTTACTTTTGCCCACCCCTGTGTAAGATGCCAATATTTGAATGTGGAGGGTTCAGATAGTTGATGGTAGTGTGGGGGGGGGGGGGGGGTTCCCCGCTCAATATTTTTCTTGAGTCGGAAGTTTCAAGATCACAGAGAATCTATGTAGTGTAAAATTTTACGAGTTCCAAACGGTTTTCAGAGTTATTATAGTTTTTTACTGTTTTGATGATTGAAGATCGTTCGTCCACGTCAACGGCAAAATCCCCCATTATCCGCTGAGTTCTCCAACGGAAAAAATTCATCACTTGTAAGGACGACAAAAGACGACATTCGCATATTGAAAAACGTGTTCCCAGAGGTCTTAGGAACATTTCCTTGCCACTCTAAGCGTGGGCATCCGTGGGCCCAAAAAAACGTAGGTGGCCTTAAAGCCTAAAATTCTCGTCAATTTTGAGAAAAATTGGTACCGACCTTATACAGTCTCTAAAAACTCCAAATTATTGACTTAAATGAAATATATATAGATGAATGTATTCGCCTTATCATCAGGAAGGATCAACAAGTTCTAAGTTTGAACAAAAAATAAAGTAACTAAGTAAAAATCGTACTTTTTGTCTGGGGATTGCAATGGCTAGAAACCAATAGCACCTTAAAGTATACAAACACACCTTGCGCGCGTTGCTTTAAACGCATTTTGCAACCTTACCAAACATGATCGGTCGGAAAAATTTGAGATACAGATGCACTAAGATATGGGGAATCACACTACGTTGTCAGATTTCCGTTTTTCCGACCTCCAAAAATCGACTTTTGTCTAGCTAGATACCCATTGTAGACCATAGTGCGCCGTGCGGTGCGGCGAAATGCTCAGGTGTGGACCCGGCTTTGAATTTTTGCCGCAAGTTTGATGCGATTGATAAATCCAGAGATTAGGCAGTTTACGAAGCTCATGTTGTTGCGAGAAGAAACCTCGACGTACAGCACACGATACGTTACGCGTTTTGACTGTGCATTTACGACAAGAAATGGTGGTTCGCTTCAGTGGCTTACAGACATACTCTGTGAGTTATGAGAATTCGAACAATATGATAAACAAATTGGTAAGGCCGCCGATTCAGAAAGAGAGGTTCTTGAGGGGGGGGGGGGTTTGTATTTTAAAACCAATCTTATCAAAGAGGTAAGTAGTCGCAAACGATCGAGTCCAAGTAAAGCCCGTGCCACACCTAAAGCCGGGTCCACACCTGAGCAATTCGGCGCACCGCATGGCGCATGAGCATTCGCCCGCATGCTCATGCGGTGTGGGCTTAGCGGAGATTTTTTTTTTATTTCGACGAACAGGTCGCACCGAATGGTGCACGAGCACCGCCTCGGTCTGTTCAACCGTGCTCAAGAAATATTCGTCCGTATTTGTATATAAACAGGCCACGCGCTACTGACATGCACACATGCATTGCTTAGTATACATATACACAGAAAATTGAAGGCGTTATTGTTAGATGACGGCTACGCTGGATAAATGCACAGCTCGCTGGTTGTTTCGCGCTGTATGTTCGGGCGCTGTGTTTGGGCCACACAGAATTTCCTTTGACTCGGGTCACAAAAACCGCCTCCCTGAGCGAGCACGGCCGAACAGTCCGCAACGCACAACGTATGGCTCATTCGGTGCGGCGCGCGCGCGGCGCGACGTCCACATTGGCGCGCATTCGGGCGAATGCTGTACGGTACGCCGCCGCGCGGCGCGCCGTGCGGTTCGGCGAAATGCTCAGGTGTGGACCCGGCTTAAGCGAACGCGAACGCTGCTTCGCGTTCGCTCTGGTGTGGCATACCTTCCGACGCGACGCTACGTATCCTGCACGGAACATCTTCCCGATTTTGTCCATTTGTAATCCATGTAGTTTATGTTATTTTTTCCTAAAAAATGAGAACATTTTATGGTCAAAGCTATTGGAAACCTCTCCTCTTATTTTTTCTGATATTTATGCCATTGATTCCTAAATAAAAAAAGTGGAGCGTCACTTTGTTTATTCTGATATTTATGGTTCTGAATTATTACAGAAAATACAAAATAATTGTTTTTTACAGCCTAAACGATGCACGGACATTCACCGGTCAATATCTACCCATTACATTGCAGTGGAAGTCACCTATCCATGACGAAACACCTTGAACCCCATGATGCAAAATGCCAAAACGTTCGCGTTCGCTCTGCGGGTCGATCATTTACTATATAGTTTATCGTTAAACCAATCGTTAAAACTGTCTACGAGTGATGCTATTGGTCGGAAATTGTAAAACTTGGCTGTTTCTATGGTAACCATCGTTAAGAGCCTCGTTTCATAAAGGCTATTCATGAATAACCTTTAAAACACGGACACTATAACGATGGTTACCATAGCAACAGCTAAGTTTTACAATATTCGACCAATAGCATCACTCGTAGACAGTTATAACGATCGGTTTAACGATGAAGTAAATGATCGGCCCGCTGCCGCTGGTGAGGCCACTTGCATTGAGAGATACATGGCGTAGATTTTTTTTTTTTTTTTTTTTTTTTTTGTAGCGTTCGCGTTCGCTTAGGTGTGGCACGGGCTTAAGGGTCTCGAATGAAAAACTAGAAATCGCAGCAACTATAAGAGTATCGATCGGTAAGATTTTTTTTTTTTTTTTTTTTAAACAAAAAAATCACGCAGAAAACCCATAGGGATTGCGCTTGGCCGCCACAGGTCTCGAGTTATTTGATAATTAGCATGATACAATTAATCATGGGGGGGGCCAAGTATCGAATGAGATTACCTTGAAAAATATCTGCGCCATCGCAATTTTTTTTTCAATTTCTATCTTTGTTCACTGTGGGAAAGTAAAAATGGTGGTTGAATTATACAGGGTGTTTCAGGGTTAACGTTGGAAACTTCTAGAACCGATTATTCAAGTAAAAATAAGACTATTTTTCCCTATAAACATGGGCCTTAAAATGCTTCCCTTCGAAGCTAGGATTTTTCCAAGTTTGGACAAAAATTTGGTTTTTTTTTAAACTGTGGCTAAGACTATCCATAAAATGTCACTAAAATTTAGGACTAAGCGTATTTTTAGGTGTAAAGTTCATTGAAACTCTAGAAATAATTATTAAACAAGTCCAAGTCAACTTTTCTGACACTTTTGAGCATTTTTAATGGCAAAAATTATATGTTGTCACTGAAAATTTTCAAAATTGTATGGATGAATTTGATTACAAAAACCCTAATGAAGATTTTCAATCCCCTTCATTTTTGCAGTGCGACGCGTATTAAGTGAGTTAATTGACGTTGAAGTTGGGAAAGTCAGCGCTTTGACTATGGCGGGCGTCACGCAAGCTGCAGGTAGGCGCTTACAGTACCATTCGTGACGCTCGCCATAGTCAAAGCGCTGACTTTCCCAACTTCAACGTCAATTATCTCACTTAATACGCATCGCACTGAAAAAATGAAGGGGATTGAAAATCTTCATTAGAGTTTTTGCAATCTAATTCATTAATAAAATTTTGAAAATTCTCAGTGACAACATAAAATGGGTCTGTTGCACACTTCGGCTAGAGCGTTTTAAAGTACCAACTCCTATGTAAAAAGCCGTAAAAATAAAAATGACAGCATCATAAAACACTAAAATTCATTAATAAACTCACAAATTGTGAAAAACACTAAACACTATTCACCCCTGTATTTTTCCACCACGTGCACGATATTTCGAGAGATTAGCGCGGCATATTCAAATAATCACGGCTGACTGTCATCACAGCTGACTTCATAAACAAATAAACAGTAAACACTGACGGTGTCTGTTCGAATTCCAACGTCCCAATATCCTCAATTCCTCACAAAAGGTTGTGAAAGGTACGGAAACTGATATTTGTGTCGAAAACTTATCAAAATGAAACAACGACACACAGGAGTTCATAGTATGATTCCAACTTAAATCATCATCCTTGGAACTCCTGTGTGTTATTGTTTCATTTTGATAAGTTTTCGACACAAATATCGGTTCCCGTACCTTTCACAACCTTTTGTGGGGAATTAAGGATATTGAGACGTAATAATTTGAATAGACGCCGTCAGTGTTTACTGTTTATTTGTCTATGAAGTCAGCTGTAATGACAGTCGACCGTGATTATTTGAATGTGCCGCGCTAATCTCGCGAAATATCGTGCACGTGGTGGAAAGATACAGGGATGAACACTGAACAGTGTCTAGTGTTTTTCGCAATTTGTGAGTTAATTCATGAATTTTAGTATTTTACTATTTTCTGACGCTGTCATTGTTATTTTTACGGCTGTTTACGTATGGATTGATAATTTAAAACGCTCAATAGCCGAAGCTTGCAACAGACCCATTTTTGCAATTAAATGCTCAAGAGTGTCAGAAAAGTTGACTTGGACTTGTTTCATAATTATTTCATGAGTTTCAATGAATTTTAAACCTAAAAATACGCTATGTACCATATTTTAGTGACATTTTATGGATAGACATAGCCGCAGTTTCAAAAAAACCAAATTTTTTTCCAAACTTTGGCCCATGTTTATAGGAAAAAATAGTCTTATTTTTACTTTCTTGAATAATCGGTTCTAGAAGTTTCCGACGTTAAACCTGAAACACCCTGTATAAGTGGCGGTAGCTGCCCTGACAAAGTCAGAAAACGCAATCTGGAGGGCAACTGTAAACACTTGTACACGAATCAGTTCATTCTTTTGTTATTTCTCATACATCAGGGGTGGGCAAAAGTGACGCACACCCCCTCTAACTTTTTCCCTAACTGATATTTTAAGGATCGGTTTTCACCATTGTTTTTTCATGTCAAGGGGCTGATTTTTCGGGGCTATTTTCGATGACTCACCACCCCGGGAGATGGGGGGGGGGGGGGGGGGGGTCAACTCCACTTTTTCTTATGGAACTCCCTATCTGATACATCGTTTGAAAGGGCGTCAAATTCCAAGACTTTTGGTCCAAACCAAAGTTCGATATATTTGTTCGTGTTCGATGTATCGACGTTCACAGTTCGATATCCACCCATTTTCAAAAATTCGTTGCTCCCCTTTAAATGGACCAAATTTAAAAAAGTCTGGGTGCAAAATGTTCTACTAAACAAGAAATCTAAGAAAAAACATACGACAGTTCCCAAAAATTGGCCCTAAATCAATTTAGGCCCTCAAAGGTTATTATCCGATTTTTCCAAAAATTTGGAATCACTATGTTTTCGAAAAACGGTCAAGATGGACGAAAACGGACTGAAAATCGTACGTTCCGTCTCGCTGGCGGCATTCGAGCTCCCAAAAACCCCGACATTTCAAAAAAAAATCTCTGAAAATGGGGGTTCTCAATTATGTTCAGATTCGAAATCATTAGATGTGCAATACTTTGGTTTAAATAACAAGTTTGGAGTTTTGAGAGAGTAGCAGTAAGTTGGACGAAACGTACGAATTTCAGTACGTTTTCGTCCATTTTGACCGTTTTTCGAAAAAAAAAAAAATCAGCGGTTCCGAATTTAATGAAAAATCGAAAAAAAAAATTTAGGGCTTAAAAATTAACTTTGGTTCAATTTTTAGGAACAGTCATACTTTTTTTAAGCCTTATTTAGTAGAACATTTTGCGCCTAGAGTTTTTTTTTTTCAATTTGGTCCATTCAAAGGGGAGCAACGATTTTTTGAAAATGAGTGGATATCGAACTTTGAACTTCGATAAATCGAACACGAAAAAATACATCAAACTTAGATCTGCGCCAAAAGTCTTGGAATTTTACGCCCTTTCAAACGATGTATCACAAGGAGGGGAGTTCCATTGAAAAAAATGGAGTTGAATGCATAAATGATCGTTTTCCCAGCATTATTTTTCAAAATTATCATCTAAGCGGTTTAAGATTAATGATTCGTACGTGTATTGCAAAAATTAACCACCAAACGCTGTTAGGAGACACCATGAACATCCACACGGAGACAATTTACTTGATGGAACTACAGATAGTGAGCTTCGTCTCACGCGGTGCTTCATATGCTCAAATTTGTCACGCTTACAGAATGCATTATTAAATATTGACTAGTTTCTTGTAAAGGAAATTCCTTTTAAAATAACCAGAATTCTTATGGGTCCAACGATTTTTTCTCGTAAATTGTCAGAACGTTCTACTGGAGCAATAAGAGTCTCGTAATTCCAAATAGGGAATTTCTTTTCCAATATGAGAATTATTGAGAATTCCAGTAAGTATTTCTAAAAGAAGTTTCTCTTCAGACCACATTTAAAAATCATTTTTCTCTGCGTGCATGCTCCTATTGCTCCATGAACTCACCCATTTTCAAAGAGTCAGATTCACATTGACAAGTACCAAAATAATGTGACAACGCCGGTCGCTCTGAAACTTCATTATACCAATGATAGCAAGCACTACGGTGCTCATAGTTTTAGTATTCCGGCCGAGTTGGAGTTGCCTACAGTTAAAATGAGTATAAGCTCATTTCACTTGCACCGAAAATCCACCTTAATCTGCAAAGGCATCCTTTTCTCCTCTACTTGTATGATGGGAGGGGGAGGGCGAGAGGAAGAAAGCGAGAAACACGTTAGGGAGGGGAAACAGAGACAGAAGAAATTACAAATTAAAACAAAAATAAAGTTTCCCGCTTAACGTAAATGAAAGACGAAGCTTCTGCTTTTGCTTTCCTTGTAAGTTAAAAACGCATTAAATTGCTCCTCCTTCCTTTTTACTTCTTTCCCTCATCATTCGCTCTTTCCTTCTTCTATTCCATGGAATGAAATCTTGCCGGACGCTTCCCTTCCGTTAGCCAAAGTAAACTTTTGTCGCTGTAATATGGTGATTGTGACTTTTTTCGGGGTTACGTTTTGCTGCCTCCACCCTGGCAAGGCGTCTGGGCCAAATTGTCAAATTTACGTTGAAAAGAGACCTGTTTAGTGATGACATCACGATCAAAATTAGTTCTAAACAAATGCTCTATCTCGCTCACTCTCGTGGATTTACCCATAAGAAATCAGATCCAAATTTTCGAAGGCAAATTCATGCTAGTTAACCACCAGTTTTCTCAAATTTTATTCCACCATTAGATTCCACGTACCGTAAAGTATCTTTTCACTCCGACATAATTCCTAACAGATCACAAGCGAATTTACAATCACAGTTATACCGAAAGATGTTCTATGTTTTGTCCTTGTCTTACTCACGGTCTCATATGGGAGTATCTCCGCCATGACACTCAATAATCCTAACCTCCCTTCGACCTTCTTATCGAAGCTTGATCGAGGTATTACACATGGTGTTACGGTGTCGATGAGCCTTTATTCTAGCATTTTGTGCCTACAAGAAACCGTGAGTGGGACAAGGACAAAACATATAGGACTTTCATCGGTATAACTGTGATTGTAAATTAATGCGCGATGTTTCAAAAACTTTGTTGAGCGTGCTCATATTTTAAGGTACGTGGAATCTAATTGTGTAATAAAATCTGAGAGAACTTATTGTTTACTAGCAAAATTTTGCATTTGAAATTTTGGATCCTGTTTCTTATGGGACTAGTTGGCACTTCGACAGTTGGTTTATGCAAGTTTGTTTTTTTTATTTAAAGAATCATGGTTGTTAAACGAACGATTGAAGAAGTACGGTAAAAATTACTGACAATAAAAGACGGATCAAAAGTATCGGATCGCTCAGGTTTAAACGATGAGCGTTAGGACCGAGGGAGTTGCGATAATCTTAACCCTTTCATCCCTGGTGTACATTTCAATATACATCTGAATAACATAGAATCTTATGAAGAAAATGAAAACATGATACGCACATTTTTTTTTTTTTTTCCCAAGAGAAAATTGTGCCCAGATCAGCTATGATGGCCAAAACTCCGTCCCTGAACAAAATGTGTTTCAGGATTGAAAGGGTTCAGACGGGCAACGAAAATTGAAAATTTGAAAGACCAAGCGCTCAAGAAATTCGCGAGGAAACCAACTCCTCCTTTCCACCACTCACACTGCATCGCTCGATGACATTCAGCCGACCGTAGAGCAGGCGGGGGAAGGGACAGATAAGAGAGTCCTGGGACCAAATAATGTTACGTCCCGAGCATTGAATTGCGTGCATCTTGCGTGCGGTTTAGACCAATCAGAGAGCTTACGCACGGTCATGTGACCGTGCGTAAGTTACGCTCGGGACCTAACAATATTTGGTCCCAGCGCAACACGCCAACACGCAATACCGCCTCTACACATACCAAGCTGCTTCTTTGAGGTTAGGGTCATCTTAGTATACAGAGCTTATGGAGAGCGCAATGTTGATGAAATTCAAAATCGTGATTCATCCTCTCTAAATATGATTTTCAAGTCTTTTAATACTTAATGTGAGTAACTAAGCCCAAAACTTTCATTACTGACGTACTTTTCCAATTTTGGTTGAACTTCAAAAAACCAACAAAATACTCGATAACTCCATAAGCGGGCCATAAGCTTACGTATACCAAGACGAACATAACCTCCCCGATCTCAAAACAGAGCAGCCGGGTATGAGTAGAGGCGGTATTGCAACACGGCTCGGAGGAAGGAAGGCAAGCGACAGAATCAGTTCCCCCCTCTAATTTTAAAATTCAAATTGCGGCGCTCCCAGACGACTTTTTCGAAAGAAAAAAAAGAAAAAAAATCCACAGATCTCCTCGAAATACCCTAGGGAATCAGCGTGCCAAATAAGAGGGAAATCGCTTCGGCCAATTTTCGGGAAATAGAAAAAACATTTTGGAGGGCCGTCAGCTTTATAAAAATAATAAGTAATAATAATAAAATAATGTCATACTTTCAAATGAAATTTTTAAAATATTGCATGATAACAGAGTTCAACTTTTCGCACCACATGATTCAGTAAATTCTCATTGGATTAAATGGAAAAAGTGTGGAAAAATTGCGCAGACTGCATTGTAAAGTATCACTAAAGGTTCGGCTATGGAAAAAAAAAACTACAACAATAAAATTAAAAAAGTTATTTAAATTTGAGCATTTTCTTTCAGTTTCCTCTCAAAAGTTTTGGTTTCCTCCTATATTTTTGCAAAATGTACCTATTAGTATCCAAATTGTCGTTTGAGTTTTTTCTAAAAGATGACCATCCTGATTTAACTTTTATTTTCGGTGTGATTTTTTTGTCGGCGATTTTTAGCGCAAAATTCACCGCCATCAGCACATTCAAACTAAATATTTGGTACACCGGCATGCGGCGTCAGTAAAATTCTTTAATAAACAGTCCCAGAGTTCATTAGGTACAATAAATAAATTGCGTTAGAATTAACCATGAACTATTAAAACAAAACAAAATCAAACAATAACAATTTGTCGGAAAAAATGACTGCTTCTGACAACAATTTTTTTGCCTCTTTCGTTCCATTGCACATTGATCCTGACAAAATTGGTCAAATTTCATTTAGAATCGACAATAATTTCTGTGAAGTCTTAAATTAAAACTTTAGAATTATTAGTTTTAACTGATATCGAGGAAAGTCCTGGTAAATCGATAAAAAAGCAACAACAAAAAAGTTTCATCTCAATGAAACTGCTCACTGTCATTTCACTTTATCTTCTTCAGAGGAAAGACAAATTAAAAATTTAAAATAGGCTTCAGATATGATATCGTCGTTTAATTTAGATTCAAAAGACAAAACATTTGTGTCACAAGTCGTGATTTCGATTCACTGTCTTAGCAGACTTTGGACACGCGCATTGCAGGTGATTGCAAAAAAGTATTGGAGATACCGGGGATCGAACCCGGGGCCTCTCACATGCAAAGCGAGCGCTCTACCACTGAGCTATATCCCCCGTTGGAAGTTAATGACTGAAATTGCGCGTTTTAAGACCAGGTGCTGCGCCATGTTACACGTCTATGCACGGCGATTACGCTAATATGCTCTCAATACCTACACGTTGCCAGATGTGGAGAATTGTGATGGGCAAAAAGACCTGAAGTCGCCAGAAATCATCAGAAGTGGCGCTATTAAAGGAAAATATCCACCATAAGAGTGTAAAAAGCAAGAAAAGGCGATTTTTCTCATCGGAAGTGGCGATTTTTAAAACTTTCACATGGCAGCACTGCAATCGCTCTCACCGATTGTATCTTCACTTTTATTAACAGTATTCGAGCACAAAAACCTGATTCCATGAGATCACTTCAATATCTTGCTTGAGACCGAGACAGACTAAATAATGGGAAACACAAATATCTAGAGGGACCATTGCATTACTACTGCATTATAACATTAGGAGGGCTTGCAAGTCCCCCCCCCCCAACCAAAACCTCACTTCAGAGTACTGAGCATAAAGTCCATGACCACTCCACAACCATCAGAAAGAGTATAATATGCCCTATCATTTGTGAAAAAATTTGTTCTATCAGGTAATATGCCCTATATCATTTGAGGAAAAATTTGTTCTATCAGGTTATCATACCTGATTTGATTTTTAAATTCTTTGATCCACACAAAAGCGTAAAACTATCAAGATTGGGTCTAAACCTATTTAATAAGGATATAAAGGGCCCCCTTCATCACTAAAAAGAACCCGTTCCGTAAAATATTGCCAACGAATTTATAAATAAAAAAAAACAAAAAAAAATGATGAGGGGAAAATATAACTCAAGACATTGTGTGGCATTTTATGGTACTTTTCGTTTCCTTCAATCTCTGTAAGTACTTACAAGTCAAGAGCACAATGTGCAATCTGAAAAGTTGTATGTATCTGGTTTCAATGTCTAAAGCAAGGCTCATGAAAAAAAAATTGAATTTGACATTTTTAACTGCACACCTAGAAGTTCAATATTTTTCATTGGTTTAAGTGGGGGAAAAAATGCACCGTTATCAGATTCAACACCACGTCCAGTGACAGAGGTCCACTGGAGGGAGGGAGAGGCAAGTGCCTGGTGCCCTCAAATAAAAAATTGAAATCCTCAAATAAATAGCCCTCACTCACAGGAAAAATTCCCGCAAGACTTCCTGAAAAGCATCAAATCTCAAATTTCAAAGGCCCCCCCTCGCACCAAAAACTTTCTGGGTCCGGCACTGGCTTTGCCAATAGTGCAAGTACATCCTTAATGCGTCAAATAGGATTTAAGTGAACTGCAATTTTTTTAAGAAGAGAGATTCTGCTAGTGAAACAAATGGCTTCATAAACTAAATTTAACGGGGGACTGCACTTTGCGCATTTCCTTCAAAACAGATTGAAACTTGCTTCAAAAAATAGCGTTAATTTCAAAGCTCTGATACCTTCAAAAGATAGTTTTTTTGGAAATTTTGTGACCACTTTCTCTTAATTGTTTTGGTCAGTCGAACCTGAAATTCCAAAGAATTTCTTTCAGTTCTCATGCGATCCACGGATCGCTAGATTGGGCATTTTTTGAACCCCTGACTACACTTTTTTCATAAAAAGTTAATACAGTTTCTCTGAAGGAAGTTAGGAGATTTCCATTGAAACTTGCTTTATTTATTAGCTGCATCTGATGCTTAATATAAAAATAGGTACCGATAATCTTAATTTGAGCTACCATGAAGAGGATATTCAAATTACAGGGGGATGGCAAATCTTTGGCTCAGTTGAAGAGGAAACATCTGGTGGAACCAGGGAGGTACAGTGAAATGGTTGGCAACCAAGACTAGTGTCCTAAGACCACAGGGGCGTGCCGAGGGGGGCATGTAGGTACCCTTGCCCAAATCAGGGACAACCAATTTAAAAAAAAAAAAAAAAAGTTCTCAAATTTCAAAATGAATTACAGAGGGCGGCAAAATCAGTGTGTAACAAGCAAAAAAAAAGGTCATTAAGTTTATAATGTTGCTTGCGGAGGGCAGCAATATTGCATTCTTCCTCCCCTCCCCTCTCTATGAAAAACAAATTTAAATGCCTGAACAGCTTAATGACAGGGTAATATACAGCATTAAAATGATGTATTCAGAAAGAGAATGGGAGTCAGCTAGAAGCATAAATTATCACATGAGAAGTGTCTCTTCCTATTTTCAATGGTCTACGCTCTTGGTAATTCTCTGTGAAATTGCTCTCGCCCTGTCATTTTGCTACCTTGATATAAGTACACCATGCGAACTCTGTTTTACGTAGTTTTGAAAGACAGCTTTTGTGTCATTGTAATCACCATTTTTTAAGTTTGCATTGACATTTAATTTGCCATGTCATATCACAGTATTGATATCTTATCCTATCAAACTGATCACCCCTCCTAGACAAAATATGATCAATTTTGAACTCTTCAGAAAAGAGCAATTCTTAGAAACAGAGGATACTATTCATGGGGTTTCAAAATAAATGCTGAATTTTAGAGAGGTAAAAATCCAAAATAAAAGTGTAAGCTTACCTTGTGCATTGGTGTTCCCCAAAAATCATTGACAAATAAATTTTGCAGCGGTGTGTGGGCCGTAGATCGCGATTATCTTTGATCGCACTAATGTCATCAAACACAAACCCGCACTGACAACTGTTGTAATACACGATTAGGCTCGTGAGACAAACGACAAATGATAACACACCGTTAGGACTCATTTTGATTCCTTTTCACAATCACAAACACTGGGAGATCAGGCTACTCAAGTCATCGTGAAAGAACTGATACAATATTTGCATCAGTCTCCTTTTTTTTAGTTCTGATTCTCAATGATAGGTTTTACCTGAATGAAGACCAAAATTAACAAACATTTGAATGAAGACCAAAGTAAATAAGCATCCAAGTGCAATAGAGGACTTTAAGTGAAGACTGGGGTAAGCTGTCGTGATACATATCATTAATTAGTGTGGTATCAAAACAGACACGAAAGTCATGTCATTCTAAAGTTAATAAAGTGGAGGAACAGAGTTGTAGTTTGGGATTTTCCACTCATTAATCTTGAACAATCATACAAACAAAAGATGTTAGCTCTGGTTGATATCAGCAAATACGACCATCAAAGCACTTGGTGTTCATTTTTTGGTTACCTACTTAAAACTGCAAGACTGTGAGCACTTACTAAAGCAAGTTTTTAAATGCTTATTTTCAATTTTTTGTTAATTTCCTCTGCAAGGTTTTAGTGCACAAAAAGCCAAACTTGTGCAGAACGTCATAAAGGTACCTGATATGACTAAGAAAATGTGACTTTGCGCATGCTGTCAATAGCAACTCTAAAGATGTCACACTTTGTTAGCGAGAAAATCCTGTTTCATAAGACCTCAAAAATATTTCAGTGAGACGTGCTTTCAAATGGGAAAAATGACTAGCTGACTAATAGTTCTGATTAACATGCCGTGGAAGCTCTGATAATAGGAAGAGACAGGTATGATTTAGACCATAGACAACAAAGCAATTTCGCATCAAAAAAGTAAGAAGGCGCAAAGAGAAAGATGATAACGAATTTAAATATACAGAAAAAACCTAGTTGAGACATCATTATTTGATAAGACATTGCAAGCCATTGCAAAGCCAAAAGATAATGACTGAACTTCTACCTATCTGAGAATAGAACTTGGAACAATTTGCTCAGTGTTTTATTATGAGATAGCGGAAATAAAGTTTGTCATAATTACGAGCACCCTACCTAAAGCTTCTACTGAATAAAGGATAAAATTTGCAGCACAACACACTAATGCTTTACAGACTGATTGATAAACTAATCAAAGACTGCCACGACACGATCAGGCGATTCCAAAATCATTATTCGGGCTAGTTTGTGAGGAGTAACTTACGGGCCAAGGAAATAATTTCCTGGGCGTCTCAAAGAAAATTAATTCCTTCAGGAGCATTAGCAGAGAGCTGAGAAGAGATGTGAAAAGAGAGCAAGAAATAAACGAAATGAAAATAAGACCAGGTGGGCAAAATGTAGAGGAAAATTTAGAATAGGAATTGAAATCTCAGATGCTGAACTCGAGACCTGAAAACAAATAGGTTATGTGCTGCCGTCTGGGGTGTATTGATTAACATCCTAGCCAACTCATGAAAAGCAGCAACCTTTTCAGTATTTTCTGAACTTCTAGGCAGACGATTTGAAATCTAGTTAAATGATTTAGAAAAGATGACGAGGGGAATAATGAAATCACCCTGTTAGACGACTGTAATTTGTTGTTTACTAATTCTGACAGAAAAGGACATTGACACGACTCGTACCAACTTGAAAATAATAATCAAACACGGCTCGGTGTTTGCCCACGAGATAACACACAAATGAATCTTGCGGAGAAATAACATCAATCATTTTTACGGTATCGATGTTATTTAAGTTAAAGGGACAGCTTCAAAACACCGAGGAAAAGACGATTTGTGATAAAATAAACACACACAGTAATGACACAAAGAAATTATCCGTCACATTTATTGAAGAAACCGAACGCGAGGAATGATTACACTCACATCATTGAAATCTAATTTTACTCGATCAGATATTGATAACAGTAGATAGCACTACACAGAATTCTAAAACAGAATATGACCGACTGTTGTTTTGATAAATAAACAGACCGCTAAGGACGCCGCCATGGAGAAAGGTACTCCAGCCCGGACCGATTCGTTGCTCGAACTCGCGAATCACGCGATTCACTGACCGAGCACTGGGCAAGTTCCGCGCCTTCGACGCTAGGAGCGCTAACCACGCTGCGCTCAAAGCGCAAAATCGTTTTCTCAACCCTTCACGAGACGCCCGCGCCGCAAAAATTCAAATCCCTAGCTCGACCGTTTCCGTCCCGTTGATCATTCGAAATCGAGCTTTCACGCCCAGTTCATGCCATGGTCCTAACTTATCAAGGGCTATCGTGGAAAGCGCACGGCAAATTATGAGAGTCATCTCGACAATGCAACTATTTTGAGTCAACATTAGATGTAGAGCAAAAATTACTGTGGGAATGGTGGGTAATTCAATCATTTTTTCCGTTTTAAATACAACATGCTCTAAAAGAAAATGTACATTTTGCTGATCGCGAATTTTCACAGCTCATTAATATTTGAGGAGTACCTCGGTAAACGGGCGGATAAAACAGAGGGTCTGCTCGTTCGAAAAAGTCCTGATTTCAAAATGTTTTTGCGTGAGATTTTGATGAGGAAAACTTCTCTGAATTACCTGACGATTAGCAAGTTCAGTTAAATCTTTAACTGATTAAGAAAACCAAAGCCAACACTTCATTGTCTCGTATACAATCACCTTTTGAAATCAGGACTTC
The DNA here is from genome assembly GCA_011764245.1 of Trialeurodes vaporariorum. NCBI lineage: Eukaryota > Metazoa > Arthropoda > Insecta > Hemiptera > Aleyrodidae > Trialeurodes > Trialeurodes vaporariorum. Next base: position 34,289,656 of record VMOF01000002.1, on the reverse strand, counting down.
TTCGCACGAGCAGGCCCTGTTTTATGCGCCCTTTTACCGAAGTACTCCTCAAGTGTCGGACAGAGTAACATGATTTGCGCATGGTGGAACTGTAATACTATAATAATCAGGGGCGTACCGTGGTTTCCGGGGGGGGGGGGGGGGGGGAGAATGCAGTCTGAGCGCCCTTCGTAAATCGCCGCCCCTCAAACTATAAATTTGATGTTTTTTTTTTTTGTGGGGGTGGGGGGGCTTGTTACACACCAATTATGCCGCCTTTTGTGATTCATTTTTAAACTTTGACACCTCTTTTTTCCCTTCCCCCCTTTTTTTGGTCGTTCACCATGATTTTGCCTCCCACGGAGAGTACCATCCGGGGCAAGGCAAGGGTACCCGTGTGACCCCCCCCCCCACGTTAGCTTCGCGTAATAGCGCACCAGCTGAGTTCGTTGCACGGGGTCGTTCATATCGAATGCATTTAATTTTTTTTTTTTTTTTTTTTTTTGGGGTTTTTTGTTTTAACATCTTCGACTCCGTTGAAACTGAGGAGAGTTTTCGCTCCCGTGCGCGTGGTTGTGCTGAAGTACTTACACCTTTGAACAGGGCCGTAACTACACCTCTTGCGGCCCCGCGGCAAGATAAAATACGGAGACCAGGGACCAGGGCCCCTTATACTATTGGATAAGGTAAATGAGAGTGGGGAAAGAAACCCCCTCTAAAAAAAATGTCGATGGGGCCCCCTGGCATTGCCCCGGCTGATGATAGTGGTTGACCTATGATGGTAGTTAAGGCCCTGCCTTCAATCTTCCAACCTCAAGAAGAACCGAAATTATGAGGGCTCATACTTTTTTTGGTAAAATTGTCTACTAATTTTGTCAGCAATAATTAGGAACAGAAAAAGGGACGTGGAATCAATCTCAGTTAGTGTTCTGGTAATGAAAAAGAAATGGAGAGTTAACTATCGCTAAAACACTTGCACTTTCATTTAAAACAAATTTCCTCTGAATTAATCGCAGTTTTTGATTTATAAGGTTAAAAAAGGTGAGGAAAACAAATCCGACTATTCGCTCTGCTGCCATTGTTAGAGTTAGGACTGGACTTGTAGCATTTATTAGCCCCTCTACAGGTGTCGCTCGTAGAAGTGGCGTCGCGAGCCATCTGGCAACAATGCAACTGCTCCATTTAAACTCATTAAATATATTGAATTTTCCTTGTGCCCTGTGCACCACCTGAATTCGATATTTTACATGAGTTTAAATGGATAGAATACATTGTTGCCAAATTGCACGCGACACCACTGGGTCGTTGACAAAAACAGTGATAGCGTTTAATATAGTGTATATTAGTTCCTGAATCTACGCGCATTTCCAAGAATACGCGTGACAACCTTGGTCGCACCCTAGAGTATAGTTGCTAACTTTTCCAAGGAAGCTCTTTAGACAAGCAACTAGATTTAGGACTCGTCGAAACAGAAACAGCTAGTTTGGAGAGCCCGGTTGGCACGCTTATAAACGATGATTATCGGGTTCGATTCTTCCTCGCTTGAACGATTTCAATAACTGCACAAGGCACAGAGGCACGGCAAGGTGCAAGTGCAACGAAGTGCACGCGCGGCATGAGTCATTTATTGATGGGCCTCATCGATCCATGGAAAATACTTGTTTAGCTCAGCTCGAGACTTGAGAGTGAGCTGTTGCCAGATTAAATGAGCATCTGCTCTTATAAGGTGATTCCAGGCAGGCAAAACTTTTAAACTTTTCCAGATTTCAATACAATGGATAGCGCCAATACAAGGGTCTATATTAAAGAGCATCTAACTTCGCGCCACAAGTTAAGTGGCGCGCACTTCAAAATCACTGCAGGCAAGATGGCCGACAAAAGCAGAAAATGTATACTCTTTGCAGAAAACATTGGGCTACCCTCTGCAGGAAAGCAGAAAACAACCCAATGTTTTCTGCAAAGAGTATACGTTTTCTGCTTTTGTCGGCCATCTTGCCTGCAGTGATTTTGAACTGCGCGCCACTTAACTTGTGGCGCGAAGTCAGATGAGCATACCTATTTAATCTATAACCTTGGGATAGCGCCACCCAATACTGCCTACAATCAAACCAAGTTGCTTTTTTGAGGTTAGGGTCGTCTTGGTATAATGCAAGGACATTATAGAAGACGTGTTCTTCAATGCTGCTTATGATGATCTTCAAAAACTGACCAAAAACTTAATAACCGTCAAGCAACCTTAAAAGTACCAACACGAACAGAGCCTTCTTATTTCCAATGGAGCACCATGTTATGATTCAGAGTAGGGCAAATAAGAGTATAATCGATTACACGATTACTGCAGGGTAATCACGGTAATCTTCAAACTTTTTGATTGTAATTCAATGTAGTGTTCACAGATTTAAAATAAACTTTAGGATCCTTTTGGATTGATTCAATTCGTCTACAACTAATACGATGGGTGACTTGAAAAAAATCATCCCTGATTACCGTGAGATAACCCTCCGAAAAACGAGTCGGTAATCGTGTAATCGATTACCAGGCAAATGGGGGGTGGGCCCCCCATTTGCCTAACTCTGGTATACTTATGGGTACGATATTGCGCCTGCACTACTGTTGCTTTTCGGGAATGTCGGATTTTTTTGGCATTTTAAACTGAAACCAAAGAAATAACGCAAAATCCAAGAATGTCGGCTGCTGTAAAAAAAAATTGCGTGGATTTTTTGAGCTATAAACGAACAAAATTTGTTGAGAATTAGCGGCGTAATTTCGGAAATTCATTTCGCCATAAGCGTATTAGTGAGTGCCAGTGATACTATATGTCTACCTCACTCGCACTCGTTAAGGCTTATGGGAATTTTCGTATTTCCTGAATCCCGGCTTTATTTTTGGGCATTTCAGCTCGAAACTTTCAATCGTCGACAGTCCCCAAGTTTGTAATTTTTGCATCAATTCATTAATTTTAGCCGAAGACTGTTGACTTTTTGAGCAGCGCGACAAAGTGTCCACGGTTCGAACTAATTGACTCTTGAACTATAGATTAATTAACCGAGAGATAGATTCGATGAAAATTCATATAATATGTTTCGCTGATTTTTACTCTTTTTACTTTTCAATCTATGTTATTGATGTCAGTAAAGTATAGGCTTCGCTTTTTTGACTTGGAAACCTGCCCTTAAATAATTTGAATATTTTCACCCTTCCTTTACTTTATCGGAATTCCTGGATATTGCAGAAATGCAGACAACGCAACAAACTTTTTATATGTTTTCCTCTTCACAATTAACTCGAATATCTTATAACAAAGATATATTCTTTGAAGGTGTAGCGAGTATTTTGAAAATTTTTAAACGCGTATAGGTATATAGGTATCTTGTGCATGTATATTCAACACTGCTCTTTTTGGAGGATAGATTTTTCGATCCGGTCAGGATACTCTCCACTCTCCTCTCTTTCACCTCCTCTCTCATTAAAAGTAACGACGCAGGGGGTTTTCAAAGCTCTAAAGCTCAGAGGCTCGCGCGAGTTTTAGTAAACGAGTAAAGTTGAAGGCTTTACGAGCTTTTTCAGGGTGAGAGAGCGCGGCATGGATATGGAAGGCACGACATAGTTTCTCCGCGTCTTTGTTAATTGGAATGATCCTTTGATTAATATCTGACAATTTCGCACTTTGAGTTTGTCATCTCTCCCCCCCCCCTCCACCATCCGCCGCCACATTCACTGTGGTACCTTTTCTCGCTTTAGCGAGCCATTCTCTTCAGTCCTCCCGAACTGAATTCCCTTCAGAAACCTCAAAACGCACCCCCCCCCTCCCCCCATTCAAAGAACCTAGTTTCGTTATGGTCGCGCTGCGAATGAGCCAAAGTAAAAATGAGAAAAAAGGCGGAGAAAATAAAGGGTTGACACTCTTTCACTTGGCCAAAAAGACAAAAGTTCACTTGAAATTCTATGATGAATGCAGGAATATTTCAGATGATTATCTTTCCACTACCATTCTCGTTTGTTCTGAGTGTTTATTCATGCGATTTTGAAAGTTCAGCTAACGTTGACAAAAGGAACTGGTGTTCGTAATTCTGGAAATGATTAAGGCCACACGTTATGAGACATTCCTGAAAGGATACCTGGAGGGTCGCGGACATTTGTATTCATTGGAGCAGAAGAAAAAGTAAGTAAAAAACATAAAATCCGGACGTGAAAACTTTTTTGTGCACCTATTCACTCAGTCACCTTGCCAAGAGCATTTTCGGCAGTTTAAAAATTTTGTGAGTCACATTATGCTAAAATTCGTTTCCCCAGAAACTGAACAAAATTATAAAGTTTTCGATCATTTTTTTTTTTTTTTTTTTTAATTTCTTGGAAAAAAAATAACAATTGAGCAGCAATCTAACTCCAAATCATATGTTCTAGTGTGATGAGCTCTCAGTTCTTTTCACCTCTTTCATAACTACATTGTGTGCTGTCTTTTCTTCTTCAATTAAATGATTCGTCGGTCCCTATTCTGATTCTAATTATTTTACATGTATAGCAATATGCATTATTGAAATAAACCAGTACCTGAATTAATATTTTCAAATTTATACCCAAAATGGTCCGAAAAAATTCAAACACAAACATGAAAACAAGACAAAGGATAGAAACACGAAAAAAGCAGGAGGAAGGAAATCAATTTTTGTTTGTTTGTTTGTTTGCAATTGAATTGCAACGAAGTAGCAAGTTTGGCGCATTGTTCCAATTATTTTATTCACTGCTGTCACTCGAATCTAATATAGATAGCACTTAAGCGGGGAAAAAATTGAATCGGAAGTTGTGAATGAGTGAGAGTATAGCCAAACACGCACAACATACATGGCAATAACTAATAAAGAGTGAAAATTGCCGCATCGCGAATAGGCAGCTTTGTAAGTATACAAAAGTACCACCCTATTACTATTGCTATTATTATTTTTTTTCATGGTTTACTAGAGTTGAAAGCAAGGTTTTGGTTGAGATAGGATCACAATCATACATTTATAAAGAAGAAACAATAAACTCAAAAATACCTCTGAGCCTCAAAATATTCAGCATCCATAAGTTTAGATCGAGTTCCATCCGTATATCTGTTGACGTATTTAATTCCACCAAATACAACAACGTTTTCGTTTCATATTTCCCCTTTTTTTAAACTTTATTTATTTTTTCTCTCTGCAATAATGCCCTGAAAAAAATTATGATAAATAGATAGACGAACGCACGAATTATTGAGGCTGTGTGTTAGCCCGTGCATTCATTTATTTCTGAAACTCGGAATAATCCATTTTTATTGGAAAGTGCTTAATCATTTTAAAGCTTATTCAAGTTTTCTGGGCTGTACTGCTTCGTCCTTGCGTTTCCGTTATGAGTGATTGTATTATTTTTCCCTCCCACTCTTTCCTGTTGATTCCGATTCCCAACACGTTCCTCTCTTCCTTTTTCGCTTTCTTCCGTTTTGAAGAATAACAAAATCCACCATTCCTCTTTTTATTTTTATTATTTGCCCTCTCTCCTTTTTCCTTTTATATTCTCTTTCTCTCGTTCGTTTCCGGTTTAGTACCGACGTTTTTCTCCTTCGTTTTACCATCACTTAATTTATTCTGATTCCGAATATAAGTCTCCAGGTTCTCTCTTTGTTTCAATGCTCCCCTCTCCTCTCCCTGTTTGCCATCTCGCAAATGTAATCCGAGGTTAAAATATATATCTTCTTCCATCGGTTGAGACTTGAATTTCATTTTTTCCCGGTGAAGAAAATAATTGTGCAATGGCACCAACTTATTTCCAAGCGAGTGGGCTTTATTTTTTGTTTTTCGAACGATCGCGTCGCGTCATCAGAATCTAAGAAATGATAAATTTTAGTTCTTTTCCCTCTCTCGTTTTTGATTGGTTTGCTCTTCACCCCCTCCTCACCCACTCCTCATCCACAAAACCCCCGCTTCTGAGGTATCGTTAATTTTCTTCATAGGATTGAACTCATATAAAGAGCCAAACGATTAATTTAAAACTTGCTGAGCCTGGAAGATCTATTACTCCACTGATATTATCATTATTATTATTATACTCGATCTTTGCTTGCCAATATATACTATGACTTGCTAAAGAAAGTACCTCGGTCGAAATCAGTATTGTTATTTCCTTCCAGTCTTCTCAAAAGAATTTTTGATTTTACTTAACATACTCTAAAAAAACACAATGGGTCAGGCCAGAGCTTCGAACCGGGCCGAACCGCGAACCGTTTTTCACAAAAAGTCTCGAACCGCAAACCGAATCGAACCGCACCGGCTGAACCAAGTTTGAACCGGTTCGACCATTTTCCAAAAGCGGTTCTAATTATAATGACTAATAGACTCTTTATAAGACTATAATCATCAATTGAGACATCAATAATCTAAAAAAATAAGCGGCAAGAAAATGCAATACAAAAGTTTATGGGGGGGGGGGACATTCATTTCAAGCCCTCCCCCCACTTAAAGGGGAGGGGGAGGGGGCTGTTAGATAAGAATTCAAAAACTAATAACAATCAGAATGATAATTCTAAGTCAAGGTGCAACAAGTAAACGTCGAATAGTACAGTAAAAGATCAATGGATGTGCTTCTTAAACCATAACTTAATCATAAAAATGATTTAGACGTTGTTTAAGAAAGGATTGATGATAAGTAGCTTATGAGTATTGGTTTATGGAGAGAAAAACAAAAAAAAAAAACAAAAAAAAAACAAAAAACATATCAGTTTTCAAAAAAATAATTGCAGCAATAACACTTGCTTATCTATGTAATGTTCTTATTACTCGGAGGAAAAAAAAGAAGAAAAAAAAAGTCTAAAAGCTCAATCGCTTTCTCTGAACTATAAAACCTAAATCGGCCGCAGAGCGACCATCAAAAGCCGCTAGTGTATGTATACAATCGTACAATTATTAAAACCCTTAACTGAGCCGTGGCACCCCTGAGGCACATAATATATTTCCTCCATTTTGAACTCTTAAAGTTAAAAAATAATTTTTTTCCAAGTCGTCATCCCTCCGGCACATATCGAGGAAAAGTTTCGATTTTTCACCGAAGTCTGAAAAAGCAAGGCCCCACGTTGAGCGCCATCTGAGCATTAGAACACATATTTAACCGTTTTACCTTGATTTTTTCCCTATACTGGCCCATGTTAAATTTAGTACTTTGTAGATCTCTTGGGCGCAAGAATTAATGCTGGGAATTTTTTCACTATTTTCCCCTTTCAATTTGAGTAAAAAAAAAAAAAATTGAAAAATCATGTTTTCGAACAAAAAAAAAAAATCGCGCAGTAAAGGGTTAAATGTTTCCAGAGATCGAAGAATTCAAAAAGCTTTAAGCCTAATGAGAAACATGGTTTTGGAGCACCTCCAAGATAGTGAGGCTATCACGCGCCTCCCTCTATATACACAGTGTATAACATATCCCCCCGGTCATGCTTATATATGGCTCTCCTCTATCTTCATCTTCCGCAAAACTACTTATGTATTGGTCTCCATGCGTGATTTACCGTGATATTTTAAACGAAGCAACGGTGGGGCCTAAAAAAAGGGTGCCGTAAATCGTAGTTGACCACACAATCTCAATAAACGAGGACTGTTGGTCGAAATATGTGCCTATATCAGCCAAACAACCCGAAAGCTTTTTTGAAGAAGTATATGCTTTTTTAAATTTTATAAGAATTTAGGCTGTCAGGCAAAGCATTTATTTGAAGGTGGGAGGAAAGTTCAATACCTGTATGACAGAGATGGATAGCGAAGTGCATGATCTGAAAAACTCGGGAGTGATATTACTTTATTTGGAATGAAACCAAAACTCGACCGCCTGAAGGTTTTTGTGACGTAGCGTTGTGTGTCCAGCTAAGCTTATTTTTATAATCAAACTGGGGTATTTTATCCTCACTTTTTGAGTGATATTGAGAAAATCAGTGAGAAGAAATCAAAATTATATATAATCACATTTAAAAGCTCCAGTAACTTTAGAGAACTTAATAAGTCGCAAAATCAAGATGGCGGCGAAGTAGCTTTCCAGAGGTGGCCACGCCCTATAAGCCGTGTGTTGTCTATCTATACTCGCTCTCCATCTACCTTGGAAAGCAAATAAAAAGCAAAAAGAAAACAAAAAATGGTACGCAAGCAAAGAGCTTGTTGCGATGGTGGCTTGGTACAATCGAACGGCTTAGGGCTCTCTGAACAATAAAATATTAAAACAAATAAAAGTCAGAAAACAATGAAATCAATTAAAATAACGCGTAAATCAATAGGAAAGGCATAATGTCAAGCCAGGAATAACAAGAAACAAATACAAGATTAATACAAAGTTGGCTAACTAATATGAATTTGTTTTCTTTGTTTTCTTTATTCTTTAACTCCAATACATCTTGTTATTTCCAATATTTCAATTTCAAAAACAGTGGATTGAGAGTCAATGTGAATTACACAAAGTGTTGCCGGTTCCATGAAAAATCGGCCAATTGAGACTGGTATCCAACTCCACAAGTTTTACTGTACTTTATTGTATGGATGTCTGACAAACCTGCGAGCTCCAGAATAGCGCGCGATAAATTTTTAGGATGAGTAACTATCCGAAACCTCGTAAAATACCACATCGTGACCCCCACAGACAAAATTGATTCAGTTGAATCAACGTGGGACGAAATGGAGGGTGGAAGAAAATACGGCGAAGGAAAAAAATAAAATGGATAAAAGTAAATGAGGAAGGAGGAAAAACTTTCAGAACAGCAAGACTGAAAATTTGTTCACAAATTTCAGACGGCGATGAATAGGGATTCCGTAGGTGTGTAGCCAGCGAGACCCTCATTTCATCCCTTTTCTTCTCGCCTTCGATATTTTTTTAAGGCTTTGAAAGGCGGCGTCGATGATGGCGTCGCTCGGAGAATGAAAGGAAAGCACGATGAAAATATCGTGAAAATATCAGGTCGCCTGATCACGATGACATCGCATTGCCTGGCAACCCCTTTCTTTCTTTTCCAATTTCTTCCCTCTCTCTTTTTCGTGTTGCTTATTTATTTTGATGGGACTGAGTAAAGGGTGTCAATGAGGGAGGTGGGGGTAGTCACCTTCCACCTCCCCCCTTCACTCTCAAATTCGGATTTTCAGAAAAATACGCAAAGATTGACCTTTTTACTTTCTTTTTAAAGTTATTTTACATCTTTCCTCATTTACTCCTCAAATATTGATGGGTGACAGCCTAGCATCCATGGGCTCGATATTTCAAGATTTGTACTCTCGCAAATGCTCCCTTAATAAGAGCCATGCACTGTGTGCTTGGAGTGAGCGCGTTTTTGCGCGATAACCAAATATGTTGTTTTCTGAGACTTGGAATCAATAGCAGGGGTGTGCCAGGGGGGGATTTATACCCTTGCCCCAGGCGGCACTCTCCGGGGGCAGCAAAATATTCTATACCCATTTAAACCTATGAAAGATATCGATTTGAGGAAATGCACTATGCACCCTCTATATTTTGACCTTTTTCAAGACTTTAAATCAAATGAAACCACCGTTGCCAGATTGCGTTCACTGCCACTACTCGAGCCTGCCTTCAATACTTGAATCCTTTCATGCCTCCAAAGAGGGGCAACGACCGCCGACCAACCAGCCAGTGACGTAGCGTGCAATTTGGCAACATTTTAACTGTCTATTTAAACCCATGTGAAAGGTCGAATGCGAGGGTGTTCACCGAACACCCAATACTTCGATATGTTTCATGAGTTTTAATGGACGAACTGGAACGTTGCCAAATTGCACGCTACGTCGCGCCGCTGCAATCAGCACCTGATGAATAGATGACTGTACAGCAACTAGCTATAGGCACTTCCTAATCAGCCCCCCCCTTCCCTCCTTCAAAGGATTCTCACTTGCCTTGCCCTGTTCACGGCTGAGAATTGTCCCAACGCTTTCCGTTGCACATAAGGCAGACTCAGAAACTCTGGGAGTAATGAGAGTAATCTAAATAAATATTCCTTTCATTAAACAAAGGACTTGCCTGAGTGCACGAAGCAAATAGGGAGGAAATGAAGCGCGTTTTATAGAAGCCAAGCAGGCGATACGATGCGAGAGAAAATGGAAAAAGAGGAAAAAGGGGAAAAAACTATAATAGAGACTGAAATGCAAGTCACGCACACATCTTTAAACCTTGTGACGATGAACCTGCAGCCCGAGGCTAAACGGGAATAATCACTTAATTATAAATTCTACTTATGTGCAGATCATAAATTAAGCATTTTTAACTAAAACTCAGTCAATATAATGTTCAGAGCTTTATCATACCCCACATTTTTAATGACCATTCTAAATTAATTGATTTCAAGATTTTCGTGTATAAGTGTCCGAAATGCTTCATATATTTTTCAGTGGAGGTTCGTGGCATTTGGCAACAACGGATTCCTTCCATTCAGATGAGCCAAGTAAAATAATCAATCTCCAGGGAATTCACCAAATCCCTGAGCAATCGATAGTTTTGCTTACAGGCTCAAATGGCAAAATAAAAATGGTCGCCAAATAGCATGAACGCCTCTGCTATATTCTTTTAGTCGAATTGTTAAAATTTCTATCTAGATTTGGAACTTAAGGTGAATTTCATGAGCCAAGTTGTCACTAGCGTCATTTATGGGGGGAGGGGGGGGGGGGGGTGCTCATGTGGTTTGGCACGCACCGAAGTTTTGGCTCACACAGAAAATTCAAGACCCGCAAAAATGAAAGATTGTAAAATTTAGTGAATATTCCTTAAAAGCAGCTTCAAACTTCTTGAAAAGTTGTGAACGATAATTATTTTGTTCCACATTTTGCCCAGATGGTATGTGCATGCTACCATTTATAGAGTCATCAAAGATCTGTGAGGTCAGAGTTTCAGGGACCAAATGCATGATGAGCCAAAAAAGAAAATAAGGTAATCAATTTTTGCACCCTTCCCCTGTGGAGGGGTGGGGAGAGGAAGGGGCAAGACCTGAAATGACACCACTGCGAGTTGTGAATTCAAGATAAGAGATGGCGCGGCGCTGGATTTTACTCAAGAATTAACTATTCAATCAATTACAGCAAAAGTTAGCAATTGTTTTCTTTATTCCCAGCATTTCTTAATTTAATAGCCAAAATTGAAAAAAATGCGCTTTTGGATCAGAGTTCGCTTAGAACCACAGGTCCTCAGACTTCAATCAATACGACCTACTGTCATTCTAAAGAAGTCTATATTGTGACGCTACTGTGGAAACAACGCCTTTCGCTTGCGCATCGAATTCTAGAATGAATCATCGCAATTTGAGTGAGAGAGCTTTATAGTAAACATGTCTCGAAGTAGCTGTATTGCGAGCACAAAGCGATTGGATAATAATTCGAGATCACTGCCTGCGCTGTTGTTGCGCGGCGGGCGGCGACGCACAATGGGACAGAGCTGCCGTTTTGCGTATAATCAATTGCATTTTTCAATTCACCGGTTGAGAAAAGATTACAAAATTCAGTTCAGCGTAAGCCTGTACTGCACGATAAAACTCTGATCAGTAATCTTTTGTTAATCGGTGGAAAAGCCGTTAATTAATTAAAAAATCCGCAAGTTTTTTTCCAAGCCATCGACGACTCCACCGGTTGAGAAAAGATTATAGGTGCGAGTATTTTCGTCCAGTACAGTCATGCACTGAACTGAACTGTGTCATCTTTTCTCAACCGGTGGAATCATCAATGAATTGAAAAATACGATTAATTATACTTACGCAAAACGGCAGCTCGACTGCAATGGGACGAAGTACGGAATTTCCCGGACATTTACTCATGAACAAAAATCAAGATTACGAGCAAGATCAGGGCTGCCGTTATGCGTGGAATCAATGCTATTTTTCTAGTCACCAATGATTCCATCGGTTGAGAAAAGATTACACAGTTCAGTTTAGTTCATGACTGTAATGCGCGAAAATACTCTGATCTGTAATCTTTCCTTAATCGGTGGAAACTCCGTTGATAAATTAGAATATCCGCAAGTTTTTTAAAGTCATCGACGACTCCACCGGTTGAGAAAAGATTATAGATGCGAGTATTTTAGTTTATTACAGTCATGCTCTGAACTGAATTGTGTAATCTTTTCTCAACCGGTGGAATCATCGGTGAGGGTGAATTGAAAAATAGCATTGATTATACGCAAAACGGCAGCCCTGAGCAAGATAACTGAGTTTAATAAACGATTTTACATCTTAAAATGAGCAGGATAACATGTATTTTAGACAGGAAATAACGACTTGAAAACGTTTCTGAAGCAAAAAGCTATAACTTTGCATGTCCACAAAAAGTCATGTTCAGGACCAGTATGCGGCGCGGCGGCGGCAAAAGGAGATCACTGAATACAATTCAGGACTGTTGAGAACAGAATTCGCCTGAATTGAAACCTTTTCTATGTGTGGCAAGACGGGATCGTTTTGAGTTTCGCGCTCACTATATACTGTAAGAAACGAATATATTTTATGGCATCGACCGCCCCTATTTTGCCTTCCTTCTCCCGGTTACTGACAGCGTTTTTGGACAATGTGGCGGCGACGCGAAGCGTGGAGGTGCACAATAGGTACACTCTCGTGATTTTTCGAACATCGAATATTTTTACATCGCTCGTTAGGAAAAAGAAAAAACAGTGGCGAGGAATGCAATTTGGCAACAGTGCACTAAGGTCCGAGATCGTCAAAAAGTGGCCAAAAGTCAGAAAGTTAATTTCTCATCAATTCATCATTCATTCATTCATAAGCTCTCAAGACCAATTTTAACCATCGAGAACATTTTAAATAAGTAATGGAGCTCTTGCAAACTTTTGCTATGGGGGATTGAAGAGTTGATTCTTGCATAAAAACCTGTAAAAATGACGATGAGTACACTATAAAATCACGAAATTCGCTCTCAGAATCGGGCTTAATGGCGTAGAAACGCAGGTATCATGGGAGATTCCTATCTAAATTGAGACATATCTGTGTGTCTTCGTCTAGAAAGTGACAAAGTAGACAGGAATCTCCCATGATACCTGCGTTGAACCGCCATTACGAACTTGGCGTCGTAGCAGTTATGTGAGTTTATTACTGAATTTTAGACTTTCTTAGTGTGCTTTTCGTGATTTTCGCTGGTTTTTACAGCAGATTGGACTCTTCATTTACTCATAACAAAAGTTTGCAAAAGCCCCATTGAAACCTAGAAAATGCCACGGAAAAGTTTTAAATGGGTCTGTTGGTTACTTTTGCTACAGCAATATGAAGGGCTCTGGTGTAAAATCGCGTGAAAATCACATTCAGAGAATCGAACAGTCTCAAAATCTTATCATAAACGCAGAAAAGGCGTTTCAAGGAAAGCCTAAGATGGCGGTTAAAAGTGCAAATCAACCCTGTATGCATGCAGTACGAGCACCGAAAAGATGACCGATGACGGCAATGGGGCAGTTGCAAGGGTCTTAAATAATGTGTTTTTCATAAAGAAAATGAAAGTACTAGATGAGCTGAGAACAATGGTGCCTTTGGTTTTTTCCTACGTGTCCTGGTTTTGGAGATACATACGTGTAAAGTTGTAAAAAATCGTGTGTGTAGTGACGTCACAACGCGAAATTCCCATTTAAAACAATGTATTTTGGACTATAATCTCATCTTTGGAATAACGGGACTTAATTAGAAACCAACGGCATGTTTGTTCTCAGCTCATCTAGTACTTTCATTTTCTTCATAAAAAAACACAACATTTCAGACCCTTGCAACTGCCCCATTTATAATGTCAGAAAAAATTTGAATAAACTTCTTACTTCCTCATATAATATAATTATAGTACTTACATTTTGAGTAATTCTCAATGGTTTTTTTGTTTTTTGGTAAATTTGTCTTTCCCGTTATTGTTTGTGATTACTATGGTGAATATATTACGTTATGTATCGATTTGTTGGGATTCTGAAAAGGAAACGCCGGGCAAGTGCCTACTTTGTCGAATGCCATCGTCAGCCATCTTTGCTGCTCGTATTGCATGCATGCAGGCCGCAGGGTTGATTCGCCCTTTCAACCGCTATCTTAGGTTTTCCTTAAAACGCCTTTTGTGTGTTGATGGGTGGATTTTGAGATTATTTGATGCTCTCAATGTTATTTTCAAGCGATTTTACATCTGATTGAACCAACCATAACGCTATAGTAAAAAGTATGCAATAGACCCATCGATAACGATAATTGTTTATGACTCCCCCCCATGATTTTTGCCACTTTTTTCAACCTCAAACCATATAGTGCAGTGGTTTAAACTCCTGTACATCTGGGAAAAGTTACCGATTTTTTTTTTTTTTTTTTTTTTTTTTTTTTTTTTTTTTTTTGGAAACAATTGCTTTCATACGGATCGATTATTTTACATGTAAAGACGTAAATGGAGGAAAACCACTGATGCTAAATTTTAAACGCTTTGCCAGCAAGAAGAAAACTTGATATGCACATTCGGAGACACCTTTTCTCAGAGAGAATTTGTCTACTCTAATGGGTCTCCATTAATTTTTTTTTTTGCAACAGCGTTTGTTCGGGCAACAATGAGGGGGGGTGCTTTACAAGGAAACGTGGACATAAGGAAAGGAAAGGAAAGAAAGAGGTGAGTTTTTGACACTTGAAAAAAGATCAGTCGACCAAGCTTGTGTCTCCCAATCAAATCAATAATTTCCCATTCAAATCATTTTATCACAATAAATAGTCAATCAATCACCAATTCCAATCAATTCCTATAATCAAAAATATCATCTCATGACCCATGTTTGCTGTAAGTTTATATTTAGTTTAAATGTATTTCGTTTATATCTATTAAAACTTGCTTATTTCTCCCGGGAATTTGATCTCTTTCACAGGTCTCTTCTCATTTAATATAATGAGAGTTCAAAACAGCGTTCCCGGAGGGTTATGGAAAAAATTTTCCATAACGCGTTCATGATCAAAATCTGCGGTAAGAATGTTTGCAACGGACATTCAGAAACAGCCTTCAATTATTTTAAACGCAACCCCTGGACTGGAAGGCACGAACAGTTGCTCCGATCGAATAATATCAACATTACGCTTGGCGTTTGAAGGCTAAAAACAGTATGAGCCTGTCTTTCAATCTACTGTCTCGGACGGCAAACGATACGATATGTATCGCTGTACTAAAACAGTATAGAGCCCATTGTAAAAAAGTATACGCCGAAGTTAATTTTGCGTATTCACCTTCTGGAGGATTGAAACGAGTTTAGTGTCTTGGATTTCAAAGACATCTTTAATAAAGTAAGAAAGAAGAAACAAAAATCAACTCGCTTTTTCCAAGTTGAAACTACACGGCAAAAAAGTAAGCAATACTTTCTATCCATCTACGTTCACACCAAACAGGCCTCCATCCAGAGGTGGGGAAATGGGACTCGAGGACCCAGTGTTGCCAGATCGAGGGTAAAAAGCCGTAATCGTCCCCATTTAAATTAATGTAAAGCGTAAGGCTTTTTCACCCCAATCTGGCAACACTGTGATGACCGAAGTTGAACTGCCAAGTACCTACTTTTCGTATTCGATCTGACTCTCTGAGTACATTTTGTAATTATACAAAATTAATTTTTAATTATCGATAGTTTGAATGATAATTATTTTAACGGTTGTCATGGTATTTAGGCGTACGACGAAGTTTCCAGACTATATAAATCACTCGTGTAAACTTTTTGTTACACTTCCGAAACATTTCTCATCGAATTATTTATTTTTTGATTTAGCCCTCTTCATTATGACGAAATTTTCTCCTTTCAATTTAAATACTCAGTAAATTAAATGTTGGTTTTAATTTCGTGAATCCTACATTAAATCAATGCTGTCTTCAAAATCTATGATTCAAATTTACAAAAATCTTCTAAGAATGAGGGGTGTAAACTAATTTATAATATATTTTCTAATTCTGACAAAATTGTAGGTTTTGTTGTCTAGTGGACGATTTTATAAAAAAAAAAAAAAAAAAAAAAAAAAAAAAAAAAAAAAAAAAAAAATTGGACATTTTTTTAAAAGAGGCATTAATAGACTGGGGAAATTTATTTTGTGGACATGAAATATGTAAACGTTTTAAGAATGAGGTAGTTTTCCAAAATAGACATTATTTTTGTGGACATACTTCTGAAGAGATTTTGTCAGTAGACCAAAAAAAGTATACATTTTGTCCGTAGTCCATATTACTGTAGACTACTGACCTGATACCTTTTGCACTAGGGATTTGGAAACCGCCCCCTCCCCCAAATCGAGGGTAACCTTCGTTTAATCATCTTACAAAGTAACCAAAAATAATATTTGATTTTCGAAAATCCGCGTAGATTACACTGAAATTGGAGTTTGAAAACTATCCTCTTACCGATTTTAAAATGTATTCGGAGAGTCAGATCAAATACTGAAAGTAATTGACAGTTCAACCTCAGTACTCGAGTTTCATTTTTCTAACTCTGCCTACATCCTTTTTTTCGATTTTGCGGAGCTTTTCTATTTAGAGGATGTTTCTGCCCACTGAGCTTTGGGGAATGGCAATGCAATAAGTACTGTGCATGCACCCGCGGGTTTCATGGAACCAGGTCTCAACAAAAAGGCCATTGTGTGGGAAGCCATAACTCACCGTCATCGAACAAGAAAAGAAATCCTCCGTAAGTAGGACGGGACCGATAAGTTTGCGCCCACAAATTTTGACTGGACTCCGAATAAAGTGAGAACTCTTTTCTCTTCGTCCTACAACTTTTTTTCTTTTTTTCTTCTCTCCAGGGGAGCTGGTGCTGCCGCCTCGCCTGTGCCCACACCACGGCCAACATCAACGAAAGAATAAATTGTAAATTTCAAATCATATGAATGATGGAAATAAGTTTCCATCGCCCGCGTTCATGTTCAAAATCTGCTGTTAGAGTTTTTGCAACGGAAATTCATAAACCGCCTTCAATTTTTTTGAACGCAACCCCGTGTCAGTGAGGCACGAACAGTTGCTCTGACAGAATATACACCTTTCCGCTTGGCGTTTGAAGGTGAAGGGACGAATGCCAACACGTTCCTCGAAACTTCCTCGACTTGAAAA
Source organism: Trialeurodes vaporariorum (assembly GCA_011764245.1). Lineage (NCBI taxonomy): Eukaryota > Metazoa > Arthropoda > Insecta > Hemiptera > Aleyrodidae > Trialeurodes > Trialeurodes vaporariorum. The sequence continues at coordinate 34,272,623 of VMOF01000002.1, read as the reverse complement.
GTGCCATTTGAAATACATGGAGGATGAAGAGCATACGAAGATCAACTGAAGGAAAATTTGAGGAGAATGAGGTAAAAAGGGATTTGAGAAATATTGGATTGTGGAACTGATGGAATACATTGGAAGGTTAAATTAATAGACTTGGAATGGTTATTTATTGAAATATTAAAATAAGGAAGAAGGAAATTGTTGAGAATTGGGGGAGATTTCAAGGTTAGTGCTGCCCGATCTTGAGATTTCCTTGAAATCTCAACAATTTCTATCCTAAAATGTCAATAATCTCAAGAAGTAACCATTTCAATTCTATCGACTTAGCCTTTGCTCAATGTATTCTATCAGTTCGACAGTTTAATATTCCACAAGTCCCCATTTACCTCATTCTCTTTAAATCTTCCTTCAGTTGATTATTGTATGCTCTTCATTCTCCATGTATTTCGAAAGTCACTTTTTAAGTTGAGGAAGTTAGTCGCGGAACGTGTTTGAATTCAGTCCTAAATGACAAAGTAGGTCTGTTGCAAACTTTTGCTGAAAGGATCTACACTGGTGTAAACTCACTTGAAAATAACGTTGGAGGCATCAAGACAAAAAGTTTCAAAATTGACTCACAATCTCAATAAACACGATGAAACAAAATACCAAGATGGCGGTCAAATGAGCAGATCACAATGGGATGAGTATCTAATCTAATCGTAAGTGTCTGTCTATACCGAGAAAAGAGATTCACAATGGATTCAAAAATTGATCACAAATCTTCAGTTAAATAAGACTGCCTCATTATTTTGTGACCCGCTCAATTGACCGCCATCTTGGATTTCTCTTAAAGCGCCTTTTGTGAGCTCATGAGTAGATTTTGAGACTTTTTGTTCCCTTCAATGTGATTTTCACGCGATTATTACTTGGGAATCAACTCTCCATAACGCTGTGACAAGAGTTTGCAATGGACCCATCGATAGGTCAGCACTACTTAGAGCTGCTTTGGAAAACTTGCCTAAAGAGAATAAACTATTTATACCTCGACTTGATTTTGCCTTAAGTTAATATTGATTGATTTTTAAGCGGGCGTCAGCAACACCCGCCACGCAAACGGTTCGATTACAGCCAATCCCAGGGCATATCAAATTTCCCACGAGGTTATAATTTAATCCAATTCTTTTTTTTTTTCTTCTTCTTCTTTCTCGGAACTGAATAAAATTATTCAATATGCGATTTTTTGTTTTTGTTTTTTTGTATTATTTTACTGCATGGTTTGCTCAGCAGTACGTTATTTCATGTCTAATTCGTTCAGTGTTATGAACTATCTTAAACGTGGTCTTCCAAGTACGAGGGCATGGTTCCCGTAGTGCAACAGAAGAAAGACGCGTAGAATCCAGTGGCGTAGCGTGCAATTTGGCAACGTTGTTATGTGTCCATTTAAATCCATGAAACATGTCGAACTATTGGGTGTTCGGTGAACACCTTTGCGTTCGACCTTTTACATGGGTTTAAATGGACACACTACAACTTTGTCAAATTGCACGCTACGCCACTGGTAGAATCCGATTGCGATCATGAAGTCAGAATCCGCCGTGTTGATTAAGCATGTATTCTCTTGCGGGGAACCATATTTTTCGTATAAGCAGTGTGTTATCAGTCAGCGGCGGCTCGTGCAATGTGGCAACAATGGATTTCCTCCATTTAAAACTGTGTAAAATAATCGATTACTTGGTGAGGCGTAGCGCCTCACCTAGTATCGATCTTTTTGCATACGTTTAAATGGCAAAAGTGCACGGTTGCCAGATTGCACGAGCCGCCACTGTTATCAGTATTGCTTAAAAAAAGAAAAAAAAAAGAGAAAAAACATCGCGGTGCGATGCAATTTAACAACGCAAATTAACTGAGCGTCATGTATTAATAATTAATTTTAGGGTCTTATATTAATAATTAATTTTGTCTCAACGGACTCATTTCCCTTTTTTTAGCTGGCTATCAATTTAGGTCTACAAAAACTGATACCATCATCTCATAGTTTTGTTGATTATTATCAACAAAAACGGGAAAAGTTGTTTGTTATATTTAACGGAAGTGTAATATTTGCATGACGTTTTGCAATCTACATCTCACACCACGCAATGCTTAAAAACATACTCATCAGTTGACTTGGAAGAACTTGTGCACAATTAAGTAACGTGCTCAGTTGCTTAGATCCTAACCTAATTCAATCAAACATTTTTAGGTTCTGATTTCTAGCAACAAGACCGATCTAGACCGTTGCTGCATAAGAGAATCTCTGCTTCTTCTTCAGAAGATTTTTTTTTGTTTTTTTCGGAAAGAGAGAGAGAGAGAAAAAAAAATAGAGCAAATCTAATTAAGAAATAATTACGTGCATTTTCAGAACAAAAATTATAAATTAGCGGATAAGTAGATTCAGGTTTGAATCTACTGTTGATAATGAAAAAGAAATGGATACATCAGTGAATGAATAGAAAACTGATCACTGAGAAGTGAGAGTTGACTGCTCGGTGGTGAAGGCGAGTAACTACAACGGCTATTAAATATGGCTCGAGACATTTAGGGAACCGAATCACGTTCGGGGCTAAATTTTCCCCAATTCAAAACTGAACGTGTCTCGCCTCAGGTAATAATTTGAGGGCTTGTATTGCACATTGAAGGAACATAAACGGTCGTATTCATCAACCACCTAATTCAGGAAGAAGGAGGTTTCGAGTCAAGAAGCTTCCGAGTAGAAATGGGAAAGGGGGGGGGAGGACCGAAAATAAACGGAGGAGCTGCGTGCGAGATAAGGGAAACTTTGGAGGGAGGGGGGAAGGGGAAGGATACTTTTTTTTTTACTGGGACTTTGTAATTTGGATCTTCGAAACCTTTAGGCTAGCTCTTAGTAATAAACATCGTTAGTGAATTACTTATTGTCAGGCAGCCAGGATACAGCTGTATTCGAACCGAAGAAAAAAAAAAAATGCCGCTCGACAATCGAAAAGTCAACGTTCAATTCTTGGTTCACGGTTGCCATTTAATAGCGTCACGCCACGTTTTTGAAAACGCGGGAGGTTTCAACAATCATGGAGTGGTATCCTGATGATAAGTCCAAAATTTTACGACCAAAAATAATTTAAAGTCTAAACAATTATCAATAGAATTTTTTCTTTAGTCAAAAACCAATGGTAATTCAAATTTCAATAAGTCCGCAAAAAGAACGTCCAATTAATCCCATTGCAATGTGACAGAACCGCAAGCGTGGCAAGCGGGAATCAAAGAAAAGAATAAAAAGTAAGATCAAGGACATTATTTATTTTTCTTTACCATATGTTGCGATAAAGAGCGATACACATGCGACAAATTGCGGATCATTGAGATGTTTCACGATATTTACAATCTAGAGTTATAGAGTTAAACAATTCTAAAACCGAATTAAGTTTACACTGAGAAAAAAGAGATTGCTAATCTAGCAATCCGTGGGGTGCTGACACTGCTGACGGCATTTTGCTGAGCTATCTACGGGCATAGCAGAATGAGCCTTTAAAAATGGCTGATATAGAAACAATTGTTTTTGCTGATTCTGCAAAATAAGTGATCTGGTGAATCTGCTTGACGTTCATCTCCCCCTCATCTATTAGCTAGACCAATTAAAGGTAATTCATAAATAGGGACTCTTGCTGCTGGCAGCGCGAACTATCTAGTTCTGCCACCGCATCTTCCGCATAGAGCGCGCTGTCCATCAGTCAAATCTAAAAAATTCAGGAATAATATTCTGCCCCTAAACGAACCTAGTGAAAATCCCGATCAACCTCCCGAGAGGGGTGCTGACGTAGACCCCTAAATGCCCCTCGACATTTTGATTAGTCACATGTCACAAAAGGCACGGGTTCTTTTATATTTCTTCATTAGAAAGGACTGAAAAACTGAGCAATTTTGTGAAAATTTTGTGAATATTTTTTGATTTGTAGGAATCCTTCCTGCCGTCAATTGTTTGACCAGAAAATTTGGATTCCGATTAGGAGAAGTGTTCCCTTTCATTTAAGGCTTGTTTTGGATCGCGAAAGGATCATGTTTCGTCAATTTATGATGAAAGATGCAAATTGACGAGTGGTTTGACTATTTTTCAAAATTTGAGATTTTTATTCATAATCAGTGATTGTGATTATTTTCAAGGGTGTCCCGAGAGTGGATTTTAAGCTGTTGGTTTTTTAACTAGGAATATACATACATTGCGACGTCAGCGTTTTTGTTCAATGTTTTTTTTTCTTTCCCCTCCTTTTTTTTCCCTTTTCTCTTTTTTTTTCTTCTGCTTGACAATTTATCAGTAGCGGCTCGTGCAATGTGGCAACAATGGACTCCCTCCGTTTAAACCTATGTAAAATAATCGATTCTTTGGTGAGGCGCTGTGCCTCACCTAGAATCGATCTTTTAGCACAGATTTAAATGGCAGACTAGCACTGTTGCCAGATTGCACGAGCCGCTACTGCAATTTATGTAACGTATACTTTGGTCTTTTTTTTTTTTTGAAAATTCGAAGTTAAACCCCGGTAGATTTGATTTTAAGAATGTTAAAGCTTCACAAACTTGAACATTTTGCAATTGATTTATATTGCTGGTTTTGAAACCAACAATTTTGATACTTTTCCATGTTTATGGTATTTAGGAATTTCATGGTTATGCTAATGTCTGATGTTTTAATTAAATATTGATTACGTCAATTTATTTTTTTGAGAATATAAAATTCCTTACGCCTTTTTGACAGCATCTTCCCATGAAGGATACACAGTAACACTTTTTAGTTTGATGAATCAATAAAATTAGTCGCATTTTCTTATTACTTTTGTTATTTCAAACCGCAAAAACGTTTTTTTTCGAGTTACCAACGAAAGTGGATCGTTGAAATTTCAACGGGCACCACCCTAGTCCGAATAATAAGCATTTATGTCCAAATATTTGCTCTCGTGGGACAGTGTTAGGTTAAGTTTTAGTGACGAAACACAATCACTCACAGGTTCTTACGGGCGACTATAGAGCTATATAGACTGAAACTAAGAACACCTCCCATGATATAGAGTATGAAGCAGTGGCGTAGCCAGGGGGGGGGGGGTCCAGGGGGTCTGGACCCCCCCCCCCCTTTGACACCGAAATGTGTCCTAAAAAAAGGTAATTTTTTGCGTTTTCAAACAATTTAGACCAAATTAGTATCTTTGGACACCCCCCCCTTGACAATTTTCGGACCTTGGACCCCCCCCCCCCTCCCAGAAAAATTCCTGGCTACGCCACTGGTATGAAGACGGAGATGAAGGTTAGGAATGATAAGGACCAAATGTGTAAGTGGCTCTAAAATTACTGGACACACTTTAAATGGACTAAAAAGTTATTGAACATACTTATTGCGGTTTACTTTGAACAAAGATTGGACAGAAACCCTTTTGGACCTTAAAGTTTGGACTTATAATCTGTGAATCCTTTTCCTCGATTTGTTTTCTTCTCTCAAAGGAAGGAAACCTAAATACTCTAATGTGACGAGTAGCGTTTATACCAGCCAACAACTCATCAATATGGATCAGAGAGCGGTAAGTTTAGCAACGAAAAAAACTATAAGTAATCAATGCCCTTTGATGCGTTTCGGACATGGAAAACACCGTTAACTGTGAAATTGGAATACTCAAAATCCGCCACTTCTCCTTTCCGTTCCTGTTCGTAACAAACTGTGAATCTGTCCCGTGGTTTTGGAATAATGGAGAACCATCGTTGCGTCATAGAGTGTATCGTGCATCACACGGACATATCAACAAACGTGAATTGAACGAACTGATGCCGATAAAGTGCGTAATGTGAAATGGCGATTAATTGTATAGCACACTAATTATAACTTCATGATGTTCATTGATGCCTTTGCAGGAATACCATCAAACATGACAACAATGTGTATGGTTACCAAACCAATCCCTACCTCCCCTCTTTCACCCCTACAATAAACCACACTGGATTCGGAGGCCTGAGGCTGGATCTGATACCTACAAATGCAGCGCGGAATCGAATCGAGCTCTCTCTCTTATTAACGCAAAGATATCAGGACTCGATATATTCACCCCCGTTCACCCCTTTCAATTTCTCCCCATATCCCCCACCTCCTCCCTACTCTTCGCCCCCCCTCCACCATCTCCCACTCTCCCACTCTCCCACTCACACCCTCCCCCTCTCCACCGCCTTTTCCGAACCTGTACTTTCATATCATCGGTCTCGCTCACAACACGGCGGCGCACAAAGGAGTGAGTCAATGGGAGGAGTCGGACACGGAATATATATATGACTAATAATGAAATTTGAATGTTTTTACCATCAAAAAACAAACTATAAAGGGTGATTCTTGCAGGAAATTTTACAATAAAACCAATGAAACCTCTTTCACACTTACACGTTGCGTATTAACAAAGATATACGCAATTAAAGTTGTGAGGCTATGTCCGACCTCTCCTATAGACTCGTCCCACTGTGCGGCGTGGCGGTGCAAAGCGGCTAACGCTGGATCAAAACATGGTTTCTTTTGGACAAAGAAAGTTGTTGCTTTTTTATTTCAAAAACTTTTTAAGAATGAGACCCTCTTGCAAAAGTCATGCTATTTGACTCACCCTAAGCTCTAAAATGAATAATTTCACACATGTTTAAAATATCATGCTTTGGCCATAATCTTTCATCTGTGTCTGTAAAATTATGTCCGGGGAATTTCACGTTTCGATTCAATGTGCGGCCTGATTGTGCGGATGTATGGTCTGATATCGGAAAAAAAAGTGGCCAAAAATCAGTGAAATGAAGTTATCACAACCAGTGGCGAAGCGTGAAATTCGACAACAATGTATTGTCTTCATTTAAATTCACCAAAATAATCGAACGCTTCAGTCATCGGTGATGACCAGGCATTTTGACCTTTCGAATGTGTTTAAATGGGGAAAAAGGAAAGTTGCCAAATCGCACGCCTAGCCACTGATCACAACTCATCGTTTTCGACCTTTTAAGCTTTATTTACAACTTTCCAGTGACATTCATAGGTTTAAATTACTAATTGTGAGTGTTTTCTGCGATTATAATTGGTCTTAAAAGTTCATAAAATGATAAATTAATGAGAAAGATTTGCTTCAAAATTGGTTTTAACATGTTTTCTTCCGCTTATTATTCATTCAATTTTAGGGGAGTTCTGGGGCATTTGATATTTCATACTTTCTCTCTCCCTCGAAAAACGATCCAAAAACAATTTTGGACCCCAAAAATGAATAGTATGCGTAAAAATGTATCTAGCAACGAAATTTGAAGAGACTCGATGCAAATGCAATCCAATATATTATAACAAGACCGAGAAAATAGGATTTCAAGGTCGATTTTTCCGAGATCTATCGATCGGAGGAGAAAAACCAATTCTATTCAATTTCTTCAGTTTTTTACTCTTTTCTTATTTCTGTCCTCAACTTTTACAGTTTCATACAATTTGTATCTTTTTTAGGCAAAAGAAGGTTTTGGACAAATACCCCACCCCTACCCCTACCCCCACCAAACCCCCACCACCACCCCTATCCCCATCGCACCATAAAATTGAACCCAAAATGAAAGGCACGAATTTAATTACCCGTGGAAACCGATTTTCGAGGTTATCGATGCAGATGCCTCCGCAATACATACGACAGATTCAATTTTTAGGGGGGGGGGCACTTTGCGGGTCTAAATCTCGGGGACCACTGACCGTGCGAAAACTCCAGCTAATATTTTCACTACAGTATTAGGCCATCATAAGGTATCATTTGACATATTTCGAAAAGATCCACGAGGGGCGTAAAAAGGACTGTTTTAGACGTCGCCCTACACTGTCTGATTTTTGCCAATTTTTGATGATCTCAGACCATAGCGCGGCGTCACGTCGGCCATAAAGCGGTGTTTCCCTTCATTCTATTGTGCCTATAAACGGAGAAGTCGCTGTTTCGTGCTCGGAATCCCCTCCACTCCCTCACCTATATTCACCAGCCTTGCCTCCTCCCCCACCCTCGGAAAATTTTGTGGCCTCGCTGTTCCTCCCGCGCACCGCGCGCGGTTCCTCGTTCACCCGCACCGCGATACAACAACAAATTATTTGCAGGTGCGTTCCAATGTTCCAACGTTGGCCCAGGTTGCAAATAGTGGAGGTAAAGGGGTTTGGCCGGAGGAGTGATAGGGCGAAGGGGAGGCGTGGTATATTCAATCGATCCTGAAGCCTCCGGTAGCTGATTTTACAACACCAAGCCAAGCTTATATAACATTCACAAACTATGATTTGGGGGGGGGGGGTTATTTACGCTGATGTATATTGAGACTCACAAAGTATAAATGTCTGTGCGGTTTGTTTATGCCAGGGTTTTAAACCAAACCGAAAACCGAAAACCACTCTGAACCGCTGAATTTCTTATCAGCGAACCGAACTGCGAATCATTTTTCAGAAATCGCATTGGACCAGAGCCTGAACCGAACCAAACAGGCTGAATCAGTTTTGAATCAGTTCGCAAATTTCTCAAAAGCGGTTCAAGCTACAGTGACCAACGACTCTACATAGTAAATAATACAATTTCGATGAGTCGATACGTCAATTTTTAATTTAGAACACAGCTGCAGAAAAAAGTGAAGAAATCGACTTGGAAAAGCATCAAAATATTGAAACTTCCAAAGTGTCTTTCAAACACGTTGAAGGGTTTCATCCATTTAATTACCAAAAGTAATTTTTTTTAACCTTGTCTATTTACCAATTTGTTTCTAGTGGGGGGGGGGGACTCAAGAGTGATCAGAAAGAGTGATCTGCAGTTATTTTAAAGCAATTTTCGGGCTCAAATGACATAAATGAGATACTCCTTCACTTCGAAGTGGGGTAAGTGGGTTGGGGAGTTGATTTAAAATTTAATATCCGGCGTGAGGGAGTTCCCTGTACGGTGCACGGTGCAACATCGCGCGAGCAGCGTGTTCGTTCCCCGCGAATGTGTTTCCTCGCTGCATGGTGCGCGGCGCAAATTGGCCGGAACTTGAAGAGGAAACGAATATCAGAAAAATGATTACATGGTCAAAAGCTGGCTCCCTCAACTGTTCCCTATTAAGCACATGGTTGTGAGATTGCTCGGAAAAATCTTTAAACTGTTCACTCAAATCAATGTAAACGAAACGCAAGTTGAAGGACGCACCTTTGAATCCATATTGGTATAAATCCCAGAATCTGATTGCCAGCCACCTTTTGACCGTCAGAATTAAATTTGTCACCCTCTCGGAGCCTCTCGGAGGGTCTATGCGAGCATCGCACCCTGTTACATGCCACACCAGGAGCCAAACCGTAAGGCAATGTCTGAAAGCTCTACTTTTATCGATGTATTTTTGAGTTCGGGGTGGAAACCTGTGTTTCACATGCTCGTCTATTACCTGTTCCGACAAGTCAGTTATAAGCGAAAATTCAATCTTAAAATAGGATAAGAATCCGACGGTTAGAGAACCTGAGCAGTGAGCAGCGTGAATACAAACAAAGTAAGCATATATCAGAGATATACATGCTAAAAATCTAGCACAATTATGTCACAACATCAGCCAATGAGCAAAAAGCGGACGCATCCAGTTCTGATCTCATGCTTTATTTCATCTAAAAAAATACATTACATCGTATGGAATTGACCCCCAATCAAAATACTAGCACGATTATATTTACTTTTTTAATGCAGCCAATACGGCTCTTAATTTTAATTTGAGCCTTGTTTTCGTCCCCCAAGGTTACCATTCTACCAGGGCTAGCTAAAGACTAAAGATCGTTTCCCTTTCCCAGTTTAACACACTACACTCTTCCGGTTTTTAAGGAATCACGTCCGGGAAAGTTTAACTCTTTGCACACGCAACACAAGGCCCTCGATTGTAATCGAGAAGCCAATTAATTTTTCAGTTTATGAGTGTTAGCCAAAGTTTATCCCCTTGTCCGACATTTCAACTTTATTCCGTGCTACACCGCTACTCCCCCCCGCTCTTTCTAAACCCCACTCCACCGCAGTACACCGCGTGCTCTCTTCTCTCGTGGATATACATTGGTATGATGGTGGGGATGAAGGCAAGGCGGGGCACGGCTGGGGGTGGCATGGGGCATGGCATAGCGGCGCCGGCACTTAAAAGCTTCTCGTTTGCAAAAAGCGTGTCCGTTCGCTTCCCATTATTATGCGTTTGGAATTTAAGCGTCAAAGTTTAGATTACATGATATAGACGAGGCGAATGTGCTTGAGAGTGTGAGAGCTAGGCAACGCGCGATGGATGGACAATACAAGGTAATCCAACCATCGGGATTGGCTGAGCGCCTGTTTAATCGTGTGACAGTTTGAAGAACCCTGTCAACTGTCGACCAATTTTATCATGTAGCGTGCTCTTGTTGCACCTCAACGTTCAATGCCTCAACTCATACTTCATTGTAGAGCAGCGAAGGCTCATGATAACTATGTAACCGATATCTCTTCGTATACAAACCCTTGAAGAATGATCGATTTTTTTTTTTTTTTTGTTTTTTTGTTTTGTTTTTGTTTTTTTTGTTTTTGTTTTTTTTTGTTTTTGTTTTTGCGGGCGGGGGGGGGCACTTTTGAACTCTTGCTTATGAAAAAACGGCTTATTTTGACCTCTAACACATACAAAAATAAACGAACGACATATGTTTCTGTAGCACTATGTAAATGTATAATATCGAGTTGTTAGCAATGAGCTATAACTTTAGAGTGGCAGCGGGCTGGTCCACCTTGTGCCACACAGGGTAGAAGGAATCCCGGGAAAAAGCGGAATTTGGACGGCAGATTCCAAGGTTTGAGGTTAAATTTTGCTGGCCGTTTCCGGCGATGCCCGAGTTTGTTTACGAAACGACCGGAAACAACCTACAAAACTTAACCTCAAAATCGATTTTTACGGCAAGATGGCGGCGCCCTAGGTGACAACAATGAATCAGCGGAACGTTCCTTGATATGCCACTCTAAAGTTATAGCTCATTGGTTGTTAGGCAGGGACAGTCCTCGAAAAAGAGAAGAACGAGGGAAAGAAAGTACTCGAACAAAGTCAGCGTGCAGAGGACGTGAAGATATGGAAAAGTATAGAAATCTGAGAAGCATTTTGATGCTACGACTCGACTCGGCAAAAAAAGGGTTGTTCGGCGAAATTTCCTTCATAGCAAAGATTATTAGATAAAACGTTAACAATAAAGAAAAGAGAAGAAAAAGATACAAAGTAACTACGGTACGTAACACAAAACGGAGACTTAAGAACGAGAATGAACTTTTCTGACGATGGTCGGGCAATACCACTTCTCAGTTACCGCGGCAACCTAAAAAGAGATTGCGTGATGGTTGAGTAAAGGGAAGGGGCAAGCGCTCGTGAGGCTTACAACGTTGTTATTCTACAAAGACAGTTTATAAACGTTGAACAGCTAAAAATAATTCCTTCCCTGGTAAAAATGACGACTATACGACTATTCCAAAAACGACTATAAACATAGTTGCCGACTATAATCTATAGTTGGCCAACTATGATCCATAGTTGGCCAACTATATGTTTATAGTCGTTTTTGGAACGGTCATAGTCGTCATTTTTACCAGGGTTAATAGTACATTTCCAGGTCCAAAACAGAAAACACACTACTTTTCAAATAGATATAGGGTTTGAAAATGTTACCTTAAAGCAGAGCTGCCGTTTTGCGTATAATAGTTAATTTCATTTTTCAATTCATTGATGATTCCACCGGTTGAGAAAAGATTACACAGTTCAGTTCAGTAAATGAGTGTATAATCAGGGCTGCCGTTTTGCGTATAATCAATGCTATTTTTCAATTCACCGATTATTCCACCGGTTGAGAAAAGATTACACAGTTCAATTCAGTGCATGATTGTAATGAACTAAAATACTCGCATCTGTAATCTTTTCTCAACCGGTGGAGTCGTCGATGACTTTAAAAAAACTTGCGGTTATTTTAATTAATCAACGGAGTGTCCACCGATTAAGGAAAGATTACAGATCAGAGTATTTTTGTGCATTGCAGTCATACACTGAACTGAACTGTGTAATCTTTTCTCAGCCGGAGGAATCATCGGTGAATAGAAAAATAGCATTGATTATACGCAAAACGGCAGCCCTGTGTATAATGCACAAAAATACCCTGTTCTGTAATAATCTCTTAATCGATGCAATGGGGCAGTTGCAAGGATCTGAAATATTATGTTTTTTATAAAGAAAATGAAAGTACTTGATGAGCTGAGAACAAACCTGCCGTTGGTTTCTAATTAAGTTCCATTATTCCAAAGATGAGATTATAGTCCAAAATACATTGTTTTAAATGGGAATTTCGCGTAGTGACGTCACTACACACACGATTTTTTACAACTTTACACCTATGTATCTCCAAAATCAGGACACGTAGGAAAAAACCAAAGGCACCATTGTTCTCCACTCATCAAGTGCTATTATTTTCTTAATGAAAGACACGCAATTTCAGATTCTTGCAACTGCCCCATTGCCGTTAATTAATTAAAATATCCGCAAGTTTTTTCAATTCACCGATGATTCCACCGGCTGAGAAAAGATTACAAATGCGAATATTTTCGTGCGCTAAAGTCATACTCTGAACTGATCAGTGTAATCTTTTCTCAACCGGTGGAATCATCGGTGAATTGAAAAATGCCATTAATTATACGCAAAACGGCAGCTCTGGCTCAAAGCCTCAGTTCTTCGGCTCTACCGACCTCCACCTGCAAAACCTCGAATTTTCATATTACTAGTCGACTTGTCTACTATAGTTGCTGAGAGATGCTGATTAAGGGCAGTCAATATCACTGAAAAACGGATTCAATTTCCGGGACCTTACAAGACTAATTCCGCTTTTTCTTGAATAACATACTATTCTCTATCATTGATAAGAATTTATCGTTCACCTCACTTTTTGACTTGACTTTTAAGAAATGAAATAATCTCGTGTATTTCCTGATGTAGGTGGAGCTTCAGTATCCATTCATGAATGCTTTTCGCGTTGAGCCATACAAGAAATAGAGACATTTATCTTGAATATCATAAATCTGTAGTAGTAGATGCATTTAAGTGACCAAGATAAGCTTACTACAGGAAATCAGTTTTGCGGTCCCATAAATTTTCTTCTCTGCGCGAGTTCTCGAAGCTATTGGATAGATTTACATCATCCCATTAGAGTTGGAGCGAAAGAGAGGAGATAAAAGACATACATTATACACTTTTTCGCTCACATGCGGAAAAGCTGTGGCACAAGATGCAATCTGGCAATGTCCATTTAAACTCATGCAAGAGGTCAAATTTCAGAGTGTTATGCTGCACTCTCCGATCTTTTTCAGTCCATTTGTTTCAAAAGACAAGATGCAACGTTGCTATCTTTAAGGCTCGGCCGATGCACAAAAGGGATTAAAATAAATGAACTCGTCACATTTTGCGATGGTTCGCAACCTTATGAAATATACTGGGAAACTCTTTTAAAGTAGGAAACAAGAATAAGCTATCTCCATTTTGGCTTCGAGATCGGACCAGACTATAAAAATCCTTTTGTCCTTATCAATCGGCCTTGGCCAAGGCGCTCTCATTGGCGGAGGCAATAAAGTGAACGGATTCACTTCTAATGCCACTAGCTACAAGTTGGGGATCATTCATTATTGGAGAGTGGGTGAGATTGGAACAAATCAGCAGTTCCGCAATGAGATCTACCACCCATACCCGATCCCGGGTCACTTGCCCTAAAGTATTTGACATAAACGCACGTTACCTACAGGTTGTTTGTCTAAAAACAGTTGCCTACACAATTTGATCTAAAGTATATTTTATCTAACTGTTTCTTTGCCTAAAATTTCAGCTGACTTGAACGCTTCCTTCTCATGAAATTATTGCAATGAAGAGGAAAGAGTGTAAACTGTAAAAAATTTTCATACCTAACCTATTATGAAATGAAAATTTTTCAGACAAAATCTTGTTCCTGTCAAAATTATTCATTTCTCTAATTATCAAAATTATTGAGTGCCCTGGTTTTATTCCTTTTGGTTTTTTGTTCACTTTTTTTACAATGGCGGAACCTGTCAAATCTACAAAAGGTAAAAAAATCATCTCAAGATTTGTGACGAAGACAGATTTCATTATTGTTTAAGGGCAGTAGGATACAATTACACCATCTACTGTGGAAAGGTAACTGCGACTCTCTCACGAGTCTGCAACTTTCTTTAGGTAAAAAGCTAGTAGGTTATCTGTTAGTAAATCAAAAGTTTTAGGGCAAACGTCCGGGTCCGGGGACCCCCATACCCCTGAGTAGCCGCCACAGGTTTCATACTTTCAGGTTTCTTATTAACATTCCGTTTTTGCCTGAGCTCATTTTAATATCCGTGGACGAGACGTCCACCAATTAACTATCAGAGGGGTCTTTGTGTCTCCTTTCCCGTCATTTAATTTGTCACGCCATGAATTTCGAAAAGTGTACTATTCGAAGCTCGGCTTCGTCAGTCAAAGACTTGCTCGTGTAAAATCTTATAACGCCCCTTTGGGCACTTGACGTCATCATGAAGTGGGACAGGGATTGTTTACCACTGTTTGTGTATTTGTTTGAATGTCTCTGTGCACGGAGGCGCACACAGAACGGCCCCGACAGAAGAGGAGCCTTGACTTGTCTCGATTTGACTCTCATCATGGAGAGACGAGAAAACGCAATTTAACAGTTTCTGAGGACAGGAAATGTGCTCTCACAAACTTGTCGGATGCTCGCGGTGCTTGACAACCGCTACGCCGCACAGTGGTTCGAAAAATGGAATTACCCAGACAAAATTTTACGAATAAAAATGAAGATCCTAAACATTAAATAGCAAGGTAACTTAAAAACGTGTTAAATGATTCATTTCAGAGCTTAAAATGAGTCAAACAACATGATTTTTTAAAGAAAATGTGAGAGATCTAAAATGTTTTTAAACCAAAAAAAAACCAACATTTTTCTTGCCCAGCAAAATCAATATATCGAACCACTGTGCGCCGCGCCGCCGTGCACTACCTCGGATAAGGCTAACGATGCCAACGATGACGACTCAAACTCCCTCCTCTCCCATATTTCTGGCCCTCCTCAAAACATCTAAAGTCTCAATGCAAGGCTGATGTCTTTATCAACATCAAACCCTCAAATTTTAATACTACACGCTCCCTCAATTTCATACAGGGAGGCCGAAAAGTCTGCTCACATTCGTCATGTTTATTTGTCTTATGAGTCATTCATTCTACAGTAAGACTACTTCAGTAGTCTTTCTGTTGAAATGCAACCAGAGACGAAAATATTATCTAAATCTAATAAGGTCAAACGTGTTGATGTTACAGCAGGTTTGATGTGTATTTTCAATGACGAAATCACACGCGTCCCACCCGTTACGCTACTTTTTAAATTTTTTTAGAGAAAAATAATTTAGTAAATGAAAAAAACCATTTGTAGGATCAAAGCTATACCCTCACCTTTACTTAACGTATATTTTTTTTCGAATTTTTATCTCTTCAAAACTCACAGAGTTTCAAATTTTTCTGAAGTGAATCACAAACCTTGTCCATTTTCTTTCCCACCCGTTACCCCCTAATTTACTCTTTTCTCAGCTTTAGATAGACTTTTTTTAAATTTTCAAAATCCTATCACTATCTAGAAGTTAAGACCTTTCTGTTGGAGGGATTGTTTTTTCTTTTAAATGATTAAAAAGTTGAAAAAAACTACTTCAAAGTCGTCTGAATGTCTCACCCGATACAAAATAATGACCTAATATAGAGATAAAAAAACGTACACAGAGAAAAATACTTCGGTAAAATTTGATCACCGAAGTTTTCGGTTAGAGCCTAGAGGAACCGAAATGTTCGGTCCCGATACCGAATGCTTCATCAGTAATACTAATTATTAGGTAGAGGCGGAATTTGGGTTATATTAACCAATTTCTTCGGTACTTACGACCGAAAATTTTGGTTTATTCAACTGAAAATTTCGGTGACCAAAATAAGTCGAATCTTCAGTTCTAACAACCGAAGCATTTTCCTCTGTGTAGTTTGCAGCATTATTCATAATTTTGAAAGGCAAATTTTGTGGTGTGGTCGGCAACCCCCCCCCCCCCCCCAACCACCCACGGGGCCAGGAAGGGATTGGGGCCTTCTATCCTTGAGTTTTAAGATTTTCAAGTAGGAACTCTTATCTTGTGAAACGTCATTCAAAAAGGCATAACTACTTGAGTATTTTCGCGCAAACTGATCGCCATTAAATTGATATTAGTTCAAAAAGAGCCGCAGTCAAAATTGAAATTTGCACTTCTCCTGGAGAAAACAATGGATAATACTTTCAAAACTGAAATTTACTATTCAACAAGTAATTCAAGATGTTTTCGCGCAAACAGAAATTATTTTTCATGATTACAGTTAGAGTTATTGCGATCGGAGCCCTGAGCCGGAGCATCTCCGGCTTCGGAGCTCCGATTGCAATAATTGAAACAGTAATCAATGAAAAATAATTTCTGTCTGTGCTAAAACATCTTGAATTACTTATTGAATAGTAGATTTCAGTTCTGAAAGTAATTTCATTATTTTCTCCAGGAGAAAAGTAAATTTTAGTTTTGACTGTGGCTCCTGCTCGAAATACCTGCCCAGAATCAACTGGATTTCTTTCTCTCTCTTCCTTGAGTCTGGTCTGGAATTATGCTACGGTATCTAAGCTATACACCTAACCCGTAATTATTTTATAACTCTTTCCTCTTTAGATATCGATTGAAAGTTATATTTTATCCTAAGGGTCTTCAGAACTGTTGCATAAAATGAGCTTTCTCGAGATTCATACCTGACTAATCTCTAATCTTACTTGAATTATCCGAGGGGTCTTAGGAGCTCTTGCTTATATTCAAGCCACCCGATATATCCCTTCGGGGGGTCAGCAAAAAAAGGGGTAATCTAGAGAAAGAGGGAGTAAGAGCGGATCGTCTAAAAAGATGAGTAAGGCTATAATCTCACGCTATTTTCCTTTTACTTTTTTTCTTTGCCCTTTTAAAAAGTCAAGCTTTTTCTTTAATTTTTCTTAGTCCAAAATTTGCAAAAAATAACTTTGGGCTCATCGAGGACGTCGATGGTCAGAGTTTTCAGGGATCAAACGCATGAGAAGCATAAAAAAAATAGTGAATGGATATCAGTTGTTTGCCCCTTCCCTCCGGCAGTACCTGAAATGACACATCTGAGTGGGGATCAAGTAAATTTCAAAGCATGGAAAAAAACGTGCAAAGCTTGGGGAGACTGCTGATGGTTTGGTTAAGAACTAATATTTCAAATCTATAGAGATAATAGTTCTCAGAAAATGAAATCAAACTTGGTAGATTGACTGGCTGAGTGCCCTCATACACAGCACAATAGACACAAATTTACACGGAATGAAAGAGGAGGCATTTGACGAGTCCGCCAAGTCTCTAATGTTGCTAGATTTAAGGTTACGTCCCATTTGAATCCATACAAAATAGACACGTAGACATTTCCTAGGCGGAAATTTGACAACAGTGGCAGTTTTTCTCACTCTTTACAGTCACGGTGCGTTGCATAGGCGCAGAGTTTGGAAACTGAGCCCCCTTGTTCCTTCAACTTCAACTGCCAATTTGATATGAGCTCGAGAAAATGTAGCGGTTAGCTTAAAAAGTTGAGCCGCGAGGCTTTCGTTTTATTATACTGCATCACAGTTCGTGAGTGCTGGAGTACGAGTTTTAAAATCTTGCGTTTTCCTACTCTCTTCCCGCTATTTAAAGTGGGGCTCTATGATACAAGAGCTCTATTCATAAGTTAAGAATCAGGAGGGGTTGCGTACGTTTGCAATGACTCTTTTTGTATACTCTACAGACATTTGAGTTCTTGTGTTTGTTTCACGGATAGATTTGAAAACCTGGGAGATCGAACAAAAAATTAAGCGATCGAGTGTATCACTTGCTTTACAAAACAAATAATCGAAATGCACGTTCCAATAATAGTATTGCGTCAAGCTCCCTTCGATCATTGCAATTAGGTAGGGCAGTTTAAAGATACTCATTTAGGCCATACCAAACCTCTTTGGTACTCGAGAAATGCTCTATCTCCGTCTTTTCTTCATCGAAGAATTTGTATTATATAGACAAGGATAGATCGTAGGATAAAACCTCCCCCTTTTCCCTTTTTTCCGCTTCTACATTCATAACCAAAATGAGAGAGCTTGGAGCTCTTGTTGCGCTCCTGGATTCACAGAACTGTTTTGATTAATAAAACAAATAGTAATACCAAAAAAAAAAAAAAAAAAAAAAAAAAAAAAAAAAAAAAAAAAAAAAAAAAAAAACATTACCAAAATGGGTCCGTTGCAAACTTTTGCTACAGCGCTATAGAGTGTTCAATCTCATGTAAAATCGCGTGAAAAGTCTATTTGTGGCATCAGAAAGTCATGAAATGCAATAATAAACTCACAAGAGACGTTTAATGAAATCCAAGATGGCGGTAAAATATCGGGCAACCTATATATATGCACCACGAACATCCAAGGATAGCCAACCTCACAATATCGATTACACCCAATCACAATGTAAATAAACACATAACCTCTGAAGCTGTGAGGTTGTCAACGTTGGTAATCCTTGGATGTTAAAGGTGCATGCATACAGATTGCTTGATATGTTACCGCCATATTGGATTTCATTAAACGTCTTTTGTGAGTTTATTATCGCATTTCATGACTTTCTGGTGCCACCAATGGACTTTTCGGGCGCTTTTACGTATAATAAAACACTCTTTATCGTTGTAGCAAAAGTTTGCAACAGACCTATTGCCGGATACTCTTTAAAAATATATATTGAACTATTTTAATGCTCAATGGGTCCTGCCATAAGCAGGCAGTGATTATTATAGTTGTGGCGTTGGGTGCAATCTGCAATGACAGTACTTCTTCTCTGAAATCGTATTTTGTATAAATTGTGTTTAAAAAGCCCATTTATGCCTACACTCTGCAATAAACCACGCGGTAGAAATCAATTTGTTTTCCACCTCCAGTGTTGCCAGATTGGGGTGAAAAAGCCGGACGCTTTACATTGATTTAAATGGGGACGATACGGTTTTTTACCCTCCATCTGGCAACACTGTTCATTCACCACAGTGCTCAGCCGCAACTTGACTTTTGATATTGGTTTTTTCTCGCATAGCAATTATTGACTTCGTTTCTTCACACCACGCATTCAGGAATGCACTACACATATTATTATTAGTAACAATGCCCGTGATATCACTGAATTTGTATTTTATAGGGACGGGGCATATCGACTATGACAAACAATTACGTCATAATGTGGTTTTTTTTTTTTAAACGGCTTTATTTCGGTGACAATTACAGAGTGGAACGCAATGAAGCTAAGACCATTGATATTTTTTGGCATTTAATACAGAGATCAACCATCAAAAGTGGAATACTAATTTTTGAATATGTTGGCTTGACAATCTATATTTTTAAAAGTAGGAGTATAACAACCTCTTTTTTCCACCCGGCTTCCAACGCCAATGAGTTTAATTTGTTAAAAATGCAACCAGCCAATTCCCTACATTTCTGAAGAGCGTTCTCGCTGTTAAAGTGGTTTTAAGTAGGTCTTCAACTAATTCAAATTTTAGTGGTAAAATAAAGCTTTTTCCTGTAAGGATTGAGACATCACAGGGAGAATGGTTCCTACGGTTGAAGAGATTTCAGGTAGATGGTGGTCTTCCAAGCTTATTCGAATTTCATTCGTTGAAAGCGATTCCACGCATTCACACTTCATCGGAGATAAAAGTGTTGACGTTTTGTGTCGCAACTCGTATTGCATCGTTCTGAAGACAGATGTTTCTCGCTGTTTCGCGACCACCAACTGAGGAGAAAATACCTCTCTTATTTTGGTGGTGGCGGGCGATGTTCGGTTATGGGCCATATATTTCGTCATGGTCCACACTCTTTTTAGCTCCACTCCGTTGCGCTGAAGAGCTCTAAATTGAGTTACGAGGCGCTCTGTGGTGCACTCACACGCTGCTGACTTATTACAACTCTTCTAACTTTTTCATGAGTCGTTTCCTTCATCCTTGCATTGCAACCTGCTTTTCGCCTTCTTTTTGGTCCGTTTTCTGTCTGAGACCTCACTTGAGGAACCCACGGGCAAGTTTGCTGTGATAAAATATGAGTAATGCAGCACTTATACATTTCCGCTGTTACCAACGCAATGTATCCGTGTAATTACTTCCTTGAAATCCCGCTCAAACGGATCCTGTAATAATACGAAAGCGTCTGCCAACTGACTTTTTGGGTATTAAGAGAGGAACCCAACATTCAAACGCATGGAAGCATGTGAAAGAATACCGGGTTTTACGCTGATGATTCCTCCTCAAATAAACGATGACAAAAAAAAAATTATGAAAATCGAATGTTTGACCTCTCCTCTATAATTTGCGTTTCACGCCCTCCCCCTCCTCACTCTCTCAGAAAATTGTCTACCGGTGCCCATGGTGATGAAAGGTGTAGCTCCAACCGAATACTCTGCAAATGTAAACAAATTGAATTATCCTACTTACCCTACCTCTCAAAAAATGCCAAGCCTAGGTACCCGATAAAATTGAACACGAAAAAAAGAAAAATGAATCATGAACTATAAAAAACTTCTCAACATCTAATGATTAACAAATAGGAGCAAGTAATTAATGTCGAGTATAAGTTTCACGAAATTTCGCCTATTTAACTGCAACCACTCAAAAGTTGAGTGGTGTGGGAGAGGGGGGGGGGTCACTCCTTGAAGAGTCAGTAAGTATGTAATGACAAGTTTTAACGACGTCTTCCGAGAGAGAGTGATACAATATAGCAATTTGCGTATACAAACGAGCGATAGCTGTTAAAGTCGGAAGAGTAGAATCATTTGAGAATCTTTAGCGCATCAGTATTCGCGACGGTTTGAAGAGGGGTAAAAATAATATATTCTTTCAATTTCAGTTGAATGGTTTTGAAAGGACTTCGTAGCATCTTGCACCTTTTGAATCATTCCTATTTTTTTTTTCTTTTTCACAGAAAATGAGAGTTTGTAGGAGATGGGGATCGGAAAGTTAGATGTTATGAATACTAAAGCTGTGTGCGTGACGTTCATAAAACAACCGCAGGGCGTAAACCGTCGCGTCGTATTAAAGAGAGGAGTTCATTCGGAACATAAAAAACCCACATCGAGTAAACCTCATAAAAACCGAACCCCTTTCTCGCAGCTTCAAGCCTCGGAGGAACGCCCAGCATATCCCAGGCCATAATTTAAATGGCCGGAAATTAAAATTTTGAAAAATCATGACGACCCTCGGTCCGGAATATTTTCCGATTTCACCACCACAGCCTGTCTGAATTCGAGTTTTGACCCCCACGACTCCCGCGAGACCCTGAAAAGTATAAATAAAAGGTAACTCAGGAAAAGCAAAGAATAAAAAAAGAAAATGGGAAGGAAGGGAATCCGTATAAATTATTTTAAGAAAAATACCGGAACGAAAACGCGATGTTATTTACTGCGGAGTAAAAATTATTGCTGCTTCGAATTTATTCCAGCCAACCCCCTTATGCCTTCGTTGAGTAAAAGAAGCTTTGAAGGAGTGAATGTATTTTTAAGGATATTTTATAACTATTATAGGCATATAAATGTCAAAAAAATCTATATATTACTTTTTCAACCTTTTAGAGGATTGCGTTTGCCATCTTTTGTAGGATGAAGCGAGTCCACCAAAACATAAATTCATCGACAAATTCACAATTGAGTCAAATCTTTATTCCTTAGATCAATAATCACAGTAGCTCTCATATTATTCACCCTATCACATACATGCCTCGATCATTCTTAAACAGCTTGAAGATCGGGTTTCAGTAGAGACATTTTGGGTTGTAATACAAATACTCGTTTCAAATAAAACAATAATGCAACGTAGTTTAATTGCCGGTCTTCAAGGACTTCACTTATTTCTTATAGCAGCTGGTCATTAGCGGTGATTAGATGATATATGCTTGAATCAATTTATAGCTTGTCAAGTTTAGTTAAAGATACCGTAACATTCTATCGCACTGTTTCTCCGCAATTTTAGCTTGAAGTTGAAGAGGATCAGTGAAATAATTCAAGCTCTTTCCACTAATCCTAGTCTGCCCAGAGACAATATATAATAGAGACCATGCACTAGCCTTGCGCGCGGTGGCTGACTTTTTTTTTCGGAGCTCAACAGAAATTAACGTAAGGAGCATGAAGGAGCACCATCCAACATGGACCATACATTGACTGATGCAATTTCGGTGCTTAAGACTTATTAGACAAAAATCTCAACGACGTTTCTCATCAGTCAACGTATGGTCCATGTTTTTCGGTGTTCTGATGAGACCCCGAAAAAAAAAAAATTCAAATACAGACCTGGTGCTGGGTGCGGGAACAAAGTTTTCGTGTTACTTTAACCAGGTATTCTTCCGTTAGGGTGACTAATTATTACATCCTAATAATAATTTGTGTTCATTAGCAGAATATTGAGAGAGAAGTAGGGGATTTGGTGGAAAATAAGAAGACTTAACTTCCAGTAGATGAATTTTCTCATGGATCAAGATGGGGTGGAGGTGTTTTAGAAAGTAGGTATTTCGGCTGGCGCAAAATGGAGCAATGAATACAGTATAGTTGCGGTGGCGGCTCGTGCTACTTGGCAGCAATGTATTCACTCCATTTGAAACTATGTCCAACAATCGATTGCTGGTGAAGCGCTGCTTCACTTTCGAATCGATTGTTTTACATACAATCAAATGGAGTGAAGACATTGTTGCCAAGTAGCACGGAGGTGTTTGACCAATGACCCTCTTTGTTTACAAAACTTGAGTCCGCGCGCAAGATACACATGCTATTTTCTAGGTGATTGTTGTTGTTGTTTTTTTTTTTTTGTTTTGTTTTTTTTTAAAGAAATGATTCAAAAGTTATTCACAGTATTGTATTCAACTTTTTTGAGGATGCAAAAAGTAGTTAACCATTTTGGGATACTCATTCTGAGTATCCTTTTCATTAATAATCACCACCTAGGGGAAACGGATTGTCCTTGTTTTCAAGGACACTTATCTTACTGGACCAAAACAGTAGCAGGACGATTTTTCTCATAAGTGAATAACTCAGTGGTCGAAAATAACAGAACGGAATGACATATAACCTGATTATTAACAAGAGTTTGGTGGAATTCTACTAAATTTGACAACCGAGGGAAGCTGGAACAATGGGATCAGCAAAAGTAGGATTTAATAAGGTTTTACGATTATTAAAATGTCATAAGACTCATTATTATTTGTGTTAATTTGTTGAAGCCGCGGTTGCGCGAGGGTTACTGGAGGGGACCGTAAAATATTCCTCTCCCTTTCATTCCATCGAATGGCACAAGCACACTAATCGTTATTCTCCCTAATTTAATTCGGCGTTGGAGATTTGTAGGGCATCGAAATGTCATATCCGTTGGTGCTCAGTCGCTTTGCTAGTAACGCTCTTTACATCAGTAGAGAGAAAAATAAAATCTTTTAAATTCGTTTGCTTCAAATTAATGAGAGCAGGTATTAATAAAGATTCTTGGAATTAAATTTCATTCTTATTGTTATAGTTTCAAGCTCGACGGGTAGTAATCAGTGGCGTCGCGTGCAGTTTGGCAACAATGTATTATATCCATTTAAACTCATGTACAAGATCGAATTCAGGGGGTGCACAGTGCACAAGGAAAATTCGATATATTTAACGAGTTTAAATGGAACTTTTGCATTGTTGCCAGATGACACGCGACGCCACTGGTAGTAATTAATGAGCGAAAATAGCTAATAAGTGACACGCATATCAAAATGTATCTCTACCGCAACGCGTGTGGTAGGTTGGTGCTTTATCACTATTTCGACTGTTTTCATGGTTCTAATTTACTAGAAAATTTCATAATTCCTCGTTCTTAGTTTCATTAAGGACGGTTTTGCTAATCATAGAGAGTTAACTCTTCGAGAGTCCTCGAGTCGGCGGAGAATACTTACACATACGAACAGAAGGGAATAGCTCAATATGCAACAAATATGAAATCCTACAACTAGAGCTCGTTTCACCAGTGTAGAGGAACCTAAACCATAATATTTGGAAAATTTTCAATTTTCATTCCTTCAAATAATTAAAACAAACTTCGACTTTTAACTTTTTCATTTTAAAGCGTTCTTCAATGAAAAGCCAACGCTCAGATTCATTCTCATTAATTTTCATTTTGTAGCATGAGAAAGTAATGTTGAAATATTCCAAAGATTATTTTTCTAGGTGCGCCTACAATTCTGAAACTACGCATCTAAGTGTTTTCTTACAGATAAGTAGGAAAAAGTTGAATTATTCATTATGTTTACTTGAAATTTGCGTATTAATTGAACCAAAATTCAAATTGAGTATTGTATTTCCATCAAACCTATAAAAATAGGTTTTCGTTTCGAATGGAATGAGCTTGGTCACCTATATGCACGACGCAGATTGGTGATAATTTTCGGCCGAAAAGCGTATGAAGTATATGAAGGCCGCAAACTAATAGGTAAAGGTATTTCTAAAGATTCTGATTTTTTTTTTTTTCGCTCGGCAGAAATGTACGGGCCACGAGTAGCGAACTAGAATCACTAGAATGACCGACAAAGCGCGGTAACACACCTACACAGAAGAGTGGATGGAAATATCAATAAAATCATCCTAGAAATTATAGACAGAACTGGTTGAATATCACAGTTACGGCTTAGAATTAAGTCAGTACCTACAGCTACATCATTTAGAATTTAATGATTCTAGAACAATTCGATGAAACTTTCAAACATTTGTCTACTCTCAAATATCAAAAAATGGGTTTAATAACCCTGAAAAATTAAGAAAGGATCATTTCTAATAAGACAAGCTCGCAGAGACATCAGAAATCAAGCCATTGAAACACTGTTTAGATGCTAATGCCAGCACCGGTTGGAGTGACAAAACTCTCTTGTAAACTCCATTACATTGGCGGATACAGGGGGGGGGGGGCGAAGGGGGTGACCCCCCCCGTTTCGGCCCAAAAAGTGGGAAAGGAGGGGAGAGGAAGGGGGAAAGCAAGAGCGAAAACAAGAAAAGGGGGTCATTTAGGGTCGAAATCCCAAGTTCGCCCCCCCGTTCGCAAAGGCTGGATCCGCCACTGCTCCATTAATACTACAAAAATTGAGAAAATACCGATGTTTCGCTGTATTTTCAGGGTAAGCGACCTTTCGACTTTACTAGAAATTGCTTCTCTTTCAAAAATTCTATTTTTATGAACTAAAAACAACCGTATAAACTTTTGCCCTTCTAACACAGGGTCTTGCGGAGAGTGAAATCTGTGTTTTGCCCTTCTAGCCCAAAAAGTGAGGTTAGGTCTGAGGCTTTGACGAAACTCTATGTCACGTCGCGTCGGCCGTGCTATTTGGCCGCGAGCACTTGACATAAATTTGCGTTTTATCGGAATTTTTCAGAAAATCAGGGTAGCGAGAAGTATCTTAGCTAGAAAAAGGTTTGATTTTTGGTTATGAAATTTTTTTTTTCATTACCAAAAAGGTAGTTTTCCATAATGGAATAAAGCTACAGCTTGCTACTTAGATTTTCCGGATTTAATGCACTCTTGCAATAAGTGCGACGCGACGACGTGACGGGTCGAAAAAAAAGAGGTCATTTCAAGCGTATGACCGCAACACAACGTGAACACCGAACATTTCCCCCATACCTTGCTCATGAGGCTGAAATTACGCTTCTTCTGAGCTATTGGATGAGTAGAAAAAGCTGTCCATAAAAAGGCAATGTTTTGAAGAAGACTGGAACTCACACAGAAACGAAGGATGCTGTAAATTAACATCACGCTATCAGATCTCATGATGAGAGTGAGGAGGAAGAAAAAAGACCGAGGCCTGTTTCCTTATCTGGATTTTCATTTCTCTGTAGCTTAAAAACTACTGAAGCAACTTTTGAGGCCAGTGTCGCATCCTCTCATGCAAGGTATGTGTAGGATCAGATAAACGCGTACATTTACATACAAAAATGTATTCTTCTCCACTTCTATAGGTTGCTTGGAAAGCATAAAGGAAGCATTAATTTTTTAAAGCCGAGAAAAAAATACCCTCATTCTCAAAACCGTTTTAATAATATATAAACAACTTTTTATGCAGCTCTCTCCTCTCTTTTTTTCAGTTTCTGAAGTTACAACAAACTAGGCTCACTGTTTCACAACCTCGCTGAAGTTAAACACAAGTAGTGTTTTGGACACAATCTATGGGTGGACTTCAATTATTTTGACACTTACCTATCTTGAATTCAAGTTCCAACAGATTTACGTAAAAATTCAACCTTAGGGGCGGGAGCAGTAGTAGTAAATAAATCATCAAATTGTTTGTCAAAATTGCTCGAGTTACACTATTCATTCATTAACAGTACAACTTGACAAGTGGATTTTATTTAACTTTTTTTCTTTAAATCAATTTTTAGTTCAAGAAAACAATTAACCGAAATACTTTTGGCCCCCGTTAAACACTTACTGATATAAAAAACAATGTCAGATGCGTTTGATCACACATGTATAATGATAGCTCTATTTTTTCTGCTCTGCCGAAATTGACAAAGTCCCAAAAATATTTCCGCCACCGAATATAAAGAGGCTCTTTTAGCTACACACATTTGAAGATAAAACTGTTGGATATATGTGTATATGAGGCTTCAACATTCCGATTAAAAACATTTTTTATGTTCTATAAATGGGATACGATTGGGATAAAATTTGTTTTTAGTCAAATAAAAAAGTTGATTAAAAGGGAACGGCTGCTGAGTGTAAAAACGACTGCGGAAAAAAGCGAGATAAATATATGAAAGCACGGTTTTGAACAAAAATGTAAAGGTGAATAGTAAGGAAAGGCGGGAAAGTTGAGAAAAGAAACAATCAAAGAGACGCAAAGATTAGAGATTGTGAAAGAAGAAAGAACAATAATTTTAAGGTGTAAAAAAGAGGGTCCGAAGCGAATTAATCCATTTTAAAGAGGGGTTGCATCGTCCTACTGCGGACTTAGGAATCAAAGCTTTTGTGGAGCACGAGCCACGAGATCCACGAGTCGAAAATGAATTTAAAGTAAACAGAGAAAAACTAACTGGATGAGTGTAGATGAGATTTTAACCCTTAGTTGAATTTTAGAAATACCGAGTGCCTTTATAGAATGAAATTTAGATTGTAAGAAAGATTGCAGAACGTGTTGTTTAAAAAAATTATTTGAATTTTCGCAAAGATTATGCGTGAAAAAAGTTAAGAATGGATTAGCAAATAATTTTGAGTGTAACTAAGTTTCATTAATATTTTGAATCGGACAACTCGAAATTGACATTCTAATTAATATTCGAAGTAATCAAAATTTCGAATCTGACCTAATATGCTTATTACTGTTTTGTCTTCGGCACAGTTTCATAATGGACCCCGTTATAAGAACATCGAAAAGAGATTTTTTTTTTAAATGTTTGTTTATTATTGTGCCCATTGTGTATTTTGTTGTTTTACATATTATGATCAGTGGCATAGCGTGCAGTTCGGCAACGTTGCAGTTCTTCTATTTAAACCCATGAAACAGGTCGAACTATCGGGTGTTCGGTGAACACCTTCGCAATCGACCTTTTACATGGGTTTAAACAGAAACAAAACAACGTTGCCACATTGCACGCTACGCCACTGATTATGATGCGACGAGGTAGGGGGTACTTATGAAGGTTGGATCTAATTGTAATAGTATCGAGTCGATGAACAAGTACGATTTAAGGGTGGTGTTTATCTTTTGAGTAGGCATTCCGATGGAAACCCTTCAATCTCTAAGAAGAGTGAACGATAGTGCAGGATAGTCATCGGTGAATTTCCGCAGACATGTAAGGGTCTCTATCAGAATGACAACTTCTAATAGACTGTTTTAGTAGAGCGATATATCGTATCGATTGCCGTCCGAGAGCATCTGGTTTCAAACAAACCCTGGTTCAATGTAATTTCCCCATAAGCGAACTTTTGAACGGAAATTTAGGGTATTAAATCAAACAATTAATGCGACCCTTTTGCGATTATGAATTCTACGTCCTCGAAAATGTTTAATTATGTCTGGTTCCTTGACTAACACTACCGAAATCAATAAGATATTACAGATTAAATGTTGCATTTGTAGGTTAGAATCGCCCGAAATCCCGCCAATTCCACAACAATAACAACAACAAAAATAACATTTGGGTGATGCCAACCTCCAAACGCATCGTTTAGTCTGTAATATCTTGTTGATTTTGGCAGTTTTATGGGTGGAACCAGGCAAAATAAAGCATTTTCGAGGACGTGAATTCATAATCGCATGAAGGTCGCATTAACTCTCTAAGGGCCAGGTTATTTCAAAAGGACGCCACTCTTCCGTTTATAAAGGGAAGGTAGTTAACTGTTCGTACTCGGGGGAGTTGGAATTGCCTATACGATGAATTGAAGGCGCACGAAGACAACTTATCTTGTACATGTTTTCATCAATAGTCGCGTTTATCCGGAATGAAGATTGAAATAATGTGAAGTAGACTAGAGGAGAAAAACGAGTATACTTTGGCCTGGCCCTTAAAGGGTTAATTGTTTAATTTAATACCCTAAATTTCCGTTCACTTATGTTCGCTTATGGGGAAATTACATTGAACCAGAGTTTGTTTGGAACCAGATGCCCTCGGACGAACGGTGGGCCAGTTGCATTTCGTAGCGTGCCAAAAGTCCGAAAAATGAGGTGCTTTGTTTCGACCGATAATAGCCTTAATGTACTCCATATGACCCATGAGTAAGGTCATTGTGAGGATTTGTCTCCAAATTAACTGATAACTGAGATACGGGGGTCGAAAGATGCATCTATCTGCAAGGCTCGCCCGAGTTAAAAAACAGGTTCTCGGTCATGTGCTTCATGTTTGTTTACTTTACGGGTTTCAATGGAAAGCTGCGGCAGATCTGGCTAGGGAAATGACTTCTACAAAACCTGGTGAGTATTTTTCACTACTATCTTTTGATTTTTGAGCGATTATTATACATTCTATAGCAAATTTTCATATTGTTGTCAAAAAACCTCGAAAAACGTAAAAAGTGTCAACTTTGTTAGACCCGGAAAAAAAATGTCAAAAAATGTCAACCCGGTCTCTTCATTTTCCAGTTGTACATACGCTGAAAAACGAGGGAAAAAATCCCCAATAGGTAATTATAGGTAGAAACCTCTTTTTTTTTAGTTTAAAGATCGCTGTTTTTAACGATATATTGACATTTTGATGATCCTGTTTAGATATTTCGTTAAAAACAGCGATCTTTAAACTAAAAAAAGGAGGTTTCTACCTATAATTACCCATTGGGAATTTTTTCCCTCGTTTTTCAGCATATGTACAACTGGAAAATGAAGAGACCGGGTTGACATTTTTAGACATTTTTTTTTTCCGGGTCTAACAAAGTTGACTCTTTTTACGTTTTTCGAGGTTTTTTGACAACAATATGAAAATTTGCCATAGGATGTATAATAATCGCTCAAAAATCAAAAGTTAGTGGTGAAAAATACTCACCAGGTTCTGTAGAAGTCATTTCCCTAGCCAGATCTGCCGCAGCTTTCCATCGAAACCCGTAAAGTAAACAAACATGAAGCACATGACCGGGAACCTGTTTTTTTTAACTCGGGCGAGCCTTGCGGATAGATGCATCTTTCGACCCCCGTATCTCGGTTATCAGTTAATTTGGAGACAAATCCGTACAATGACCTTACCCATGGGTCATATGGAGTACATTAAGGCAATTATCGCGGTCAAAACGAAGCACCTCGTTTTTCGGACTTTTACCACGCTACGAAATGCATCTGGCCCACCGTGGGACGGCCGCTCTACTAAAACAGTCTATTGTAAGATGAACCACCCATTCGAATAACATGCACTCGATATTGATTACAGATGATCCTTTATATGGATGTACAATTACAGTATGATTCTTCATAATCGGCCGGCTGGTTGAGCCCTTTTTTCTCATTTTATAGAAGTCAGGAGATAAATTAAATTAGCATGTCAGATGGACAGCACAGGAGTGTTAGACACTATCTCACCACGCTTGTCTCCGGATGTTCTGATTGCATGAACGCGAATTTCAGCGACTGAGTCTCCAGGCATCGCAGTGAAACGAGAACCTGGTCTTAATGACTCCACGGAATGTTGGCGGTGTTCCGCCTGAAATGCTTTGTTTCAAGAGAGCTGTTCGAAGAGCAATGAAATCGAAGAGTTATCAGAATAGCTGGAAAGGATAGCAGCAGTGTTCAGAGAGAATGGGGATGGAACACGATCCTGGATTCTTGTTGATCAAATTGGAGCATCGCGTTATGACATTAATTGCATTTGAAACGTAGAGATACACGTTTTGAGTCGCATGAACACCAAAGCAGTCAACGCACCAATCTTTCGATCTGATAAGATTGAAACGCACCAGAAGGGACATTTTTGCGAGCTTACTGCATTTTTATATAAAACTACTAAGTACCTTTGCAAAGTTTGCTCTTAGTTTTGTTGGATACTGTGAAAAGCACGCGAGCCGCTTTTGCTGGATTGTAAAGTTCATTTAGAAGTCAATACATACGAGACATATGCGACGACGCCATAGCTTGAAGTGTTTACATTTCGATGTTTGCGCCAAAGGTTCCATATTTTTAATTCCGTTTTTTCTTCAACAAGAATTATCAACAGTTTACAGAAAATCACCACAGCATGGAAATGCCTCCCTTCAAATAATGTAGTCCTAAGAAGAACCCGTTTGTTCGTTCTCTTGAAAATTTCGATTCAAATAATAGAATACCTCGAGAGGCACGATTTTTGAGATCGCTTAAATGGAAAATACAACAATTAAATATGTGTTGAGTAATGACATCTTCCATCCTAATATCAATCTTCAATTAGAAGTTTTCAGTGGTTTCATGGGTTTTCGCTGAGTGGAGGGCTCCTCAATTTATTGTTTGATGTCAAACGAAACAATAGCCTTAAGATTAGTTTTCCAAATTTACTCCAAAATTCAGGTGGTTCTAGGCAAAATTTAGGGATCTTTCAATCCTCTGGATAGCGCCACAAGTCATCTTTAGAAATTTCATTTTTTTTAGTAGGTATTTTTAAATGAGATAACACATGCCGATGCGAATTAAAGGAACGTCGCGGTGTTCTTCAATTGTTTGAACCTTCAATCATGAAAATTGAATGAGGAATTATTATAATTTTGATAGCGGATTGCGAGCTGTCTATTTAAGAAGTGCGCTGATGGTGTACTCAGAGGTAGCCGAAATCCGTTTCAAAACAAGAACTTAAATGCTTACCTAGTTTTGATGGTCGATGTTCGGGCATCAATGGTGGAGGGGGGGGGCAGGTTCCTACGAAAAATTAGAAAAGAAAAAAAAATAAGGTGAGTTTTTGACGCTCTTAGAAGAAAAAAAAATATCAGTCGACCGAGCTTGTGTCATTCAAATCAATCATTTTCCATTCAAATCAATCATTTCCAATCAATAGTCAATCAATCATCAATTCCAATCAAAAAGATCATCTCATAACCCATTGTTTGCTTTAAGTTTAGGTATATTTAGTGTATATTAAGTTTATATTTATTAAAACTTGTTTATTTCTCCCAGGTTAAAAAGTTTAACCCAGGTTAAAAACGATTAAGTACTTTGACTTTTGCAATGCAGGATTAATGAATGAGATTTGAAATCAGAATTTTTCCAGCACCCATGTTGCCAAGGCAATTATTTTCATACCCCAACTTCTTATTTAACTTTCAGTTACGAGTCCCATTGCCAGTCTAAATTGTTAACCGCCAAATTCAAATTTTTGAAAATTATATTTTTACACTTTTTTTTTTTACAATGGATATATTCGAAAGTTTTTGCGCTAACGGAAAAGGGATCCGAAAACTCCATCTTCCCCAAAAAGTAACCCGTGTCATATGTATATCATATACATACGGTAGTGAATAAACTATTCTTGTGACAGTTGAAGTAGTATAGTCAATGGACTTGGAGGAAGCGACACTCTTTGTTTGAAATGAAAAAGAAAAAGAATTATAAAAATGATGGTACAAATAATATTTATTTTGAGTAAAGTATAAAGGCAGTTTTAGAGTATGAAACATGAGGCTAAAGTTGATTATCTTTGGAATGGCATCTTTTCTTCCAATTCGAGAGCTTGTTTCAGCACGAAGTTTAAGACTGCAATAAGTACCTGGAACAAAAAGATATAAAGGTATTGAAGGCGTGTTTTTTAAAATATCGTTGACAGGATATTGTTAGCAAAAGGGAGGCAAATTGTGTATCTAATCAATGTTAGCAGATTATTATGTCGTCATTGTTATTATTTATCAAGTAAAATTTAAAAATGTGAAGTAGGACTTTCGGTATGAATCTTGCAATGAGTCAAACGAAAGAGAGAAAATATATGACCCAATCTTGGAATCATATGCACCCGAGGTAACATTTCTCGTGGGTTGATATGCAGGAAATGTTTGAGTCAAAATTGGATGCAAAGAGCAAGTGGAATATGATTGTATTTGCGCTGTGAAAATAAAGCAAGATTTTTTCCCAACTTCTTCTTACTCTCCTCTGAGCTAAGATCAAAAGGCCTTTAAAAAAAAAGAGCGGAGCTCAAAGTAACACGCGTGATATTTTTTCTCAGAAAATTCAATTTAGATTTTCTTGTGTTTCCGGAATCTAAGCGACGCATGCTCCTATTAGGATCTCACCACGTAGGCAGGGTAGGCGTAGCACCCCACAAATGCACTCAAATGCAAATATGAAGGCTTCGAGAAAGTACTCAAACATTGTAAATAATAAATTGAGACTTAGGTATAAGATTCTTGGCAAGTATGTCATCCCGACATGAAATATGTATTCTATATAAGGCCAAACTTGACATTTCTCAAAAGGAATAAAATGCATTAATATTTGAATAAATAAAGAAAAAATAAATAAACCCCTCATTTACTTCGTAATTCGTGATGAATAAATAAATGTACTACTCAGTATAGACTGTCCTAAGAATGATTGTACTTGGCAACTGCATTAAAGCTTGAATCTATCTTGAATGAAAACATCAGCTTTCTATCTGCTCCTGACCAATTAGGTCGCACTATTGGCGGTTTGAAGCTGATGTTTTCATGAAAGCAGTAGAACTGCCAAGTCCATTCTTTTATGGGACAATCAAAAGCAATACTCGAGAGGAAGCTTTCTCTCAGAGAAGTAGTCTATAATGTTGTAAATAAACGAAGCTATCTGCTGTCCTGACCATTTTAGTGGCTGATTCATGCAACGTGATATGCGTTTGTGGCGAGATATGTAATTTAACAAATGCGATACACGTATAGGGTGTCGTCCCCCCTCTCTGACTTTTACTGGCTGACAATAAAGAACGAAACTTGTGAAATGTTTATAGCTTATTGGAAACTACTTTTTGGCATATTCAAATTTTTCGGAGGGCGCCCCTTAACTCAAAATTTTCAAAAAGCAGTCCCTATCTTGCGATACATCTTTTGATAGGGCATAAAAAAACTGAGCATTTGCAAGGAAACTTCAGGGCAATATCGTTCTTTGTTTTTGATACATCAAAGGTCTTAGTTCGATTTCGACCCATCTTTAAAAAAAACATACTAAATCTCCATAGAAAAGTCGGAATTTAAAAAAAATAAGCTGAAACGCAATGTTACGGTTATGCAGAAAACTTACGGTTTTGACATAGTTTAGTCAAAATTTAGATACAGAGCCCCTATTTTTTGTTTTTTGTTTGTTTAATTTTTGTTCCTTTGGGGGGAGGAGGGGGCGGTCCTCTACTAAATTCTGAGGCATGACCCCTATTGATTGATGCGCCCTTCAAAAGGGCACAGAAAACCGAGTATGTTGGCGTAAACCGCAGGTCAATATAATTTTTCACATTCGAGTTATCGAGCTCTGATATTGGGTGAAAATCCATTTTTGACATCAGCAATAGATCTGCTTATATTGTTGAGTTTATATTACAAAATCTTTTTTGTTCAGTGAAGCGAACTTTTCAGAGGAAAACGAAAAATTTGTGGAAAGGACAACTATTAAGTCTCCCCAGTTGTGACAAAGACTAAACGAAAAGCAAACCATATGAGCAAACAACACAATTGTATAAATACATCATATAATCAGTGAGATTTATGATGTTTCTAATGACAGAAACGAAGAAAAGAAATGTTTCAAATTTGGAGAGTCATAAATCCCTTCACGAAGTTTTTAAATTAACTTTGAAGAAATTCAACTGAACATTATGAGTGGTGGCTCCGGCGATGATGATTTCTGCATGAAATAATCTTAAGATGAAACGTAAAGAGTTTTACTCTCGGAGAATTTATTTGGTTGAGAGAGACCCGAAGAATTTAAGGGAATTCTTATTCCTCGAGCATTGCTCCGACTCAATAAACTGGTGAGCGCCGTAATAAGCTATCACGAACAAGCGGACCAAGCAAGCATGAGCGTGAGAGAGTAGTCTGGGTTTTCTACGCGCGTGGATTTTAAAGAGAGACAGATTTTCATTCGCCTTACTCCACACTCCGCAGACCGATCATTCGTCTCCTCTCCCGGGGGAGAGAACGAAGAGAGGTTCCCCTCCACCCACCCCCTCCTTTCTCCAGTTTCCAATGGAGAAGGATCAGAGGGAAAGAATATGTGTAAACGGACGGAACGCAAAAAATTAAAGCTGTTGGGTAAGTTGGACGGAAATTCGGCGCGCGGTTCGACGTGGAGTTGGTGTAGATGTGGAGTTATCGGACGAAGGGTGGGGGAAGGATGGGGATGAGAAGCGCGGAGGGAACTAGTCCCGCGTTCAGAAATCAATTTGTTAATGCAATAAGCAATTGGAATTTAATAGCGCAGAAAGCATTACACGTCGATCGGGTCTGCAAAACGTCGCACAGAGGTCCAAACTTTAAAAAATCTCAACTAGAAATAAATTGAGGATTTGTGTAATAAAAGGCAAGCGAGAGAAACAACATTATACCCAGCACGATTTTCAGTATGAAGCTAATACAGATATTATTTTCCCCTTCACAAAGGTACCTGAAAGACTAAACATTTTTGTTGATTGTGTCATGGATGAAGAGCTAGACACGTTCGTAAATGACTAA
This sequence comes from Trialeurodes vaporariorum, assembly GCA_011764245.1. Lineage (NCBI taxonomy): Eukaryota > Metazoa > Arthropoda > Insecta > Hemiptera > Aleyrodidae > Trialeurodes > Trialeurodes vaporariorum. The sequence continues at coordinate 34,237,427 of VMOF01000002.1, read as the reverse complement.
AATATATTCGGGTGAGCAAGCGAATTTTTGAACAAAGTTTCAAGCGTGAGTGTGTAAGTACATAAATTCATTAGAAAACAGAGCTGCCATTTGGCGTATAATTAATTGCATCTTCCAATTCACCGATGGTTCCATCGGTTGAGAAAAGATTACACAATTCAGTACAGAGTATGACTGAAATGCACGAAAATACTTTGATCTGTAATCTATATTCAATCGGTAGACACTCCGTTAATGAATTAAAATATCCGCAAGTTTTTTTTAAAGTCATCTAGGACTCCACCGGTTGAGAAAAGATTACAGATGTGAGCATTTTCGTGCATTTCAATCACACTAAACTGAGCTGTGTAATCTTTTTTCAACCGGTGGAATCATCGGTGAATTAAAAAAAATGCCATCGATTTTACGCAAAATGGCAGGACTGTTAGAAAATGTCAAATTATTGTAAATTCGAACTAATCTTTGGACAAAATTGACGAGTTGAAATTGGAACCCAAAGCTAATAAATTCAAAGTCAAATAAAGCCTAATAAAGCCAAAGCTCCTAAGAAATTTAATTACTCGTAAAGGTCTATGTAACGGAACCCGCATGATATTCACATCGCATCGCTAAGCAAAAATTTAGTGACAGGAAAAATGTTGAGTAGATCATCGAAGGAAGAAATAGCCCTCATACCTCTGAATAGACCTTGCACCAAACAATCCAAACTTACCCTTCATTTTAAGAGGAAGACAATTTCCAATATATTTAGCTTTCTTCAAAACAATCAACAAAGCTCAAGGTCAAACCATGAACAAAGTAGGGATATTTTTACCACAACCTGTTATTTATCACGGACCAATATACATCGCACTCTCAAGAGTGAGAAAATCAATAGATGTAAAAACTACAATTTAAATAATGAAAAACAAGGGAAACTAACAAAAAGCGACTCTATTCACAACAAAAACATAGTTAACAAGGCAATATTGAATTATTAACAAACAAAAATTGAAAACGAACTCGCAAAATTTAACAAGAGGCGTTTAACTGAAACCCAAGATGGCGGTAAAATATCGAGCAACTTGTGTGCACGAACCGTGAACATCCATGATGGCCAACGTTAACAACCCCATTGCATCGGAGGTTATGAGTTTGTTTGCGTTGTGATTGGTTGTGATCGATGTTGTGAGGTTGGCCATCTTGGATGTTCATGGTGCTTGCATACAGGTTGCTCGATATTTTACCGCCATCTTGGATTTCAGTTAAATGCCTCTTGTGAGTTCTTTATTGCATTTTATGACTTTTTGCTGCCACCAATGGACTTTTCACGCGATTTTACATGAACTTAATCACTGTATAGCGCTGTAGCAAAAGTTTGCAACAGACCCATTGCAGCTTCCTCTACGACGAATCTCGCTCCTTCGACCGTCGCATCTTCGAATTTAAATGTTATACGCCTTAATCAGTGGCGAGGCGTGACATTTGGCAACGTTTCTTTTTTTCCCCCTTTAAACACATTAGAAAGGTCGAAACATCTGGTCATCGCCGATGACTGAAGCATTCGATTCTTTCAGTGAGTTTAAATGGAGAAAATACATCGTTGTCAAATTTCGCGCCTCGCTTCTGGCCTTAATTGAGTTTGTGAGCGGATTTTGAGACTTCTCGATGCTTTCAATATGATTTTCATGGGATTTCACATGGGACTCGTTTCTCCGTAACGTTGTAGAAAAAGTTCATAACAGATCCATTGATTCATAGAGAGAAAACCTGTCAACTCTATGATGAGAATGAGGTTACATTTCCTATGTTCAACACCACGAATGATATCTCTCCGTGTGCGTCGAAGAGGAGTGAGGCGTAGAACGAGCTCAAACTACGAGTTTGATGAGAGTAACGATGAACGGGAGACGGGGTGGGGGTGGGGGATTAGGGGGTAGGGGTGAATGAGGAAGGGCGGGAAATGGGTACACAAACAGGGCTTAGCATAGCTAGGATAGGATATTCCTTCTTATATGTATCATTCACAGTTCAATAGCTTACGCGCCTTACAAGCGTATCTCTAAATTCCCCCTCGTCCCTCACCACTCTCACCATTCAACTCTTAAAAGTGTACGTTTACAGCTGTACACCTATCAATCCCACCGGGTCTTGAGAGTGGCTCCTGCGTCTTGTTTGACCCTATCAGATCAGAACTCTCGAAAAAAAGCACCCCCCAGCCGTAGCCTCATGTTTTTTTTTTCTCTCTCTCTCTCTCCCTCTTATTTTTTTCTTATATTTTGAGTGGGTTTAAGTTAGTTTCAAATCGAGCGGAAAAGCATACGGAGGAGACGTGACGGGCCGAGGAGCCTCGTTACTGAAAGGGAAACCGTTCCCATTTATTTCAAAAGCCAAAATCTTTCTCGTTACCCTCAGACTCAGACTTGTCATACTTACTGACGTCCGTTGTCCATGAATCAAGTTGGATATTGAAATACATTGTCATGGTTGCCAATTTGCAGCGAAATTTTAAAATTTCACATCGATTCATACGAGCAAATAGCAATGAGAATATTTGTTTCGCACAATCTGGCAATCATGGTTAATAAAGGAACAAGCCCTTGAGGCCTTGCGCCCCCCGTAAGTGCAAGAGCCACGGGGACTATTGATTACGCCACTGCCTCTGGCTTAGCAGCTGAATTTTGCAACTACATACCACTACTAATCTTGATTGATGCCACCAATGATTTTTTCACGCGATTTTTCATGAGATTGAACACTCTATAGCGCTGTAGCAAAAGTTTGCAACAGACCCATTGTGGTTCAAATATATGAGGCAAAGAATTTACAAGTATAATTGAATTTAAATTGAGTTTTTGGTTTGACACGATTTATAATGTCAGTAAATTATAATTTTTTTCATCTCTTTTTGTGAGAAATAAAACCTGGCTGATGTCTCAAAAATGGGGCTCTTGCAAACTTTTGCTACAGGGGGGGGGGTGTACGGATGGATCAAAGAGCTATACCAATATGGGAGCTTTTTTATGTTATGAGCCCTATCTCAAAGTGTGACAGCATAGACGATCTAATTCCGGTTTGTTTCCCCTCATTTTTTTTACCTTAAATCAAATATTGTAATTATTTCAGTGGAAATTGGTTTTAAATGATATTGCAAGTGTTGTAACTTTCCATTAAGGGATTCTCCAAAGGAAGAAAGCGAGCGGAGACTGGTCAACGGTCAAAGTATCCAAGCAACGCAACTATTCGTGCCTCCTGGCGCTCGTTTGGCATAACTTCCAGATTGAAGGCGCTTGAGAGTGTTTTCTTCGCTGCTACACAATCAGGAGCCCGGAGTCACGTATAGTCGAATCTCGCATGTCTTGCGGCATACAACCACAAAAAAAGCTTTGAAGAAACCAACGGGTCATATGTTACGCTTTGTTATAAATGTATTTCATAGATTACAGTTTGAATTAATATGTATATTCATTTTCATATGACTACAGTCCAATTTCCGATACGACTTTTGCAATGACATTCAGTAAAGTACAAGGACAAACTTTCCAAAAACTAGGAAAATACAATTATACATGCTAAAACTATAGTATTCTTAGACGGGCAATTATACGTGGCAATGGCGGCGGTATCAAGTGCAAAGTACATTCAAATGGGATAAATTCATGGTTGCCAAACTGCTGGAGCCCATGACATCGAAGTAGTTCTATTTCTTTTTCTGAGTATTTCTTTTCTCAATCGGCGGAAACTCCGTTAATTAATTGAAATATCCGGAAGTTTTTTAAAGTTATCGAAGACTCCACCGCACCGGTTGAGAAAAGATATCAGATGCGAGCATTTTCGTGCATTTCAGTCATACACTAAACTGAAATGCGTAATGTTTTTTCAACCGGTGGAATCATCGGTGAATAGAAAAATGCCATCGATTTTACGCAAACCGGCAACTCTGGTGAAAATAGAAATGAAAGAGAGGGAAGAAGAAGGATTTAAAAAGACAACATGTTCACCAAAAATATTTTATACTCAAAAATCCTGCTCCTATAGAAAATGCTTGATAGGAAAGACAACAACAACAAAAAAGAGAGAAGAATCCAGCTATGAATTAAAAGTAAAATCAAATGATTCGGAGGAAAATACAGAAATCAAAATAAAAGCTGACATATTTCTCGAAACCGATGTATTTCGTAACGCCAAAGCTTCGAAAACTTCAACTTTCAATTACAAATTAAACCGAAAAACCATTTCACCGAATTTCACCGATACAAAAACAGATTACCAAAGTATCCTGCATTGAAGCCGCAAATATTTCAACAGTTCTAAAAAAAAAAAAAAATTAAACTAATTTTAGATCAACAAGTGTATTCCTGCAACTCCCGCGTCACGGCAAGTGAGGCACCGTGACGTCATTCAGAAACGCATGTTTCCAAAAAGCGGATAAAAAAACAGGTTTCTAAGCACCAATTAAATCTGAAATGAATGTCAGGAAATTACTTCTTCCTAACCTTCAGCTGTTTCTTGTTTTGAAAAAAGAAAAAAAAACGAACAATCAAAGGTGATAACGGGAAACATCGTCAAATTTAAGAACTTACGTCATGCACTCTGTGAAAACCATTGCGAAAGAAATGATTATTATATCTTGAAGCGGATCTTTTTCAACCAAAACAACCAATAAGCAAGGATACAACATTAAATTAATGGACACAACAGGCATCTTAGGAAGTTGCTGATTTTCTAAATTAATACAGCTTTATGAAATTAGGAATCTTAAAAGGATTTAAAAAATATGGCATCAGCTGACTTTGATAAGCTATAAAAACTTGTTCAGACAAAAAGTTAACCTCAGTTAAAGCTTTTTAGTGACAAAATAAAATGTGTTTTATTTATTTCAACAAACCGTAAAATTAAAGAGCCTCGCCAAAAAAGGGCCAAATTTGGACCCTTTTTTTCGCCCCTCGAAATCCTGGACCAAATATGGCTTAAATTACTCCCTATGGTGACCTGATACTCGTGTTAAAATTTCAGCTTGAGTATAGGCACCGTTTCCGAGATATGGGGGGGGGGGCAAAGTTCCCCATTAAAATGCTTTGAAATGTGTGCATTTCAATGCATTTCAATGGGGAACTTTGTCCCCCATATCTCGGAAACGGTGCGTAAACTCAAGCTGAAATTTTAACACGAGTATCAGGTCACCCTAGGGAGTAATTTAAGCCATATTTGGTCCAGGATTTCGAGGGGCGAAAAAAAGGGTCCAAATTTGGCGAGGCTCTTTTCATAGTGTAATGCAATTTTTAACATGACACGAACATTCATCCGTTCTGAGAAAGGAAATAATATTTTCTGTCATCGTGATTTCACCTATCATCAAAATATTAAAAGTAAAAATGGCTAAAAAATTTACTGGCGATGAGCCAGGCTAGCCATGGATATAGCCTTCATGAGCATTTTTAGTGGCATTTTGTGATTCATAAAGTCACGTCTTAAGGATACTTACAGTTGGTCCAAAATGTGGACCAAACCAATTTTGGACGTAGAAATGAAGTGGACAGATTCAAATTGGCCATAGTTCACAGTTGGACGGGTTTGAATTGGACGAAAATGATCGGAGAAAACTGTGCAAGAATCTTTAGGTTTGGTAAATATACAGGGTGTCAATTAAAAAAGGAGCCAGGCTTAATATCTCAAAAACGGCTCCGAATTTCGAAAAACGCTGAAACACGTGTTCGATTATTTCGAGGGGGACATCTTTTGAGGAGGTTCCCAATTTCGGGCCCCCCTCTAGGGGGGCCCCAGGGGGATCAAGTCCCATATTTCAAATGAGGACCCCCATTTTTTATTTGGTAATCGGAAAGAGGGTAAAATTCTAAGACTTTTGGCGCAAACCGAAAGTCGATATCGTTTTTCGTGTTCGATATATCGAATGTCAAAGTTCGATATGGACCCATCTTCAGAAATTCGTAACTTTCCTTTAAAAAGTCCAAATTTCAAAAACTTTGGGTCTAAAATGCTCTACAGAGCAAGCACTTTTCAGAAAAAAATTAACTTTTAACAGAAATTTAGTCAAAATTTGGTTTTAAAGCCCCCAAACATTTTCAACGTTTTTGGCCCCCACGGGGGGCTATAAGAAAAATTCCTAGAGACGACCCCTATCGAGTGATACATCAATCGAAAAGGCGTAATAAACTGAGCATTTTGGCGCAAACCGGAGGTCCATATCGTTTTTCATATTCGAGATATCGAATGTCAACGGTCGAATTACAGAATTCGATATCTCGAATATAAAAAACGATATGGACCTCCGGTTTGCGCCAAAATGCTCAGTTTGTTACGCCTTTTCGATTGATGTATCACTCGATAGGGGTCGTCTCTAGGAATTTTTCTTATAGCCCCCCGTGGGGGCCAAAAACGTTGAAAATGTTTGGGGGCTTTAAAACCAAATTTTGACTAAATTTCTGTTAAAAGTGAATTTTTTTCTGAAAAGTGCTTGCTCTGTAGAGCATTTTAGACCCAAAGTTTTTGAAATTTGGACTTTTTAAAGGAAAGTTACGAATTTCTGAAGATGGGTCCATATCGAACTTTGACATTCGATATATCGAACACGAAAAACGATATCGACTTTCGGTTTGCGCCAAAAGTCTTAGAATTTTACCCTCTTTCCGATTACCAAATAAAAAATGGGGGTCCTCATTTGAAATATGGGACTTGACCCCCCTGGGGCCCCCCTAGAGGGGGGCCCGAAATTGGGAACCTCCTCAAAAGATGTCCCCCTCGAAATAATCGAACACGTGTTTCAGCGTTTTTCGAAATTCGGAGCCGTTTTTGAGATATTAAGCCTGGCTCCTTTTTTAATTGACACCCTGTATGATAGAAGACAGGCGTCTTTATTCACCAAAAAAAAAAAAAAAAAAAAAAACTAAATGCAAAATTAGATTTTAACTGTGGCTTCCAACGAGATATACCAAAAGAGGGGATTTCTGGAACGTGCTTTTGAGGCAGGTCGGAGGGAATCCATGATAGAAATCTAATTGTGGACATTTTCACTCGGGCTCCATTAGTTTTCCTCATTTTTTTTAGACATTTTTTAAATTAATAAAAAAAAAAAAAAAAAAAAAAAAAAAAAAATGCCGAAACAAATCCATCTGAAATTTGTTTTAAACGAAAAATCATTTTCCAGAGTGACTATCTGGAAACAGAAATAGAATAACTGTTTCTTCCGAAAGGATTTGCACGATGAAAAAACCCGACACACAATTGAAGAAAGCGAAATTTTCTCACCTGAGATAGTTGTGTTAGAATTCTGTGCCCATAAAGCCACTCTCACACACTTGCACTTTCATTTAAACAAACTCACACAACAAACTGAAATAATTACAATGTTGCATTCAAGGTTAAAAAATGAGACAAGCAAACCAGAATCAGTCATAAAATAGCTTAGCCCCTCCATTGAAATATCTCGTTGGTGGCTAACACGCCACGAATCCTGACAAACACACGATTTCACGATTATTAATTTTAAAGCTCAAAGTAAGTCGAAGGAGCATTTGAAATGATCCATCACAAAGCTTTTTATTTTATTTGATTTAAAGTGGTTTATTGGCATTAATCCCTTTCTAGGGCGGTCTGGGCCTACAGTCATCGTAGAGTTCATTTGTTCATCAATGTGTTTTCTTTGTCTTTAAAAAATTAATATTCCAAGATTAGGTAAGTATGTTCCCAAAGAAGAAAAACAACAACTAAGTTGTGTTTTTTTGTGTCCGTCCCGATGTCCCGAATGAACTGATGATATGATCTACCATGTTTTGAGCCCAATTCATTCAACAACTCCAAAGCCAAAATTTCGCTTATAATCAATTTACTGAGCGCCCACTATGAGCCACTGAGGGACTATGAGCCCCTTTTCTTTGCTGTCTCGGTTTTTCGAATCCTGGATGTGTGTGTTGTGATATCTCTATGACTAACGAGTTTCTAATTTAATTATAATTACTGTAATGCCTGTGACGCAATTAACGGCTCTGAGGAAAAAAACGTCTACTTTCCTCGCTTCGTCACGATTAAAAATCCAAGATTAATGGCTTCTTCGGCTATGATCTCCCTTCTCTGCCTTAAGCTCTTCTCTGGTATTTCAAATGTTTGTACTTATAATGTTTTTACAATGAACGTTAAGTGGAGGAGACTTATGACTTGTCAAGTTCTATGCTGCTTTCAGCAAAATCTCAAGAATGTTCTCTCTTCACAAATGTCATCACAACGATAATCATTCAAAGGAGACCATAACAACACTCGGGGATGAAACTCGTCAGAGAATCCATTTTTTTCGAGAATTTGCTCTGAAATACAAGGTTAGAAGATAAATGCCCAACCCGAGGATATCTGTAGGATTATATAATATATGTACATTTGCGCCAAGCTCTCGCCATAGCCTTTCGCGAGGTTTCCGTGATACGTACGAAAAGCGAGGGATGACTGTATATTACATTAATCCGGGAGTAACTATTTCCCTCCATTTTCTGGACTGCTATTATCAGAGCAGTGTCATTAGTCAAAGTAACATTGTTTCCAAGCTAATCGAAGTTTATCGATTTATGTTATTTAAGCATGGTGTAAAATTGCACATTGAATGATTCCGGCGATTAATTAATCTAAAAACGAACGCTTTCGAGCGGCACGTCGCTTTCCAAACAAGGTGTTAAAGGGAAAGCGCAGGAGTGACGGGGAGGGTAGAAGGGGGGTGAAGGGGAGGTGGGAGGGAGAAAGTGAGAAGCCGTGTAAATATCGGGCGTCACCTCGTATTACTCGCTCTCGGTTCGTCCGTTCAACGCACTTATCAGTTCGATTCCTGAATCAGTCTGAGTGCTTTGCCCGTATTAAGGCTTTGTGTCCCGTTTGACACTAATGACGTACTCTCGTTAAAAACTGAGTTGGAGAGGTGCAGGTGGATGGGAGGGCAAGAGGGGCATGGCGAGAAAACATGAGTGTCGAGCACACTTCATGACGTCACAAATTTGGCTGCAGTCAAGCAAAATCGAAGCGAAACAGGGTAATTGAGATAAACATTTTTGAAAAGCGCAGTTGTCATTTTTTCTCCCCGGATACTAAAACGATTCTTTTAAAAAAAAAAAAAATAAATAAAGGGCTTTGATTACGTGTTTTTCTACCGTGCCTTATACTTTTGAGGCAAGAGAGGGAACAGGAGTTTGTATTTCTCTCTTTTCTGCCGTAGGAACGCGTGCATTAGAAGAAGACGGAGATAAGGGCTAAAGTTACTTCATGGCCTCTTTTGCTAATATTTTCTAACACATGCGTTCAAATGGAAGGAGAGAGAGAGAGAAATACGAATTCCTATGATCCACGAATACACTTTAAGGCCTCTACGCGAAACTATACGTATTTAAGGAATGTGGAAAAATGGAGAGGAAAATGAAGCAAGAGAAAAAAGTGCACTCTTAATAGCGAAATCTCTCTCCGATCTGCTGTTCAACAGCCAAAAAATCCTCTAGAACAGCACTTTTTACTTCTACTTTGATTTCCCCAAAAGATTGAAGGTACATTGAAATTCTTCGATTCATGGAGGCACTATCCGATGATTATACGTTGAACGTTGGAAGTGAATTTAAATTACAGCGATTATATGGATTACGTTTATACATCAGATATGAGTGTTTCAAAGCTTCTTAGTACATTTGCGCTGTAAACCTGTCTGGATTTTTGAGACTGGTTAGAATGTGATCAATTATGATCATTCATTGATCGATGGATAAACTTTGAACGAAGGAAAAGTATATTGCAAATAGGGATTAATTGTGGTGACATCAGCAAGAAAGGATTGTGGTCTTTGACAGATTTACCTCGAAAATAATGTCTCCCAAGTTTGAACAGGGAAAGCGCGGAATTCGGGGACAAAGATTCGAAGAAAAAGGAAATTAACGATCGGGGAGTGAATTTCACGGAAGGAGTGAGGGGAGGAAGGGAGGTATGGGGAATGTTGGGGAGGGGAGGGGGGACGAAATGAACCGCACACGGGTGACTTGTTGTATTTGTTACTTTTGATTTATATCACCTTCGACCAACATTTATCATTGGGTAAAACTTCGGTTCAGCACTTTCTCCCGAAAGCTTCTCCGCGTTACTGACAACTTTGAACTTTCTCCGCCCTACCAATCATTGTGCTCACTGCAAATGACTTTGTTATTTTCCTCCCTTTTATTTCTCCGTTAATTTAATTGCCAGGAAACATGAGCTGAATGATTAGGTCCTTCTTATGGATCGTTGTTCTCTGAGTTATTTTTCTTACACGACTTGATTTAATGTACTAAGTCGTGTCCAATTTATTACTTGAATCAAATTCTGTGGTTTTCCTTTCTTCGTTCGTGTAATCTACAAAAATTTTGGCACATACAGTGTATTATAGATCGTATAGTAAACAGTGGCGAGGCGTGCAATCTAGTGACGTTGTGTGTAGCCCACTTAAACCCGCGGAAAAGATAGAACCAGTGGATGCACTGTGAACTTTTACATGACAAAAGAAAGCGCTGCCAGATTGTGAGTGACGCCTCTGGTTCGCGATTAAAAGTTACCACGGTTGATCTACTTTTAAATTAGGCCAGAAAATGAGAGTGAGAGAGAGAGAGAGAGAGAGAGAGAGAGAGAGAGAGAGAGAGAGAGAGAGAGAGAGAGAGAGAGAGAGAGAGAGAGAGAGAGAGAGAGAGAGAGAGAGAGAGAGAGAGAGAGACCGAAAGCAATCAAAATAACCTTAATAAAAAAGTCAAACTACTTTTACATATTAGGTAACATAATGTTCCACAGTGACATAACACGATGAACATAGTCTATAGTGACCATTGAACTGATATTGGGGTATCAATCACTGTTTTTCGCGCTACGGTTCACGAAGTATTCTTATTTATTATTTATTATTTTTTATTTATTTTTTAAACTTTTACGTGACAATGAACACAATCTTCACGTTCCATTATTTATTTTTTATTTTTAATGTTTCGATATAGTGCTTTTCAGCTTGACAAGACCTGAAGATGGATTAAAATCCGAAATGGCTATAGTCTAATCAACTAAACACAGGAAATCAGGTATTAGACGTATATACAATTTATCTCGTCGCAAGTGCAGCCTGATCATGAAATTTACTCATTTACCTACCATAGTTCTTGAAAATTTCAAAATAGTTCTGGTGCTGTGAGCTGACACCATATTTTGATCGTTTCACACCAGAATTTTCTGGGAAACGTGATAGGCTCTTCTCGGTTGATACGTCGCTGCGCTCCTGGTAATATTATTAGAATGTAGAAATTATTTATTCTCGGTAGAGCGACTTGCTGTAACATCGGTAATCTACGTAAGTTGTCGTCGATTTTCACGAGTAGCGTGTGTAAATTATACATGAGACCAAGATTTGTCCGTTCTACTCTATCTTCAAATGTTCTGCCACGAAATCTGAGGAAATGACAAAATGCAAATGTAGAAGAGAGAAAAAAAGCTTGAAACGCGAGTTGTGAGTCTTTGTGAGTCCGTCAACTACTCGGAATTTGGTGTCGATCCGTAGACAGGCGCTCACTTTCAGCGAATCGAGTCATTGTGGGCCCCTCCTAAACAGAAAATTGTCTGCAACATGTGCGGCACCTCCCCAAAGCCCCACCTTATGAAGAAAATTCCTGAGAAACTAACACATCATGCGGAACCCTCTGAAATGCAAGAAGTTTGGCATCGAAGCTGGAAGTTCGGCACGCGTAAATTATTTATTAATTTTTACGTAAAAAAGTTCGGAAATTTTGTTTAAACAATTTATCGTTATTCCCCCCCACATTCCGTGTTATTTTCTGGTTTCGCTGGTCCCATCAAATGAAAATGACGCAGATCACCTCACGCAAGTGAACCGTCACAAAAAAGAGGCGAAACATTGATCGATTCTATAAAGTTGTGTGAAGTATTATACTTGCGTTCAGTGATGCAAAATGTTAGTTCAAGGTGCAAGCAAAATTATTACATTACGGAAGACGATTTGTAAGTTATTTACTTTAAATCTGCCTTGTTACCCCACCACACCCAAGTATCGCACCCGTCTGAAAAGTTAGTTAATTTTCACTCATTTTTTTATTCAGTTTATCGCCAAATACGAACGAAAGTAACTTGCTGTAAGTTTGGCTCACAGTTGATATCGTTGAAAACAAACGGAAAAATGTAAGTAGAAGGGGGGGAGGGTTACATTCCTCCACAAATTTACTTCCAAAATTTTCAATCACACATGGTGCAACTAGCTTCAAGATAGCTTTGACTTGATGTTTATGCAAGCACTTTCTACCCGAATCGTATTAGGATTGATTTGTTTGGAGTCAGAGCGGATCAAAATTAAGCATTTACGCACTCTGAAAGACAATTTAAATGCTGAAAAATGAGTCGAATCATCTGCGCCACTTTATATAATATATTGCTTACGTTTTTACTCAAGATTCTAAAAAAAAAACAAAAACAAAAAACCGAAAAGCAAGATTATACAAGAGTCGACTGCGAAGCATTTGTGTGAACTTAGTCAATCTTACTCAATTTTTCTATCCGCATTTAATCTGGATTGAAATGCTGATACGAACACATCATAAGTAGCAGTAGCCATCAGGACAAGTCCACAAACACACAGCAAGAGAGGTGGTGTCTGCGGACTCTTGTAAACATTTTGTTTTCGCAATTATTTCTATCTATTCTATCATATTTTGTACACACAAAGTGACCATTTCAGTTCCCTAACCCTAACTAGCCGACTGCGACAGCTAGAAATTATAAACAGCTCACACCTCGTCTGCTATTGAAAATTGATTTACTTACGCACTGTTTAAATGTTTCATTCAATCACACAGGAGTGTGCGAGAGTGAGCTGCAATAAAATGGATGGCTCAGATTTGATTTTACAAATATCAGTTTACCGTTTCATTTAAAAAAAAAAAAAACACATGGATCCCCATTTTTGATCAGAGCGAAATTCTATTTTGAAGGGTAAAAAATACAATTTGATATTACCTAACAAGACCTCAAAATTGCCAAAAAGTGGATTTAATCTAGTTTTGATCCTATGTTTATTGTATTTGCTTCCAACATCTTGTTCATTATTCACTTTCACAGTTTTGCGTGCTTTAACTGTAAGTGTTTTGGCGACAATCGCCGGCACTGAAAGTCATCCCACTCTCGGAGCACTTACATACAAGAAGGGTGATTCAGTCCTCTACTCTAGGTGGGCAGTGCCTCATGGTCCTGTCCTACCACCGTATCATAGGATGTTTGCAGTATCTGGCTCAGAGAAAATGAGACGTTCATTATTCTTCGTCGAGGGGCATAACAGTACACACACGCGGCCTTTTATGGTGCATCCATTGAACTTCGGTTTCCCGGGGACTTACTTCAGGTAAAAAAAAAAAAAAAAAAAAAAAACTGTAACGCCATTGATTGATCAAAGTCCGGTGATGGGAGTGTAAACATGATTTTATATGTTTGAGTTCTTGAAACTGTCCAAAAAATTCGTGTTACCCTGTTGTATTAGTTTTTCCTCAATCTTTAACTTATTTCGGTATAGGCCTTGGTGATTTGAAAAGTTCCGTTTTTTTATTGCAGTGGGGGATGGGGGAGGGGTAAGGGTAAAGGGTGGGTGAGAACGGGGGAAGGAGAAAATTGTAAGGGAGGGGGCGTTGAGTCTTATTGGCGAGCTCTTTGTTGCACCCACCTTCTGAGTAAAGTGAATTATCATTTGCTAAAGCAGGAGTTTGCTATAATCTTTGAGTATTATTCTTTCGAAAAATGTTTAGCCTAGAGTCCCTATACAGGGTGTCAATTAAAAAAGGAGCCAGGCTTAATATCTCGAAAACGGCTCCGAATTTCGAAAAACGCTGAAACACGTGTTCGATTATTTCGAGGGGGACATCTTTTGAGGGGGTCCCCAATTTCGGGGCCCCCCTCTGGGGGGCCCCAGGGGGGTCAAGTCCCATATTTCAAATGGGGACCCGCATTTTTTATTTGATAATCGGAAAGAAGGTAAAATTTTAAGACTTTTGGCGCAAACCGAAAGTCGATATCGTTTTTCGTGTTCGATATATCGAAGGTCAAAGTTCGATATGGACCCATCTTCAGAAATTCGTAACTTTCCTTTAAATAGTCCAAATTTCAAAAACTTTGGGTCGAAAATGCTCTACAGAGCAAGCACTTTTCAGAAAAAAATTCAATTTAAACAGAAATTTAGTCAAAATTTGGTTTTAAAGCCCCTAAACATGTTTAACGTTTTTGGCCCCCACGGGGGGCTATCAGAAAAATTACGAGAGACCACCCCTATCGAGTGATACATCAATCAAAAAGGCGTAACAAACGGAGCATTTTGGTGCAAACCGGAGTCCCATATCGGTTTTCATATTCGAGATATCGAATGTCAAATGTCGATTTACAGAACGCGATATCTCGAATATGAAAACCGATATGGGACTCCGGTTTGCGCCAAAATGCTCCGTTTGTTACGCCTTTTCGATTGATGTATCACTCGATAGGGGTGGTCTCTCGTAATTTTTCTGATAGCCCCCCGTGGGGGCCAAAAACGTTAAACATGTTTAGGGGCTTTAAAACCAAATTTTGACTAAATTTCTGTTAAAATTGAATTTTTTTCTGAAAAGTGCTTGCTCTGCAGAGCATTTTCGACCCAAAGTTTTTGAAATTTGGACTATTTAAAGGAAAGTTACGAATTTCTGAAGATGGGTCCATATCGAACTTTGACCTTCGATATATCGAACACGAAAAACGATATCGACTTTCGGTTTGCGCCAAAAGTCTTAGAATTTTACCCTCTTTCCGATTATTAAATAAAAAATGCGGGTCCCCATTTGAAATATGGGACTTGACCCCCCTGGGGCCCCCCAGAGGGGGGCCCCGAAATTGGGGACCCCCTCAAAAGATGTCCCCCTCGAAATAATCGAACACGTGTTTCAGCGTTTTTCGAAATTCGGAGCCGTTTTCGAGATATTAAGCCTGGCTCCTTTTTTAATTGACACCCTGTATACTATGAAAGGCGCGCCAAGTCTCTCAAAATGAAGAAGAAGCAGCGGAGCCCCCAAGAGGCAAATTTCAAATGGCCATTTGCCTCTGCGCTGTTGCCGCTATTTCGCTATCTCTTATACATAGGTTAGGTTCAGATTCTCGACAGTAACGGTCGTTATTGAAAGAGGTAATGTTCTCTGAATAACATTCAAAGCAGAGGAAAAATTAACAATAAAATTACTGCGGTCACTGTTAATTCAAATGTGTAATGAAAGCTAGTGCGCGAAAAGTAAACAAACCCTCCGCCATTTGCATTTGCCTTTTGGGGCTTTCTTGACAGCCTAAGTCTGAGAGCCAGTCAGAAATGGATTCAACATTGGCGCAACTCTCATAGTA
This sequence comes from Trialeurodes vaporariorum, assembly GCA_011764245.1. Lineage (NCBI taxonomy): Eukaryota > Metazoa > Arthropoda > Insecta > Hemiptera > Aleyrodidae > Trialeurodes > Trialeurodes vaporariorum. The sequence goes on along the minus strand of VMOF01000002.1, from coordinate 34,222,046 downwards.
TATAGGGAATCTAGTTTCGCCCTGGTGCTTATCATGAAATTTCTAAAGCCTTTGACCTTGAAGATGAAAAAACTTAAAATAACTTATTCGTCCTAAATACGATGGCATAACGTGAATCTCGACAGGAGCCCTATCAAGTTTGAACTTGACTTAGTTCAATCGATGAGTACCAATAAACTTCAAGAGAGGCTTTAGTCGCACTGGAGCTTGACTTGAGGGTCATCGACTTATCGATGCCGTTTGGTGAGTAAAGAGTGAGGTCAAGTCAAGTCCGACATTTCGCCAACTTGATCGGGCCCCAGAGGCCCAGACACGCAATAAGTCACCATTTTTCAGCCTACTTAGCTTCATCTTCTTTCACCAACTGGTGATAATGCTGCACTTTGAACTAACCAACGTATGCTAAAAGTTTTAGTATTCCGGTCAACAGACAAAACGAGAAAAATCAATAATCATTCACGATCGTTTTTGATTACAGGGCAAAAGCAATTACACCTGACCCGAAAAAAAGCGACGTACTGATTCATAAAGGGGCTATTTTGGCTCATAGAATGAACGGAAAAGACTTGCCGTATCACTGGTACCGGTGCAATTGTCATCATTATACGGACTATCTGACGTACGGCAGAACCTTCGGTAAAAAAAGGAATTGGCGGAACATTCTTTATGGTCCAATAGACCATCGATGTCCTCTTCATCAAGAGTTCTATTTGAGCACCAATACTTTCTCACCATACTTCGTATTGAGAAACAAAATGGGAGAAGTGTTCCAACTTCCAAGAATTCCAAAAGCTTCCCTCAGCCGCTACTTTTCAGAGGATAAAGAGTACTTGAATGACTTTCGGTCTGAATATGGGATGGCTATGTATCACACAGATAGCGATAACGATAGCGATGTGAGTGCGATTATATGAATGTCTTTAATTTAAAAAGATCTGGAAACGTTGTTGTGGAAGAAGCAGTTTCACCAAAGAAAACGATTGACAGTGAGCAGTCCAAGAAAAGTTAAGCTTGGTCATGTAACCAACGAGGCAACGAAATTTGAACGCGAAAAAACCAAACATTCAAATTAGGTTCGTTTTGAATAGGTGGGAACGAAAAATTAGAATTTTTAGTTCTTTTGTTGAATCCGATGAGTGATCGCGTCATATATTGGTCTGTGGTTGGGCAGGAGCGCGAGATGCGATTCTTTTAGACCAGTGGTTCTTTAAATTCCGAATTTTTTAAATATGAGTAATGATTTTTTGAGAATGGCTCCATATCAAACTTTCACCCTCGATAACATTTGGATTTTGGAAATTTTGAAATTGGATTATGGAACTGATGGAATACATTGAGAGAAGTTTAAAATGATTAAAATGGAATATTTATTAGATGAGGACATTCAAAGTTGAGGATAGAAAATGGTAAGATTTGGAAACAATTTCAAGGTCTGTTTGGACCAGCCTTAAGATCCTCTTCAAATCCCGACATTTTCCATTCTCTATTTTTTATTTCTTCACTTTATTCTCAAGGAACGTGTTAAAATTCGGTCCTTAGTTAGTAAATAGTGAAAAATAAAAACAGCTATTCCTCTTTCGAGAAAGTCTCGAGGTACAGTCAAGGAACGTGTTAAAATTCGGCCCTTAGTCAGTAAATAGTGAAAAATAAAAACAGCCTTTCTTTTTTCGAGAAAGTCTCGAGGTACAGTCAAGGAACATGTTAAAATTCGACCTTTAGGCAGTAAATAGAGAAAAATAAAAATAGCCTTTCTTCTTCAAATTTTACTTATTTTAACACCAACAACATTCGGTGAATTTCATGAATCGGGAAACCAAACCAAATTCGTGGTTTTGTATTTTGTTGAGAGTCACGAAACGAACTGAAACGATTTTTGGTCGCGATTGAAACCTCTGTTTAAAGGAGCTTTTGGGGAATTCTTATTGAACGATTATTCTCAGTTCTATTTAAAAGGTTACATAAGTCAATAAAAATACAAGAATCTTTTACAGGAAGCTATTAAATCTGGAATCTTCTTTAACATCGCAGAAATCATCAATGAGGAATAGAGGAATTCTCTAAAAGCTCCGTGCGATGGCAGCACTGGCTAAATACAACTGCAACCCCGTCAAATGTTTTCTCTTTCAGGGCCGTGGCGTGGGCGGAAAGCCGGCCGGAATCGGGCAAACCCGAACAACGTTTGTGGTGAGAAGCAAGCCATTCTCTTCCAAAGAAGAGCTTGAAGAGGGGCGCAGAGAGTGATGATCGAATAGGGGTGTGGGAGGCATTTATCTTTGTCTTACCAAAACAATGGCGAGGTTCGAGATGATCTGAATGAAGCCGCTATGCACCGCGGTCCGCGCCGCGCCGTTGCTAGTAATAATAATAGAGGTTTAATTGCGGCCGAGGACTCATTGTTCGCTCCTTAGTGGCTCGCTGATGGGTTGGGTTGGATTGGATGTTGAGAAAATATTTCAGAAGCTAGATTCTAATTCAAAGGGCAATCGATCGTTTGTCTGATATGATCTTTGTCGCAATTAGTGAAAAAGCGTGATCATATATATATACATATATATATATTGCAAGCAAAACGCAATTTTTTATGATCAGAAAATATTCAGATCCAATCAAGCTTTCAATGTTGACTTACAGAAAATAATTGTACTCGAAAATCCACGAAAACGCTGATATGAGCTGTTTCGTGTATGATAAGAGGTAAGTGTACCCTTCCACGGATATTTTCTGACTGGGCCTGTTCGGTAACCGCTCATTATGATCAAGATTTACTTTAGCTCATTTGAAAGCTAATAAGCTGACAAAAATGGTGTTTCATTAGATACGGTTTATTTTGATTCGTTCTTTACCTCTGGTGTTTTAGATGAAGCGCGTTTGACCACTTGTGTTTAATCGCTTTAAACGTTCATAAACTGAGGACCAGTTGATAAAAACTTAACCTGTGGATATCAATATGATCGTTAGCTTATCAGCTTTCAAATGAGCTAAAGTACATCTCGATATAATTATTTTGTACGTCGCCATTACGCTTGATCTGAATTTTTTCTGATCACAAATAAGTAGCTTGCTCTTTGCCTAAGCAAACCGCAAGTCGATTGCGATTTGTCTGTGACATGTGTATTTATAGTTATACAGCGGATAACATGAAACTGTCTGTGTGAGAACGCGACATTAAAAAAAAAAAAAAAAAAAAAAAAAAAAAAACTGTTAGTTTAAGAAAACAAACATGGCTAAATGTGGCGTCTTCAGCGCTAACAACAAGTTAATTCCACTCAAATTGACCACCAGAAAGCTTTAAAATTACTCCTTCTTTCCGTTCTTGCCGATAATTTTCACAATTTGTTGTCTTTTTCCCTCTTTCCTTTAATTGAAAGACTGACATTTTTAATAGAGGCAATGGGTGCATCAACGACACTTATCCAACGTATTTTAAATGAGAGAAGTGTCGTTGTTGTATCAAATGGCCACTGGGTAACGAGCAAGTAGCGGATATAAGGTTACTAGCCGTTCGTTGCTCGCTTCGCTCGCACTCACGTCTAGCCGGGGGCTTCGCCCCCTGGACCCCCATGCACTCGCTTCGCGAGTGACAGAGGGCTCGCTGCGCAAGCCGATTCAGGTGATTTTAGAAGATAGGCTGAAGAAAAAATCTTCCTTTTTTTCCTTCAATTTTTTATTTTTTTAATATATTTATTTATTTTTATAGCCTTTTAACTGAAATAAACCAGATTAAAATTCTTAGTCTGTCAAACGGATTATATTTCCCATACAAATTAAAATAGGCTTTAATTTCATCCGTCCTCTTTACTTCTATCAATGACAACGGAAGTAAAACTAAATATGAAATTTGTGAGGTCTGAAAGCTCTCTGCGTTGTAACAGGGTAGTTATTATTACTGCGTAGCCCTAGCCGTTTCGCGCAAGCTTTGCTCTCTTTTTCCTCGCATTTAACAATGACAATCAATATTTTACTCTCTGCGTTTTCACAGGGTTGAGACTGCCACCAATTGATGCCCGCATTACTTTTTTTTTTTTTTTCTTTTTTTCTTTTTTTCGTTTTTTTCTTTTTTTTCTTTTTTACTTTTTTTCACCACATGTATTAAGTTTTGGCGCACATAAATATCTTGACCATCATCTCCTAATCTAACCAAATCGAATCTAATCTAATCGAACACAAAAATAACGTCAAATTCCAAACTACGTACTAATAGTTTTAGCACCAAATATGTACAGATATACACATACATTATGTGTGTATTTATTATATGTACAGTTGTAGGACATTTTTGTAAACTTAATTTTTACCGTCATATCTTAAATCAACCCCTAGCCTATAACCTACAGAATTTTCTCCAATAAATTATATACAGTAGAAATTATTAATTTTTTTATAGGACCTCTCTATACACAATATTTTTTGTAAATATTTTTCCACTTCCTTTCAGTATCGCTCCTTGGTTACCATCGTCTTTTAATTTTAACTTTACATGTGCTGCGGAACGGACCCTAGAAAATGCAACATATAATTGACCATGACTAAATACGGGTTTTGGAAGGTAGATGCCGATCGTTCTGTAGAAACATTCTCGTTTGGATTGGGGGTGGGAAATCAAACCGCGTTCTCTTTGGCAATAGAAAATCATTTACGCTTATTGGTACCAAGCTCGAATACGTGAGACGCAAGCCATATTCATAAATTTTCAGCACCCCGACAAATGCTGAAAACCCCTCTGACTAACTTCTGCTGGAAAACTTTTTTTTTTTTTTTTTTTTTTTAAACACCTGCATTTCTTCACGTACTCCATAACATTGCTGTGAATTGTGAACCGTATTTACCATGGGCGGACACAGGGAATTGTCTTTCTCTCTCTTCCTCCATTTGAATTTATGTGTTAGAAAAGGATAGCAGAGGGGGCCATCACGTGACTTTGGCCCCCTCTTCTGTCCTTTTCTAACGCACGTTTTCAAATGGGAGGAGAGAGAGAAAGACTATTCCCTGTATCCGCCCATGGTATTTACCTGACAACCTAATTATAGCGTGATAAGAGGACTTGACTTCAGAAGCGTTGAAAAAAAATGGCAGACTTTTTATTAACCTCTGTAATATTAGCAATAGTTGCACTTCGCACTGGTGTATGATAAAATAAAACAAAACCATCCAGTTGCTATTGAAAGTGGTGGGAAGTAATGAATTACTCGTTAAATTAATTGCGACAAATCTGGCAGTGCTGCAACTGGTACAAATATGTTGACCAAAAAGACGTAGTGATCGTGGTTTCAAAAGGAAAGTCAGGAGGACGATGAAGGATTAAATACATCTACTTTTGCAAGGAGAGAGAAATAGTGAGCGGAAGAAAGAGAGAGAGAAAGAGAGAAGAGAAGAGAGAGAGAGAGAGAGAGAGAGAGAGAGAGAGAGAGAGAGAGAGAGAGAGAGAAAGAGAGAGTGAGAGAGAGAGGGGGCTGAGAGGAGGAGGAGGAGGGAAATAGAGTAAAATAGGAAAAGGAAAAGAATGAAAAGAGGTACTGTGGGTACGCGTACGGGCAATGCGACCCTTGATGGAATTTGGTATGACAGTTTTATGATTCATTCATCGGTGCGGTGGAGCAACCACAACGTCAGCAAAGGTAAATACAACAATGAACTGCGACTGCGTTACGACAAACAGGTACCTAAACGCCGCGCAGGCTAACAATCAAAAGACCCCTCTCCCCCGCTCGGCCGCCTTAAATGCACACTCGTGTTAAACTGTGAAGAAATCCATCTCGGAAAGGGACTGACTGAGACCGAGGCCGATGCGAGCGAGACTATGAGGAGTGAGCGTAGCCTCCACTCCCCTCCTGTCCAAAGTTAAAAATTGCAATTTGCGGGCCCCCTTTAAACTTTTTGGTGATTTAAGATTTTTCTCATCAAGAGGACGCAGCTATGATACTCCATGCAAAATTTCAAATCTCTAGCTCCTAGGGAAGTGCCCTAAAGTACGTGAAATGGAAATATGGACAGAAGGACAGACAGACACGCCAGGGATTTTATATATGTGGATACTTTTTTTTCTTATGACCTTTGCATCAACCATAAAACTTACTTATTAAAAAGAGGGTGGGTGTTGTGTACCCTCACTTTGAAAATTAAAAAAAAAAAAAAAAAAAAAAAGCTTGTCTTTTTTCTTTGCCTCTTTTCAAGGAAATTGACAAAAATGATCAAAAATTAGGTCGTTCAATTAGATACTCGAAGTCACATGACGCAAATGTTGCTTCTCCCTTGCCACGGCCAGAGACACACGTGGCGCGCCACGGCAATCAACAAGTGACTTGATCTCATCAAAAACCGAGGGGGGAAAACACGACAGTGCAGACGAAGACTCCTTTTTGCTTTCAGTACACGGCGAGGTATTTTGAAAATTATGGAGGGTAATGGTTCTACCCTGCCGTGTTCGAGAAAAATATTGTCTGAAGTTATCATTCGAGATTGAGATTTTTCGTTCGTGATTTTGTCTGTATAGAATGTGACATTACTCACGTGCAAGACTGACAGGGTGACAGCTATTCCAGAAATCCATTCCGATTTTTCTTCAAGGAGCCAGGTAACCTCATCGACGCAGCCATGGAAGAAGGCGTTGCCCGTGACGGTGTCTCTGCATTCCGTAGGCAACGCACGGTTCATATTGACGTAATCTAAAGGCCCATCAGCACCGCAGCACCCGATCTGAAATGATAATACATTGCGCTGTTGACAAACTTTTTGACAAGGAAATAACACTCATCACCCACCCGGTACACTGTATAATACCTCAACCCTTTTGCGTGTAAAAGTCTTGCTTCCTTTGATTTTATTTTTATTCAATTTTTATTATTTTCCTCCCTTTTTTTTACATTGCTAAGAGCTAAAGTTGATGTTCAGAAGCTACATTTTCGTGCAATTTGAGTGCAGAATCAACAACGATGACCCCTCCCCCTTTGAGCATAATGCCCCTTCTTAATGACTCTTCTTCATTCACATGCATGCCAAGATTTGTCGCTTTGCTGGTTCTTCAAAGAAAATATAAATGTTCATTTGCCTCGGATTTATACAATTTTCCAGGATGATAATACAAGTTTTTGGTATTGAATTCATAAATTATGAATTATTCGAGGAAAGAATAAAAAGTGATTTTTCGGAAACAAAATTTCAATGTTTAGAAAAAAATAGGGAGGGTGAGGAGGTCGAGGAGGCTTGTTGCTGAAAAACCCAAAGTCTAGGAAATGGGGCTATTGCACACTTTTGCTATAAGCGATTGAATAGTCGATTATGGCGTAAAAACCTCAAGAAATAACGATGGCGGCACTAAAAACTTCCAATATCCACTCCTAAACTCAATAAACGCAGTTATTTGCGCGAGCGTAATGGTGGCCGAAGGCACTAACAATGGGAGATTCCTATCTTAATTTCGTCACTCTTTCTATGCTGACAAGGATGATTCACAGAGTAATTAGTCATCAGAGTGATGATCCACATCCGATGAATGGTACCGCAACACCAAGTGACACCGGTGTCAAATGAAAGTAGTCTCTTATTGGTCACTTCTTGATGGAGTTTCAGAATTGTTAGATGGGAATCTCCCATTGTTAGTGCCTTCGGCCACCATTACGCTCCCCCAAATAGCTGCGTTTATTGAGTTTAGGAGTGGATTTTGGAAGTTTCTAGTGCCGCCATCGTTATTTTTTGAGGTTTTTACGCCATAATCGACTATTAAATCGCTTATAGCAAAAGTGTGCAACAGCCCCATTGGTAAATCGAACCAGGATTGAGCATGCGAAAATTGATTGTGAGTGCATCTGATATCGTTGCATTTGCTCTGTTTACAGTTTACACCCATGAAAAACCTTCCATTTGAGAGTAGTCACCAAAAATCCAATAGTTTGACGTTTCCTCTAATTTAAATAAAAAGGGGGGGGGTAATACAACGTCACCAAGTAGCAAGCTGCGCCACTGGATGTAGGTTGTAGGTGCACACATCCTCAGTGCATATCCTGTGGTCTGCCATGGATCAAAACTCAACTTCCTAATCGGTCGAGAAACATTGCGATCAAAAGTCTCTACTCCTCTTCTCCTTTCTGTCACCTCTTAACCTCCATTCCCCTTCCCCATCATCCTCTCTACTCTCTCACTCCCCACTTCCTCTTACCCCTCCCCCTCCCCCTCCCCCTTCCAACTCCTCCCACTCCAACCTTATCCCCCTCTTCCCCTTTCTATATTCCCCCTTACCCCCTTCCCCATCGCCCCGCACTTGTTATGTAAACACAATAATTAAGATAGCGTTCGTGGAGCTTAATTTTCAATCTGCGAGGGGTTTATATTGTTTGCATGGGTCGCGTCCCGCCACGCTGCCGCCGCGTCGCGTTGCATCCCTGCCATCATCATCATCGTAAACGTTGTCAAATTTAACTCCTTCCCGCGAATACGATGAATGGGACCGAAAGAGCCTAAAGTTGGACTTAATTTCCCTGTTATTCGGTCAAGGAACAACAAAGGCTAAAAAATTCAACCCCATTTATATGAAGAGAACCTCAATCGACAGCAGAGATGTCCCGCGGCAAAATCTTGATGAATGGATCAGATAAAGGGGATAGCTTTTGAGAACGGACGTTGACTTCAAAACATTCGATCGTCATAGCTCAAGTCTCATATCCGTGACAATGTGTATGTCGCAGGCAAATCGCAATCGGCTTGCGATTTGCCTAGGCAAAGAGCAAGCCACTTATTTACTATCAGAAAAAATTCAGATCAAGTGTAATGGTGACGATACTAAAATAATTATATCGAGATTTGATTTAGCTCATTCAACATCTAATGAGCTAACGACCGAACTGATATCCACAGATTAAGTTTTCCTCAACTGGTTCTCTTTTTATGCGATCTTTCAAAGTAATTGAATACAGTGTTCACAAACACTTCATTTAAAACACTGTAGGTCAAGAACTAATCAAAATAAACCAAATCTGATGAAATCACCATTTCTGTAAACTTATTAGCTTTCAAACGAGCTAAAGTAAATCTCGATACAATTATCTTGTAAGTCACCTTTACACTTGATCTGAATTTTTTCTGATGTCAAGTAAGCGGCTTGTTCTTTGCCTATGCGATTTGCCTGCGAGATTGTACGATGAAAAGCGGGAAGCAATAGCAAAAGTACATGTTGGCCTTTATCCGTTATATTCACCTAATAAAGATAGACTAGCGAGGCTTGTAAGCAACAGAATGGTTTAGTATAGCGCTGCAATATCTCGTCGCTTCAATCTCTGTTGACACAGTAGTGAAAGTGTCCAAATTGAGAATGTAAGCAAATCATCCAACGTTTGATACACGCAGCCTCTCCTAATTTAGGTGCAAATTTGCGGCTCTTAGCGTGGCCCTTTGGTTGTGGATTCCATGATGCAAAGATGATGATTAATACGCAGAATTCCACGTAACTGCCACGAAGGCGCGCTAAAAGGTCAGATGGGGTGGGGGGTAGCATTATTTTTTTCAAGAAAACACGAGGTAAGCCTGAGCTGAGCTGGAAAAAAAATAAATTGTTTTCCAATTGAAGCAAAAACTTTTGTCGTCCGACTCGTTTCGGATAATCAGTTGAAATTGGAAGTAATTGCAGCCGTGTATTTTTTCTTATAAATACAATTAAACTACACATCGTATCTCTAAAATTGTCGTTAAAAACCGTTGTCCAATGAAATTTTTGAAGGGCAAAAATAATGTACTTTACTTTAAGCCTTCTCTTTCTCCCTCATTGTTTTTGACCCACAGGACTCACTAGACACCTGCAAGTCTAAGAGAAAAATCAGGAGAGTTCAGGAAGCGCAACAGCAGCAGAGGTTTTCCGAGGTTTGAGGTTAGAAGTGACCAGATAGATTGGTTTTTTGATCTAAGTACCATTAGAACTTAATTAAATCACATCCTGAGATTGTGATGAGACTGAAAACAGTCACATGCTGACGATATCTTCACAAGCCTGCATACCATTTAGTTTCCATATTTGTCTTCGTATATCTTGAATTCATGGAGTCGTCATCCGCGAATTTATTTGAGAAATAAGACATACCACTGCCACTCTAAACTATACTACAAAAACGAAGATTTGGAACATGTGGTTGATTGAACGTCAACGTCAATCGGAGAATCATGGAGACCAAACACAGTTTGGCTTTTTGGTTGTTTCAACAAAAATGTTAGTGAATAATGACGAAATATGGCTACAATGGCACCAAACACCTTGCTCGTCTGGTTCTATAGGTTGCGGGTGATAAACAAACAACAAGTCTCCCCGATGATCGTGCTCGAAGAGAAACGTGATTCGACTCGAGTAAAATAGATAAACAGCCAAATAGTTACTCATCCACCACCAGCTTTGTTTATCTCCCTTTCCCCCAGCAAACCCCCGACAATTTCAACGCTCTAGTTCGTCAAGGCAAGGGTGAGAGAGGGCTTAATTAAACACCTACGGCTGCTGCTAGGGAGAGATGCACGAATACACGGCAAATCGTGGGAATGAAGCGAGAGTTTTATTTTCAAGTCAGTATTCATCACCTTGTTGGTTTCTGAACCGCTGAGCTGGTCATTGAAAGAGAGAGTGGACGAGAGTAAAGCAGCAAAATTGCGGTCTAGGGGCTATGAATTATTGAGAGTAGAGCTCTTTTCAGTATTTAACAAAGCCAAGTGTCGAAACAGTCGAGTAATCGTGATGATGATATTTAAATCTTGTTTTAAGAGGTGCAGGAGGAGTTGAATATGGAAACAAAAATCAATTCTATAACGGAGGGTTTTCTTTTTTCTTAGGTGTGATTTTGTCCTAGAAAATTGCAAATTTTCACCCTGAATGAAGAGCAATCGGGAGCTGTTGTGTTCCTACCACACTCATTTCATTGCCACCTACCCCGCTTTCCTCACAAAATCATAATAAATGGAATTGACATGACGGAAACTTATGACTTGATAAACAAATATTAAAAAAAAAAAAAAAAAAAAAAAAAAAAAAAAAAAAAAATGTTTCCTCACAGTGACAACCTCAGAGTGATCCTAAAGTCTATGGTGACCAAAGACAACACTGACACCGGCAACAACAACGGGAGCCTATGAGAAACAACATGAACGATGGTGTCTTTTCCGCCTGCAAGTTTACAGGAACAGAAATTCTAGAAGTTCCAGAGGTGGAACAAGATACTCCCCCAACTTTCCCCGCCGCCCAGTTATAATCTTCGCCGGATACGAGTTCGATTCGAATTAGGACTCGCTCCAGCACTATACCTACAAACCGTATAAACTACTACCCATGACAACAACCGATCTCCTCGCATCCAATTGATGGGGATCCACCAAACATGGAGGGAGGGGGACTCGAGCTTTATTCCCGCCAATGCTTCTGTTTATTGTCCCCTTGGCAATATCTTTTTTTCTCTTTATTGTCTCTATCTTGTTTCCCAACGGCTTGTCCGAGCGTGCGCCTCTTATTATTATTTTTTAACTTTTTCTGCTTCGAAAATAAAACCAGAATCTTTACCACGAATCTTTCCCACTTTTTCTATTCTTTACCACAATCCTTATCAATTAATTTTAATTTAGCATAGGTACTATAGTCTATCTCCCTGTATACTATAACTATTGATAGGTTTTGTTCTCCCGGAAGTTTAAGTGTCCTCTTTCGCCAACTAGGGCGCAACAGACGGAATGGAAGAGAGAAGAAGAAGGAAATATGATAGAGAGAAGTGTTACACATCCATATCCTTCTGAGATGAAATAGAGAGGTTGAAGACTGAAAAAAATTTTTTTGGCGGTTCCCTGTTAAATTGTCAATGTGAAGGATTTTTGGGTAAGGTAGGACTTTTTCTACCGGTGAATTCAAAGTTGGTGCTTAGCAGTGCGATGCTTTGAACGTCGATCCGTGATTAGCGAAAAACTGCTTAGACTTTGACTCCCTTCAAAGGTATGTTACAAAAATTAGGAGTCGCTATCCCCCAAAAAAGATGCCCCCATAAAACAATGGAACCCGTGTTTCGGAGGTTTCCGAGATTGGAACCGAAACTAGAGTTATTCGGAGTTGCTCCTTTTTTCCTTCACACCCTGTATAGCTTATACAAACATAATTATATTGTTGCCAATGTTCCAGTTTGAACAGGGCTGCAGCACCTAGCTGTCGTTTAATACGAGTGCATAGATAAATTATTTTAGGACCAGGAGGAGGGACTGAGACCGAAGGATTCACCCTATGGATTTCGAGGATTTGGATGGAGGAGGAAGGAATATAAGAGGGTATTAACGAGTGTAAAAAGGACAAACATCTCTGGGAACCCCTCCACTCCTCCCTTCATTGGTCTCCTATCATTCCCCCTTCCTCGTCTCGTCCTGTAGTGCTTGCATCCTGGCAAGTAAGTGAGTTACAAGGTAAAAGACGAAAACTCATTAGAGCACTTTCCGTGTTCCGCTGTCGCGCGCCGCACACAGGACCAACTCATTGATTTGTTCCGGACATGGAATGTTGTTGGTTTTCGCTTTAAAAACATTTCAGTGTTGATATTTTCTTGCAGAAACTGCGTTGTTACATTAACGTAAGGTTTTAAAATGAATGAGTTTACACATTTTTAAATTATCTTGTTGTTCATTGTTCATAATCTTGACTTTTGTTCTTTACACTGTGTTCAGAAAATTCCATTCCATTTAATCTCCTGTGCGCTCACTGAGGGTGGAATGATAGAAGGTTCGAAGGGAGGGGGGCGGAATGGATGTAGAGGGAGAGGGGTGCGCCCTCGTTTAAGTCCTCGCAACGCTGCGCTGCTCGTCCGCTCAGTACTCACTCGCTTGCATTGTACGTCGCTTTCAGATACGCTAAAGTCAAAGCTTCGGCACCCCCCTCTCCCTGCTATTCTCGCAGATTTAAGATTCTCTAAATTCTCAGCCGATGTCTCTCTATCATACAAGCAACGTTGTCAAACGTTATTTGAATGCTTGTTAGATTAGGATCCAATTCTTGTTCTGATAGTTATCAGTATATCAACTGGTTTGCCGCACATCTCCCCCGCTTTCTATCCTCAGCTAGCTCTTTCATTTTCTCATATTTCTCACAACCAAAAACCCGAACTATCGACCCTATGTAGATGTACTCTAATTTTTGTCGCCCTCCGCAGTTTTTGCCTTCTGCACCCCCTTCTTTTGATAAGCTAACTATACGCCTGGGTGTCTTAGGACATGCCCCATAAGTCTAGGTCTTCTTCTATCTAGTAGTTTCCATCCGTCTCTTTCCTCCCCTTCTCTTTCAAGTGCCATTCCCTTCTTTATTCATTTCACCCATTTTATTTTTAACATCTTTCTGCAACCTATCACTTCAAAAACATATTGAATGAGGAAAATGAAGAACTCCTGCATTTCGAGGTGAAATATATCATTGAATTTCAATTCAACCCCCCTTTTCACCACACATCAAGGTGGTTTATGGGAAGCAGTGATAAAACGCCAGCAAATACACCACAATGGGCACCTTAGTTCTCACATTAGAGGAATTGCACACCTTATTCACTCGAATCGAAGCGATCAACTATTCGCCTTCCTCACTTTCTTCTCCACGGACCTCAGTGACCTTCAAAATTAGACGTCGGGAATGGGCTGACACCCGAGGTGACTCCGGGATTCCAGCCGACTGACGGAGCCGGAAGGCATCACAATCTCACTATTTCAATACTGTTGAAAATTTAAGTCTGCTCTTTTATCCCTGTCAAAAATCGTCCTTTTTAGCCGTTTACGATAATTAGCTTAGTTTTCTGAACTTGGAAGCTTCGTCCTTTATTCAACCCACGTGCATCAAAACATTTACTGATAGGCATAACAGTTTCTCTAATTTTCTGAATGCGTGAAACACGACCTGTCACTGTTTTTTCAGTAGGGAGTAGTATCCTAAGAATCTGAATGTCCTATTAAATGAGCTGTTATTATGCTAAATCGAGTATTTTACCATTAAAAGGGAACTCTTGATGGACGCATCAAATATGAGAAAAAACAGAACGGAGGCATTTACTCTGCTCAAAATCGCTTTAAAACCATTAAAAGTATTTGTGGTGGCATATCCCCCCCTCCAAATTACTCTCAGCTGCTGCGAATTAAGGAACGAAAAATTCGATAAAAACCGAAGTTCTGAAATAACCGTTTTAAGCGCTGCGCTGCCCTGTTTCATGTATTCTAGATCAATCTCTTTTATCTTCCTGACGTTTGGTGTTTGCATTTATGTCTCCTTTGTTATTTTTGTTCCATTCGAACTAAGAAGTATGGATTCTTGCAATATTTTTCACGACAAAAAATGTAATTTGTACCAAACTAGCTTTTCACTTCTTATTGTTCCCTTCACATCCCTCCATGATTGCTGCAATCATAAGTTCATAAACTATAAGTATCATTAAAATAAGCATTGAACACAATAGATCTGTAGAGTGGAAATAAATACAGTAGACTTTTACCAATTCTACATGTATAGCGTCTCACCTCTCACTTTTAGCAAATATTGCAGGGAATATTTATATTTTATTTCATAATCTTCGTTCATAAACTCACGAACATCAGATATATAAATAGATCATCAAAAACTTGAAAAAGAAAAAAACAAAAACAAAAAAAAACAATTTTGAATAAAAAACAGCAAACAGCTCATGAAAAAGTAAACGTGTCAGGAGATTCGAATTTCTCAGAATTTGACACAAAAAACTGCAGGCAATCAAATGATGACACACACGTGTTTCACTGAAGCTATACATCACACGAATTGGATGTAACACACATCACTTGCTACGAAGCCATTATAAATAGAATGACGACAATATTTGCTACGACTGTACCTGCCATTCTATTTGTATTCTACAAAACAAATAAAACCATAATAGGGAATGAAGCAAAAAGTGCAATACAAATGATAATAATAATTTTTTCTATGATGTGTGTGTTTTGTGGTAGATAATGAAACCGTGTAGTTTCGAAACGACCCGCCGCGCCGTCTGTACAGTATTTTTATCGTCATTCCTGATAAAATTTGTTCTTATTTGAAAAATTAGTAGCTAGTAAAGTTGTTCCTCAATTCTACGTGTAACATTCTCTGGCACAATTTTGTCCTCGTGATCTGCCCTGACAGTTTTGAACAACGGCTGGGCAAACTCTTGAAACTCAGATGTGGCAGTTCCACGGTTTTCAGAAAATTATTTTGAAAGAAAGTATAATGAATACTGAAAGGGTTGAATCCGTCTCTCCCGTTAGTTTGTGCAAAACCGCACGACCTTTGAATCGGTCCAAAGATTCAGATCTCCGAACGGTGCACTGTGTGGTATTTGACTAAATAGTTGGCACTATTGGCAGAAACTCAAAAAATAAAAAGTCGTTATGGGGGAAAACTGCTGTAATATTCAAAATCTACATAGATTTTTGCATCTGCAACTTGTATTTGGCGGGTCCAAACTGGATTAGTTCATCTAGAATCCACTAGGGGGAAAATCACTTTTACCACCATTATATTTAGCCTTAGCACGAGACACAATCAAAGCCTAGACAGGTGAAACAAATAAATTCACAACAAAAATTTTGGAAATGGATCGTCTTCCTAACGGTATTTACAATCAGTCTATATCTATTTTATCCATTTTTAATTTGAATTTGATATTTTTTTGTGACTTCTAAGTTTTTAGCAAAAACGTAAATTATCAGATTTTCGCGAGAACTTTAGTTCAAACATCCTGTCAGATCTCACTGGTATATACAATATGAGAAATGGTAGTCCTCAGTGCGTCCTTCTAGGCCCTGAAGTCAGAAAATTCGATATTGCCGGGAAAATTAGTTTGAATTTTGCGTTTTTTCACGAAATTCTCGTTTTCACGTGTGTTAGAGGCTACAAGGAGTGGCGTCAAGTGCTATTTGGCACCACCGACCAAATGACTTGAAAGGTATGCTGGGGAACTTTTCCCTGCTGAATTCAAATGTTGCATCAGCTTTACAAAGCTCGAAAATCCAAGAAGACTACCGACCAATTAGCCGAAAAATTTGTCAGCAGCCATCTTGGATTTTCGAATTTTGTAAAACTGATGAAAAAGTCGAATTCAGCGTTAAAAAGTAACATTCGATACTAAATTTCAAGTCATTTGGATAGTAAGAACTTTTTATGCCAACTTTTTTGGTCAAATACCACATAGTGCGGCGCTTTTTACTTTCTCAGGTTTTGTTACGGTGCTTTCCAGACGCTCGTGCCGCCGCGTCGCGCCGCGGCCGTGACAATTTTTTGACAGCATAAAAGGAGTCTGCCTCCTCTAGAGCATCAAATTTTTAACATTTTCATTTTTTTCTTTTCTTAATTTACTATTCTTTTCTAATCCTATCTCTGTCCTCAGATAAGCAAGGATTTTATTCATCACCGAGATGACAAAAATAATAAGAAAAGCTGAAGAAAGAAGACTTGTAAATAAATATACAGGAAGGGCAAAACGAAAGAAATGAGATTCTTTTTTCAATCCACAAAAATACGCCCTATAACAGAGAGTGCAGCGATAATTAAAGTTTCTGTTTGAGCCCAGTAAATTAAGGTTTAGAATCAGTCTCTTTCGCGCTTACAACTTAATGGACGACAGAAAACTTAACTAACAATTTCATAATACTGCTTCGTGCTTGTTTTATGGAGTCGTACTTGTTCTCTCGCTTGTTCTTGTTTGCTTGTGATGAACTCTTCATCTAACATTTGCCTTGAGAGCGAGCAAGAATAGAAACGTAAGGTAACTTGGGTACAAGCGATCAGTATACAAATGTATGGTATTTTTTTTTTTTTATTATTATTATTTTTTTTATTTTAAATTAACTGATAACCCTGGCAACCTTTTGTCAACAAGTTCGATCAACAAGCAGGTTAATCAACAGGTCGGTACTTTTTTCAAATCATCTGATGGATTTCACAGGAAGATTTACTTTAAGCTTTCTATAGAAGACAAGAATACAAAAATTGTACATGAATACTTCCGTTCATTGATACCTCATCTGAACCTTTGGAAATCTTATTGGACATGGACTTTTTATTCACGGACATTGTAGTTCATTGGACATTAGAACGTTTGGAAAGAAATGACACTGGACGAAAATATGACAGGACAAATAAAATTTTGGACGAAAAACTTTTGGACATAAAGGCTGTGGACATATCATCTGGGAACCTTCTTCATGACCCCTAAACAACAAAAACCGAATCTAAGCACGTGCAAAACTCCAGCAAATAGTAGGGTTTCACCTTTTAACCGCACCTCAACAAGTCACTCCGACAGAGAATGAGCGTATTTTTGAACTGTCGAAGTTTTATCCTAGCGTGGCGTCTGATTACAGAATCGGTGATCTCGAGTATAAGAGAATATACCAGCGGGAATTTTTGTGGAATAAAAACTTTTAAAAATAAGGGAACTGCAATTGAATGGAGAGTGAAGCTGAGAGCTGAGTCATTCCCGGCAGTTTTTTTTTTTTTTTGTCGTCAACGAAGACGTTATCCAAGCAGGCAAACAAGAGTATGCAGTGACAAGGTGCGCGGCGCTGCGGCTGCATCAGCGGTAATATGGCACTGCTATTGGCATTACTATAAACGCCGCAATTCGGAGTTGCAAAACCACCAAATTGTCTCAAAAGCCGCATTACAGCTGCCTTCTCTCCGCGCCATAGTCCGTGCTCTTGCCTCCTTTTTTACGGATACAATAAAAAAGTGGAGGATGGGTGAGGAGTGAGAGTTTTGGAAGAAGAGGGAGGGGGCTTTTTTGTTTTGTTTTTACGAATACAAGAGACAGACAAAAATAAACATTTTGAAGCAACTTATGAACTCAGTTGAGGTTGGAAGTTGCGGAGGAGAGTGGGGGCAAGGGTTTAAGGAGCAATCATTGTTGCCACGGTGGCAATCAGAGTTGATGAAAAGGAAATCATCAGCCTTTCATCTTCTCATATTATGGATCTAGAAAATTCAATTTTTTTGAGGTTAGTTAACGAGGGAGGGAACGAGCTGTACCAAAGGAGGGGGCAATACTCGTTAAGTCTTATCCCAAAGTGTGATAACAAGGACGATCTGATTCTGGTTTGTTTGCGTCATTTCTTTTTAAGGGGGAAACTATCGAAAAAAACTCGATTTTCTAAATTTTTTGCAGTCTTTTTTAATGATGCTCTGATGATGTAAGTCATAATATGAAAATATGTCCATCAATATGTTCACCAATAATTCAAAAATACATTGAATATCTTTTGTAAGTCCTGCTTTCTGACTTATTTTTTTTTTCTTTTTGCTCTCTCAGGCAATGTTAGTTTTTACGATTTTTTGCGACACTAAATTGCAAATATCTCGAGTTCTAATGTAGCTTTTGACCTCGAGTTTTTTTTAAAAGAATCAGCATAAAATGTTCTACAGTTTTTTAGACAAGTTTTTTTTATTTATGCACTAGAAGGATCCTAAAAGTCATTTGAAGTTTAAAGAAAATTAAAAAAAAAAAAAAATGGTTTTCAAATAATAATATTTATTTCGGGCGGACATCTATGTCGTTAAAGCGTAAAAATCATTAAAATGCGGCTACTAAGTGGAAACGTTGGAAGAATATATCGCTTGACCAACTTTTTACGAACTCGAGTTAGTTCAAGTTGGGTTGAAAGTTACATTTCCAGTTGATACCTCCATAATTTACGATAATTCCTTTTTATGAAGCTCAATCTTCACAGCCTCTTCCTTATTAAAGCTGCAACTTGTAAATGCAGGGAAAGTGGTTGTGGTTGCCCTAATTTGGCTTTCTTTATTTATTTCTGTTTTACTTGACAATTCAAACGGTCGCAAGCCCCTGGGTTTTTTGTTTTGTTTTTTGTTTCGTTTTGTTTTTTGTTGAGGGGAGTATATGTAAAAAGATTAGCGCATTAGACGATTGCGCAGTTGCTATTTTTTCTCCCCATTTCTGCACAGAATAACGTGAACACACTATCCAGCTTATTGTGTTTTGTTGAATTCTTTTGATTAATTCTAACCTTTTTATATTTTATGTAATTTTTTTTTTAAATTATCGAATGTTTGTTCGTCTGCGGTGGTAGCATGCACCATAGAGGTGCGTGTTCTATTGTTTCCGTTTCCGGTTACGTATCCGTGGCACTTTAATCATTTTAAATTAGGTATAAGAAAAATAATGTTGAAGTAATTTTTTTTTTTTTTTTTTTTTTTTTTTTTTTTTTTTTTTTTTTTTTTTTTTTTTAGAGGAATTTATTTTTTCCAGCTATTGAGCAATTATCTTTCAGAGATTATCTTGCGGATGAAAACTCCGTGGATTATTTCAATCTGGGGAGAATGGATGTTGAATGCGAGTATTGTGGTGCGATCCATTTTGCCATGGAGTCTGTTAATGGTCATTTTAACAATTGTTGCCACAACGGGTTTGTGTCTTTGCCGATGCCTCGGTACAGTGAAGAAAGAATTGAACCAGGTTAGTCTCGAAGAATTGTTCTCCGTATTATAACAGCGCGGTTGCGTTTGCGTCTTTATCAGCAACCAGAATAGAAGTATCAGGCAATGGCCCATACTGTTTCAAGGTTCGAGGAGAAATTTTTCGGTAAGTTCCGAATCACGAATGCCGTGAATGCCGTGATAAGCGCCGTTAAAAGTTAAGATCGGAAAGGGAATACGCATACGAACTGTTTGTTTACATGCTGATCAGCTGTTAGCCTGCATTGCATAATGCCGGTTGTTTACCCGCTGTTGATAAATATGTCATCAGTGTTATTTTGTCTTGGAGGTAGGGAAGATTATTTATTTTAATTTAGGAATTTGGCGGATGGGGTGCGGAGATGGCAATGCACAGGATGGCAGGAAAATCAAAACGATGATAAGTTATAAATAAATAATTGAACACAGCCCGGCGAAAAAATCAATGTCCGAAAAAAGTCCCAAGAAAGTCCTCATAACGACCTTATTATAATCAGTTTCAAACAACATTTAACAAAATATTGAACATCCTATGGACGTCCAAAACAGAGTGAATGCAGTCTCCATAAGTCCATACCCATCTAAGTGATGGGGACTTTCAAAATTAAAGCCTCGAAAAATGTGAAGGGCTTATTAGAATTGGTGAATGTCCGAAGAAAGCCCCCAAATAATTGTGAAGAATTCTAGAATTAATTGGAGACATTCTACGGATTTTCACTAATCCCATTACGGAAAAGGAAATCAACCAAATTATTGGAATCACTAACGGCAAAAAAACCACATTCAACGGCCAAACACAAATAACAGCTCAGCGGAATACAAAAATTGAAATTGAACCAAAAACTGGAAAAACTACCGTCTTGAAAAAATGGCAGGAAAACCAAAATGATGATAAGTTGTAAATAAATAATGAAAAACATGGGAAACACGGTACAAGGGATGATCAATATTTGCACAATGGCATTTAAAAACGATTATAATGGGGACATTATTGAATATTTTGCATGGAGGTGCTAGAAAAATTGATTTGATGATTAATGATTTTTATGTTTTCTTTATCCTGGCGTACGAATCAAAAGTGAGCTTTCTCACTGAACAGTTACGATGGTTCAACGTGACAACTATGTATACAAGCCGAGGGCAGAAATGAGAAACTAATACCGATGCCAGGGAAATATAAGTTCGCTCATTATACTCCGAAGCGCGTTTCTTGGTTTCACTTTTCTTCGTAGCCGAACGGTCCTCATTTCAAATCCTATTTTCATTTTTTATTTTTTTTCATCCGTTTTATTTCATTTAAATTGCGCGCTTTATTAAATTACAAACGAGCTCGAACAAAATCGCGAAGTAAGTACATTTCAAATTTAGAAGCCGCTCAAGTAGGTATAAATTCTAGGTATTGTTGCCAGATTCGAAAATATTTTTCGGTTTATAAAAGTGTTGCAACGCGTTCATTTCGAGTTCAACCTCAAAAAGCTGTAATACCAAAAGTTCATTTGGATGTAACTATGTAATAATAAAGGTAATAGTCCACAACTTAATATTAGTGAGTTTGGCAGTGCAAACCGCGCAGTCAATGGTTACTATGGCAATTGGATGTAAAAAAGTAGAGTCTAGTTATTTTGCTCCTTTCTGTGACTTAATCAAAACCCAGGAATTTTTTCCCATTCATTTTTTAGTTAAGGGTGTATACCACCCAAATTTTTCGATTTTTTTTCATTTTTTTCATTTTTTTTCCCCCACCAATTTTGTAGAGGACAATTCAGGGAATACGAGGATATTTTTTTTTAATTTTTAGGAGGCCGGAAAGTATTTTTAAATTAATTTTAAAGTTTATGAGTCAACATTGCGAAATTGAGAACCATTTGATAACCATCTGTTTCTTATTTTTTTCTCATGTAATATTTGTTAATTTGCTTGTACTGAAAAATCAATTTTTCGCTTGTTTTTTCAACTTCAAAACAGCTTTTCTCAAGTACCATGATAGCTAGAGACTTCAGTTTTTTTTTTAAAATGTGCAGAATTTCATGCTCTAGGTACTCTTGTATGGATTTGCCCTCAACCTAACATCTCAAATATCTATTAATGTTTAAAAAAAAAAAAAACCATGAAAAAAATGTCACATCGAAGAAACATTAAGAAAAAAATACTTCCTCTCGACAAAAAAAAAAATCCATACAAGAGACCCTAGAGGACACTGATACCTTTCATTTGAGACCAAGACCAAGGTGATTGAGCATTTCTAACTCTAAAAAAGCTGTTTGAAAGTTGTCAACGTTTTTTCAGGAAATTTTTTTTTTAAGGGGCAGGTATGCAACCAGCTTCACAAAAATTTCAGGATCTCTAATTTACATCAGTATGTGTTACCAAAAAAAAATTGAGGGCTCTAAGTCATCAGGAGCGATTTTTTTAAATTTGGGTGGTATACACCCTTAATTTGCTCCTGTGCTCATTCCAATCCCATCTCAATACAAAAGTATCCAGCGTTTGAGGACCTCGACGTGATTTCCAATCCAAATTAAGTTAGTGTGGACAAATTAAAAACTTCATTTTTCTAACCAAATCAAATAAGTATAAGGTTTTGTTTCACAACTTCATACCGTCATCCGTCATCATCAGCATCCAGCGCCACCCCGAACCCGGATCCAATGGATTGATAATTTAAAAATTTATGGAATCGCAGATAATTTAAAAGACGAGGCAACGTTAGTAAAATGATGCATTTCAACGCATGGGATGTAAAGATTACTTGCCATATGTTCGGGCAACAATCGGGGGAAATGGTTTTTAAGGAAACGTGGAAAAGTAAAAGAAAGAGAGAAGGTGAGTTTCCGGCACTCTTCTGAAGGACCAGTCGACCAAGCTTGTGCCTCTCAATCACCGCATAAAATCAATAATTTCCATTTAATCACGACCGATAGTCAATCACCAATTCAAATTAATCCCCACAGTCAAAATTATCATCGCATAATCTGTTGTGTTGAATGCAGTAAGTTTATATTTAGTTTCTATGTAATTTGTATTTATTTAGACTTCTTTATTTCTCCCAGGTATTTGATGTCTTTCATAACTCTCTCCTCATTCAATATAATTAAAGTTCAAAACACCGTGCATCAAAATAAGAGTAAAATTGCTGGAGCCATAGGTAAAAATTCAGCTACATAAGTTGCAGGTATATGGAGCGGGTTGAGAAAAACTGTTATTAAAGAGGCACATTTTACACAATTACTGTACCTTTCACATGGGTGCCGGGTGATTATACACGACAGGCGTGATAAGAGTATAAGTGAAAAGACTTTAAGGACAAACCAGTGGAGAATTTGCTGGCGATGAATGCGTGGGGAAAATGGGAATATTCATGGGGAATAGCTAGGAGACGAGGGAGAGGGGGATATAGGAAGATTGAAATAAAGAGCGAGAGAAATTCAGATGATGTAGAAAATAGAGAGCAAGAGGGAGAGGGTGTGAGAGAGAGCGCATGAGAGACAGTGAAAATGCAAAGCTGATAAAGTGAATTCACGTTTGCATCTCTGCATCACCAAATCACCATCCAAATTTTGTGTTGTAATTATCGGAAAATAGTTACCACCCCAACCAGGTCAATGTAAATATGCAGTGTGCATCTACTTGAAACCTCTATATTCACCCAACCAATTTCATAAATTAATTAAAAGAGCTCATTTATACGATTTCAGGAGAGTGAAAAAACATTTCATTCACCTCCACGAAAATAAAGTCGACAAACTAGTGCGCAGTATAGCCAATTCGAGTCTGCCCAGAGCCCACATAACATCTATTTTCCTCTGAACTCCATAAATAGAAGTAACTGATAAACAACCACCACCTATACACATTAACATTTTTATAAAAACGGGCCATGAGGTTACTCACTACGCTGCGCTGTAAAGGTTGAACTATTGCAAGTTGATTTATTGAGTGAGCAGGAGAGATTTGAGAAAGACAAAACCAAGATCAAGGGAGATTAATAAGGATAAAGTAGACAAATACATGGATACGGCGAACCAACTGACGTAACGAAACCTATTTGCTCCCTAGAGTAGTATACCTTATAGAAGGCTCAAAACAGGCTAATGCATCTATTTGTATTAATCTACCTTAACCCTTGTGAGCCTAAGGGGGGGTGGATTTGTACCCCAGGCCAGTTTTTTTGACGCCATTTTGTCAAAACTGCTCAAAAGTTTTTGGGACTTCATGACATTTTAAGTTAGGATACTTAGAACACGTCCACCAAATTTCATTAATTTTTATGAATTTTTGTCGATATTATAGAAATTTAAAGTGTTGGGGTACAAATATACCCCCCCCCCCTTCGTCCTGCCAGTTTTAAGTTTGGAACCATCTATTACAGTGAATTTTACGGAAATTTTATGTAGATTAAGAATATTAAGTCAGATCATTGAAAAAAAATTGGAAATTTATCAAAAATGGAAAAATAAGATGGTACCTCATTTCATTTTTTCCATTTTTTTATTTTGACATTTTTTTTAAAGTAGGTGTAAATTTGGCAACATAGCAAAAATTGACTCAAATTTCACATAAATTACTCTCTTAGAGTACTAAGTACATAATCCATCCATTAAATTTTCAAAATTATTGATACTGACTGTGCTGCATGAAAATATCCTTGGGGTACAAAAACACCCCCCCCCCCTTAGTCCTTTGTGTTACCGAAATACCTTAGGCTCACAAGGGTTAAACAAAAAAAAAATGAGTCACGGTCACAGGACAATGAGTGTAAAGCGATATATTATATGCAAAAAGGGTATACGGTGGATGCTGGGTTTTATTTTGGCAATTTCTCATAGACACGTTGTTTTTATTGGATAGGAGAGAAAAATACAAAATTCGATGGCTCTTTGTCTCCCCCCCCACCCCCTCTCGCACTCCAAGAAAAACTTGAAATGACTTCCGTGATCCATGATACAATTCCAACGTTTAGGATATGGCATTTCATACTTAGAGTCAATTGAAGAACTTTATTTTTAAACTAATCCTAACGATAAAAGTCTATACCAATGCTTTTTGGAATACTCATGATATTGAAATGATGACACGTGACTAATGTTCAGGTTTTTCCCTGCTGAATACTTAAAAGATTATGTAGACATGAAGAATGGTAGTTCGTTCTTATTAGACCATCGGGTCGTTCAAGTATGAAATATGATCGGAAAAGTATCTGTAAACGGTCACTTATCATTGTTATCAAAGTTGATTTATTTATTTTCTATCTTCTAGTCTTTCATCTTGCAATCCTTATTTTGTTCTTCCAGTTTAAGGATTTATAAAATATAGTATTGTTTTTCAAGGAGTTTAACCCATGGATAAACTTTCCCATCTCAATAACAAGCATTTTGAGAACAACAAAGAGACTTACTCGAAGGCTCATCAGAAGAACTTTAGAACTTGTGTAAGACACTTCTTCTGTAAAGAGCAAATCATAATTTCCAAGCACGATAAAAAGTCACTTAGGAAATCAATTTTGTGTAGGCGGGAAATTACTCCTCTTTTGCGGTCGGAGGGACGAAAGTTGGTTGTTGAGAGACGAAGATTGAGAGCGAAAAAACAATCGAAGTTTATTATTGAGTAAGAAAAAAACGGAAAAGATTTTAAAATAATTTGATTGCGCTTAGCTACAATACCGCGTGGGGTATTACCTGAGCTTTTACTCTTCTTTGATATTCAGAACGTGTTCAAACTTGTTCAACATTAATCATTTGCCTCGTCGAAAGTTTTACATCTTTCGAAGCGGGTGCAGAGCAGTGAGGGGATAAAAGCTCCTTTTCAAGTGATTTGCTTTCTCAACTATAAAGCCTTAAGCTCAAACGTAACGTCATCAGAAAGGAAACCAAGCAACTTTTAATTTCAACTCTTTTGAGATGTCTAAAAAATTGTCAAAATGTAAAAAGTATTATCTTAAAAATCCTTGTGACGAAAACTGTTTTATATGTTCATTGATTCGTTTCCCCTTTTTTTATTCATTAATTGCAACCAAAGCTTGGAAATCTCAACAAAACAGCAGAAACAACAGGTGAAGGCCATAAAACATCAAGGGGGCGAGGGCGATACGGCACGGCGCGCGGCTCGTGCAATTTGGCATCAATGTTTTTCCTCCATTTGATTTCATGTAAATCAATCGATTCAACAGTGACACAGCGCTTCACCAGTATTCGACCGTTTTACATTGAGTCAAATGGATAAAAAACATTGGTGCCAAATTGCACGTGCCGTCATTGTTGTGTGCAGCTTAATTTCTTTCATCAGGAATTATTGTTGATGATTTTTTATTCGGTAATAGGTCATAATGTACGAAAATATTCATCAAGTAACCAAAAATGTTTAATAAAACGAAGAACACTCAATAAAAAAAAAAGTCAGCTGTAATAAATGTCCAGTAATAGGAAATCTCATGAGAGCAAGGAAGTGCTGGGAGTTCAAAGATGAAATACCTCAATAACTGAGAGAACTTTGTGCAGTGGACATGCAAGTTAAGAGAAATTAATCTAGTTCTTTCATCAATAACTTTGACATCTTCCTCCTCATTATGGATTGAGTTATAAATTAAATGTGATTAGCCATCCCATTTCAATTTGTATAAAGCCGTCCTCTACCATGTGTTTCGAATGCATTATCCCGTATTAAATAAAGAACTTTGAAGCTTTTCAATGGATCCGTCATTTTTCAAGTAATTTTTCACAATTTATTGCAAAATTTTAAGACAGGCCAATCAATTAAAAATATTTTAGTCAGAATCCTGCCTAGCATGCGCTAAGAAATTTAGTACACCAGATTGAATCGGAATGGAAATTTTTTGTCAAGCCTTCTACCTACTTGGAAAAGAAGAAAATCATCTCTTCTTCTTTATACATTCTAGGCTAGAGGTTGTTTTGAAAGGTTTAGGTATTTTAACGACATTCGTGGATTTTAATCCTTTTGAAACCTGTGCAATGAAAGAAAAGTTTAATGTTTGTATAAATAAAACTAGAGAGATAAAAATGAATTAGGGGAGGAAAACTATTCAATTTCAAATCTCTCTCGTTTTTCAATGGTCGAGTTCGATGAAACGGAAGCTAATCGCCTTCCTCTGCATCAAAACTAATTTATGATTCGTCTTTTTTCTAAGAAACAAACGAAAGTCAAGCTTTTTCATGCAAATAAATCCATTTCTAGTTCTTTTGAAATGCGGGAAAATTAATGAATTCCCAGATTGAATGGATGGGGAAGGCTTTGAAGCATATTCCATGATCTAGACTGAACTTCCGTGAAAAGGTTTTCTTTCTTAGTTATCGCTGTTTGCATCGATGAAGTTGAGATTCTGGTTAATAATTTAATTGGGTTGTCCCGGGCGCGGTCCAGTTTTAAAACGTTTGATGCTCAGTTCCAGATTTTAGTAAGAGAATGTTTGAAGAAGCAATTCCTCATGAACAGAATGCAGAGATGTTAAGAAAAGTGAATTCTGCCGGGGACAATGGTGGGTCTCTTGGAGATATTAGTACATTCTTTACTTCATCATGATCTTGCTCTCATACATTCATGTTTGCTCCCTAAATCTAATGTAATTGTTTAATAATAATAATATTAGTAATATAAAATAATAAAAAAAAAAATAAAAAAATAATAATAATAATGTCAAAATTATGTCAAAAGTCGGAACTCAACGTTCACCATGAATCACCTAATGTATGTTGATGATATAAAGTTGTATGCCCAGAACAGAACTTAAATGACATCACTTCTAAGAACAACAGAAGATATAAGCAAAGACACTGGCATGGATTTTGGTACTGAAAAATGCAAGATACTGCACATTAAGCGTGGAAAATGGATTGGTAGTGAGGATGACGAAATATTAAATGGAGAGGTCCTTGAAGTTATGCAGCCGATGGACACCTACAAATATCTAGGCTTTCAATAGAACACGAGATTGGTTCAGAATATTGCACGCTCCTTCTTGAACTCGACTAACACCTCCAAGGCCATCAATACTTATGCCATTTCAGTTCTTTCTTATTCTTTTGGTGTTATTAAGTGGACTGAGACTGATCTCAATGCCATAAATAGAGAGATCCGTACTATCTTATCCAGCCAGAGGAAATTACATCCGAACTCATCTGTAGCCAGAACCATGATCAGCCGAAAGGAGGGAGGCCGAAGGATCTCGGATGTGGTTGAATTGCATGAAAGACAAGTTAAAGGCCTAAGAGGATACTTCTATTCGGAAGAGCATCCACCCCACAAGGCAGTTGTTAAGGCAGACATTGAGTATACGCCCCTCAATCTGGCAAATGCTGAAGAAGTTCCAGACATCGACCATGAAGCTCGAAGGAAAGAGATCTGGGCAGGAAAAGCTCTACATGGAAAGCATCCGTACATCTTGAGAAGTGATGCAATTAGCAAAGAGCTATCGTATGCCTGGCTTCGAAACGATGAACTGTTCCCGAGACAGAAGGGATGGTCATGGCAATCCAAGATCAAGTGATTAGCACTCGTAATTACCAAAAGTACATAATAAAAGATGCTAGTGTGAAAGACGATAACTGTCGGAAATGCCACCTATAGCAAGAGACCATAGACCACATAACAGGTGGATGTCGCCTACTTGCTGCGCTTGAATATACAGGCAGACATAACAATGCTGCAAAAATTCTCCACCTAGAGCTTATTCGGAAATATGGGTTGGTAAAAGAGAGCGAGAACGTGCCGTTTTATCAATATACGCGAGAGTCCGTGCTTGAAAACGAGCTTGTGAAACTGTACTGGGACCGCCCTATCTCAACAGATCGTACCATCATAGCTAATAGACCTGACATTACACTTGTTCTTAAGGCAGCGAGGAAGACGTTCCTTATCGATATTTCGATCCCGAATGATACTAATATCCAAGTAAAATATGAAGAGAAGATGTCAAAGTACAGTCCACCTGCAGTAGAAATAAAAAGAGTTTGGAGACAAGAACACGTCAAGATTATTCCGATGGTCATGTCAGTGACTGGAATTACTCCCAAGTCATTCTCCAATGGACTCCGGGATCTGAATGTTCCTCTTCATATACACAATAGAATTCAGAAAGCTGTCCTCCTCAGCACTTGCAGTATAGTCAGACAATTTTTCAACTTATAATTTTTTCAACTTATTTTTCAACTTGTAACAGTACAATTTGATAGGACTTGATATTTCCGTCCTTTCAATTTAAATCCGGTTTTATAACCGAGCAAAAAAAAAAAAAAAAAAAAATAATAAAAATATCAATTGGAATGAGACACTCTTCATTATTTGAAGAACAAGAATCAAACAAGAGAAAATCTACTCTAGAAATTCGTAATTTTTCTAGAGTATATAAGCCTTGAGAATGCAAATAAGATAGATCACAACGAAGTTTTTGACTCGATGCGATACACCCTCCTTATTCTGTGGAATGGTTCCTTAACTTGGCGGAAAATTAAATTACAGAGGAGTGAAGCATCATATTTACATTTGTAATTCTTACCAGGGAAAGAGGAGGTCGAAATTGGAGAAAAAATGAAAACGATTCAGGTGTATTAACTTCAAAATCTGCGTAGAAGCTTTGGAATGAGATGGAGAAAACGATACGCTGCGGCGTCGATTAAAGAGAGACTCAGCGTACTTTTTGAGAAAGGAGGTATTAATTAAAATCTTAGTTGTTTTTTCCTAGCAAATTTACTTATGACATAATGGGAATCCCAATCAAAGATTCTACAACAACCCTAGATCCTCGCACATTGACTTCCAAGGCAATAATTTTAAATTGAAGCATTGCAAATAACAAGACGTATCGGAGTAAAAGAAAGAGAAATGTAATAAAAAAAATCGTATTCATAGCCAATCTTGTATTAATCTTGTATTTTTTTCTCGTTAATCTTGTACCTTGGCATCATGCTTTTCCTATTGATTAAATTTTATCGATTTCGAGCGAAAAATGTTCTCCCTGCACTTGCAAAATCACACGAATCTGCGCGGACCTTAATGCGTTGCTTTAATTGCTTTTATTGTTCACTGGCTTTAAGTTTTAATATTTTAAACCACTAATGATGATTTCAGATTGAAAAGCCTACGGCTCCATAAGGAAGTCTATTTAATACAAGATAGGCGGCTGATAAGAGTTTGAGTTTACTTATTTTTTCTTTTAGCAATTTTAAGGACAATTTTCTCACGATTTTGCATTGCATAGATTGATTAAAAAAGCAACTACAACGGTTAAATGAACCTAAAGTTGACAACACAGTGTGTGTGTTTTTAAGCCTGGAATGTTGCTCTGTTGGAACGAGCTAGATTAAGCTATCGAAATGATGATTAATAATTTGTCAACAATTTTCCGACGGTGTTTCATGCAAATTACAAACACGGCTGTATCATAACTGGCGAGTTGAAGATTTTGTTGCGGCAATGTTATTAGGCATACTCTATTGCTTGCATAGAACAAGCGGTGCACGACAACCAATAAACCGCCTGTTCAGCGGGAGATAAAAGCGAGCCACGCCTGACAGTGACAAGAGCAGTGTTGCAGAGAGGGTGTCTGATGCTCCCTTTTGCTGCTTGGTAAAATTTACTTTCCTCCGTGAGTGCATTAAAATGTTCACTGGAGAGTGAGTAATTCGAATCGCTCTGTTTTATCAGGGAAACGTGAGTGTTGAGTTCTTGACTTATTGTTAGTGCAGAGGATTAAAGGGTCTATTTATCTTGACGTTGCAACAGAAAGCTTATGAAAGGTCAGATTCGATGCCGGTTAGGGTACAATGAGGACCGAAGAGATGAATCTTGGGAGACGATTGTTACAATCCATCGGAAGACACAAAGAGTAAACGCGCATTCTGGTTGGCCAAAATCAGACATCCTAGCAGAAGCATCTTTACTATCGGCCGCAAAATACATCAAACGTCAGGCTTATTGGAAATGTTTTTACTTTTCCATAAAACTAGGGAAGATTTTCCAAAATGTATTGTATAGTTAGGAACAAAGAGTAAACAAGAGTCGCAATTGAATGGAAGGCCTGCGTGGTCAACGTAGATAAGGGATCCGAACGCGGGCTGGCCTGCGCTGGCCTCTGATTGGCTGCAACGGGTGGAGCAAAAATGACTCGGGGTATAGGGAAAATAACACGGGATTTTCGTTCCGGGGCGTTTATCTCGAAACCTACGCAAAATCGTATCTAAACAATTTATACGAGTCGATTCAGTAGATTTTTCCGAACAATTTGATAGGTCATAAGTGCCACTTTATTGCACATTCGAAAAGACTGTTTCAGTTTAAAAGTACGCACAATGGTGTGATTACATGCTTGGCGTGTGTTCGAGCAGTGTTTGAGTAACTCACTATTGTGCGTACTTTTAAACTGAAACAGTCTTTTCGAATTTGCAATAAAGTGGCACTTATGACCTATCAAATAGTTCGGAAAAATCTGCTGAATCGATTCGTATAAATTGTTTAGATACGATTTTGCTTAGGTTTCGAGATAAACGCCCCGGAACGAAAATCCCGTGTTATTTTCCCTATACCCCGAGTCATTTTTGCTCCACCCGTTGCAGCCAATCAGAGGCCAGCGCAGGCCAGCCCGCGTTCGGATCCCTTATCTACGTTGACCACGCAGGCCTTCCATTCAATTGCGACTCTTGTTTACTCTTTGGTTAGGAAGAAAAATATCCCGAAAGCCACCTATTTTGAAAATGACTTATATGTGATGCGCCAAGGGAAAAGGTTCCGGACAAAATTTTCAGGAAAGCTATTTTTCGCGAACTGGACCGAAAATTGCTTTTCCCCTCTCATCGAAAATTGAAACTCGAAATTCGAAACTTTGAATGCGAAATTCGAATTCAGCCCCTTTCCAATCAGAATCATTATAGTATTTATAATTTCAAATCAATACATCCCTAAAAATTTAAACGCACGTTTAGCTCAAGTTTTTTTTTTTTTTTTAAAAAATTACTTGTACAGATTGCCAAACTGCAAAATGTCATAAACTGGTCAACTTTTCATCTTTCTGGGTATTCTTGGCGTCAACATAACCGGTAAAACCTCATTTGTGCTATTGTAGCATTTAATCGCATAGAAAACGAAGACCATGTCCATCGGCGCGACACACATTTTCTTTTTTATTCCGATTGTTTAAATGAAAACTTCATTTTTGACCAACTCTAATATTATCACTTTTAGGATCAGAAGAGACTCAATCAAGATTGATAACAGTTATTAAGGTCAAATAATGTCCCGAGGTGGAATTCTAAAGATTACAAGGATTCCAGGTAGAGCTTGTTTTAGAAGTGAAAGCAGAAACGCTGCGGTTTCATGAAAAACCAAAGCTCCTTAGTTCATTTTCATTCATTATGCAATATATGTAGATGACGTTGGAGAAAGTCCCCAGATTATCGTAGGAGCTCCGATTCCACTTCTGAAGCAAGCTCTATAAGGCATTATACATATCGCGGTCATGATTTTTAAGAAGCTCCCTTTGATAATTAATTAACACGTTTGATTGACTATCAGGCGTTAAGACGGTTCCTTGGAATCTGAACTTTAGAAGGGCGTTTATTCACAATTTTTTTAGCACGAGTATATTTTGAATGACGTTTGTTTTCAAAAGTAGTTGACATTTATGATAGAATCTTCGAGGCAGAAGTGTCGAACCGAAGTATACATCTTAACTAACTGGATTTTATCCTTGTTTTAACAACAGAGGTCGTACCAGAAGTGTAAGTGCACCTAGACCAACAATCTTTGACATTTGCCGGCGTTATTTCTCATATTACAAATTGAGAAGAAGTGAAAATGAATTTGAGCACTGGCTCTTCATTGAGGAATGCTTAAAAATTGAAACGTCAGTCTAAGTCGCAGGCACGTTTAGTTTTGATTTAAAGGAATGACAATTAAACATTTGCACACGAAAAATAGGTCTAAGGGCGCCTCCGCTTCTGGAACGAACACTAACTGACAATCAGCCATTGAATGATTTTGATTCTATAAATATTTGAATGCATTGGCTTATGGTCATGCAATTTTTAATCCTGCAGAGCATGTATTCCGAATGTATTGTTTTGTTGTTGCTCGTCGAGGACAAACCATTTTTTTTTTTTTTTTTTTTTTTTGTGCAGAACCATCCAACTAGAGTCATATTCAAGTCTTTACGAAAAACATATCATTCTCAATGTTTATTTAAAATGGATGTTTAATTTCTACAGGCAAACCTAATAATTACTCAGCAAATAACAAAGGACGCTTTAGCCTGCCCAGATTGAAACTATTTCCAATGGAAGTCAATCAAGTTGCAAGTATTCCTGTTTTTTTTTTCCTCTCTCTCTCTCTCTTTTCGGGCAGGGGGCATGGTCGCAAGAGATTTCGCGACCACAGCGACAAAAAGGCGTGTATGGGCACATCAATCAAGATGGCAGCGCTCCCATTCGTACAATGTAATCTTTGTCTGGGTGCAGTGACAAGTAGGGAAGGGAGAGAGAGAGTTAGCTTCGCGACAAAGAGGAGTTTTGTTAAAGGGCTGACAGTTGCCAATCCATCTAGAATGGCTTTATTTAGCAACTTGCAGCGGATAAGTCTGACTTCTCTGTCCCCCCTCCCCCTTTATCTTCGTTACTGCCTCGTCTTTTAAGCCCATCTTTCGAATGCTCTTGGTTCATTTGACTCGCTCGTATTTCTACAAAAGGACGGTTTCATTCTGCTGATTAAGGGATTACTACCTCGATCTAAGCCTGTGAGAATGAATCTCAACGGTAACCCTTTTACGCAACTTCCGTACCCAGCTCACCTTTCAGTCCCTCCATCTTTATCTTTCACCAAACAGACCATTCCTTTGAAAACGACATTCAGATAGAAGCAACATGCAGATTTTCATCGATAGCCAACAGAATGTTGAACAGAGCAGCCGTGGAAAAACTCGCTAGTTTTTGAAATATTTTGTCGTAATTTAATTTTAATCCATTTTCTAGAGTATATGTGTTACGCCCCATGTTGCAATGAAGGGAAAATTGCTCAATCCGTGAAAAGGGACTTGTAAAAGCTGCCCGTTTAGTGAAATGGGACAGGTCTATTTTAATTGATACGTGCAACATAATCGTAAGTATGATACTTGATAGGTTGAATTAGTGTTTAGAGAGGCAAAAGGGTGAGATAGAAAAAAAAAAAATATTAAAGTAAAATCAACACACATTAAAAAAAAAAAAAAACAAAAAGAAACAAAACAAAAAAAAAACAAAAACAAACAATACAAAAAAAACGATTAATTTAAAAAATTAATTTATCAGTTTCAGTTGTTTAATAATAAGTATATGATAGTTTAATAAAACACTTAGATGAATAAAAGCATGAAATTATGAAAGCCGGCGCTAATAATAGGTATCAATTAAGAAATTCAATTTAATAAAAACACTTCGATAATCCGCTAGATGAATAACAGTAAACGATGAAAAAGGAGATAAAGCCGGCGCTTATAATTACGATTAAATAACTCAAATTAATAAGAACACTCAGAATCGGCAATTATTGAAAATAAGTACACAAAACACTTTTCAAACCATGAGTGCAGTAAGGTTCGGTGACTCGGTTCAAACTGATTCAATCTATCAAGTGTCATACTTAGGATTATGTTGCACTTATCAATTAAATAAGCCTGTCCCATTACATCAAATGGGCTTTTTTTTACAGGCCCTATTTCACAGAGTGAGGAAAATTCCCTTCACTCTGCGATCGGGGCGTAGCATATGTATCAGCACCGACCGACACAACTTATCCTAAGCCGTATTTTTTTATCCGTTCGCGGCTCGCAGATGTTTTACATGGAGTCTTATTGACGACTGTGGACGGTTGTGGGTGAGTAAACAATTTTTGTGGCTTTTCGGGGGTTTTTAGGGCTCAAATCCGCGAGATAATAAAATTCCTATCGAGCGTAATTTGACAAACAGAAATTGTTGGTGAAAATCGAGCCACAGGGCCACACAAGCCTCCACATGTGGACGAAAATCGCGCGGAGTGGTTTGCACCGATCGCAAACCTCCACAAAATTCTGTGTGAACGACTACGAACTTTTTGGGGACATTTTTTGTGAAGACACACTCATGGACAGTCAATGTCAAACCTTTGCCTGAGAAGATTACTCACCGCTAAATAGCTCTGTATGATGCAAAGTTGTCAAACCTTATCACTCCATGAAAGCTTGTTTTCTTAATTCAAGTTTTAATTGGCTTAACCAGATACATCAAAATTGCAAATGATTAATATATGGTATGATATTTTTCAGACAAACTACAAACCGCAAGTTTTAGACCGATTTGAGAACGTTGATTAAATCCGAATGCAAAAATTCTTTTGTAACGTAACAACGTGAAATCTGCTGCCTTGGAGAATATTAGACGGCACTGCCATCGTGTTGTTTTCGCTCTCCAGGCGATAGTAATACTGGCCTTTGATAGAGAGATAATTGGAAACTTCGGAGGCGCTCGAAGTCCATTCCACCAAGGTGCAATGATGATTGAAATCATTAAAAGTTTCTCAATTCTAGATTGTTGAAGAGGATATTTCAGATCACAATGCCCATGCTTTCTCGCAGCTTTCCGAATTAAGACGGATAAGATTCCGCATGGCCAGATCCTTTAGTATTCTCCTCGTCAAAAGACACTGCTTCCAATTCGCAGTGATTGCTGTTTTGAAAATTGAAAAGTATATTTCGAAAGAAAAACTATAAAGTTACCAAAATCAAGTCTTCATAAAAACAACAGCGGGCCGATCATTTACTTCATCGTTAAACCGATCGTTATAACTGTCTACTAGTGATGCTATTGGTCGAATATTGTAAAACTTAGCCATTGCTATGGTAACCATCGTTATAGTGTCCGTTTTTTAAAGGTTACTCATGAGTAGCCTTTATAAACGA
>VMOF01000002.1:34111993-34186189 GCA_011764245.1 Trialeurodes vaporariorum | reverse complement strand
TGGCTTCACAAAAACTTAACATCCTCCCAACCCCCTATACTATAAATTATTTATTTTTTAAAACCAAACAATGAAGTTCGAAAAGTTCAACTACTTATCTCACAATTTATTTTTTCAGTCAATGAGCTGTTTGAAAGGCATTGCTTCAAATAAGAATACGTACTTTGGCGTATGGGAATAATAAATATTAATAGCGACCAAAATCCTTTCGTTAATTTAATAGAGCGTTGTTTTAGAAGTTACGTTTGGATCTCCGAATATTCTGGAGGGACATTCCCGGAACATCCGGCGAGGCTTCATCTGACTTCAACGGCCGGTAGCAGATGCATTGAATTTTACAACTTTGTTATAGTTGTCTACTTAAACAGTGGAAAATGTTAGGCTATTAGGGGTGCACTCGAAATTATGGTCGAATTGCGTCGTTGGTAGGTCGCAACCAACAGTGGCGTAGCGTGCAATTTGGCAACGTTCATCAACAGTTCATGCATTTAAAACTATGAAAAAGATTGACGAGTTGGCTGTTCGGTGAACACCTTAGCATTCGATTTTTCACAAGGGTTTAAATGCACAAAATACAACGTTGCCAAATTGCACGCAACGCCACTGGTAACCAACACCGCTGCATTTAGATACCAATCTATATTTTGTTTACATTTCTTACTACTTCTCATCGTATAAATTTTCAGGTGAAAACCCCTGTAACCTAGAAAGAAAATGAGTATCCCCACTCCACACTCCTGTAGTAAAATACGGAGGCTTTAATATCTCCCAATATGACAAAATGGAAGAGAAGAAAAGTCATTTTGATGGATTTTTATCCTTCTTTAATAATGGTCGAGTCATGTGCGTCTCGCTTGATCCTTCGAGGCACGAGGGCTTGAAACAATCAAATTGTCATACTGAATCGTGTTCTGAATGATAACGATCATAATTCAGTCTGACACCCAAAACACACTGACAATTTCCACAGGAATTAAACCTCAGGATACGTTCAAAATTGACGCAGTTCTAAGAAATGACTACGGAGATTTCAATTCCTTCCCGTCTCGTCACTGCTGTGTCACAGTCTATTGCCACTCCGATCTTAATTCTAACCTCTCTATTTTCTGCCACCATTTATGGGAGTTTTATTTTGTCAAAGGGGGAGGGGGACCTACAGCTGTTTAAATGAGTAAATTGAAAATACAAAACATATAAATTATATCAACTGCAACCCATATGCTCCGCCAATGTTTGAAGGAGAGAGAAAGCAACAAACAATAAAAAAATCAGTTGTTGAGAGGCATCAAAATTAGATTTGTTTTTTTTCTAACATCAAATATAGACGTAAAGGGACAAAGTCACCCAATTTGTTACAAGAGATATACGAGCTTCATTCTTCTCCTTAAAATTGTTGATAAAATTAAGCGTTTCAAAACTTCAACAAAATTGAGACCCCACAGCCCACCTTCGACCATGATAATTGTTTTACACACTTGTAGTCATCACAAAAGCGGGATTATGAGCCACGCTCAAGTAGAGGTTGTGGGTTTGACAGACGTATCAAATATTGTTTCTAAGTTTTCCAAATGTTAGGACTTTAAGAGGACTGCACAAGAAAAAGCAAATAAAACTGTTTCAAACCATTGCGTGGTTATATCAAAAGTCTTTCCATTCAGAAACTTTAATATTTAGCGGCTGACAGCTCTGAAATGTTTGAAGAATAACAAAACACTCGCCATCTTTGACACTAAAAACCATTACGCTCATAACCGCAGATTTGCTCTCTGCTGAGTATGGGGTCAACAACACCAAATCCACCTAGTTTGAAACGTATTTTACACCCACAAAAGAGTGACTAAACGATGAAAATCTGAGAGGAAAGTTTCATTTCTTCTTTTCTTCTCTCCCCGTTACGACTTTTCATAAACACAAGGCCGCAGCGCAGCAAGTGAACGTGTCACACGCAGCCTTTTGATTTATTAATGTAATATATTGTCAAGAAAATAATGCATTTTCTTCTTCTTTCCACCTTATACCTTTCCTTTTAAAAGGCGAGTTTCACAGCGAGTCGTGGAGGGATGAGCCATGCCAGGCGTTGGCCAGGCGCTCAACGAAGTTGACGTGAAAATTTCAACTCTGGAGTTAATCAACATAATATTATTATTTCACCCCTGGCTTCTCCCCTCTTCTTTTGCCTCTAACCCTCCCACCATCTCCGGGTAACGCGGTGTGTTAGTGTTGGTACAACGATGACATTTAATTTTGCTAAGTGGGGCTGAAGAAGTTTATTTTGTTGTAACCCATCGCGCCACAACACAGCGCGATGCGACGCCCGTGAACCAACCCGCCCGTGCCACGGTGCTACGCAATACCGCGTCGCGCCAACAAAAATATGATAGTGTTATCCTCATTTTTGCTCCACTTTTGCTTCTCACCTCATCATTGAGTGGCTCATTTTCTCCTCATTTGTTCCAAGCAAAACACTGCTGCCAACAACGTTGTCAAATGTTCGGGAGCACAATCCTCAGATTCTCTCTTCAATTAATTTAAAATTTCATCGCAATATAGGGGCGAAAGTGCAATCTCTCATGGATGTACATTCTCCATTTAAACGTTTAAAAAAAATACAGGAAAATGCAGAAAACCCGCTTGAGTAGCACTGTCAACATTTCTGGTAGGAAAATTACCTAGCAAAATATTTTAAAAGAGCAAAAAAATTCTTTGTTCACTTAAACAAGGTTTTGTACGCCTGGGGTCTAACTAAAGAGATTTCACTCGGTGAAGGGAAGAGATTTTGCAGGGTGAAGGGAAGAGATTTTGCGAGGTGAAGGGAAGAGATTTCACTGGGTGAATGGAAGAGATTTTGCTGGGTGAAGGGAAGAGATTTCACGGGGTGAAGGGAAGATATTTTGCTGAGTGAAGTTGAGAGATTTTTCTGGGTGAAATCTTTTTAGCTAGGCGTACAAAACCTTTGGTTAAGAGAACGAAAGATTTCGCTTGCTAGACTAAAGTCTTTTGCTGGGTCATTTTTCTAATGCGGCTTTTGTCAGCGCTATCAAAATGTAGCTGCTGGCTTTGAGGGGAAGGATGGGTTAGTAAGAAACGCTTTGCCTACATACGCGCTTGCATAAAAAGACTTTGCTCGTTTAGTATCGTCAGTCAAAAGTTTTGTAAGTTATACTAATTGTAAGTGTAACATAGTACAACTCAGCGATGATATTAAAAATAACCTCTTTGTGTAGGGTAACTAGAATTCTAACTAGTATAAAAAGTTAAACGTATTAATGATTAAGATTTTATACATTAAACTATATACTCTCGGTAACGATAGACGTATATAAGCTTGGTCACCCAAGGAAAATACAGTGCGTAACTGCCAGGGAAAAAAAAACAAGACAGAAGGTTATTTCAATTATAAAATCTGCAAAATTACTCACATATTCTTGCACCGAGTTCAGAACGCGGTTAACGTTATCGTCCAGGGACCACTCAATCATCCTTGTCATCGTATGTCGGATAACACCTTGAATACGCGAGTTCACCGTGGAATTTTCGAGTAAGACAGCGCTACCTATTAGCAAAACCAAAAAGCAGACTATTTGCATTCCAGCATTCTGAAACAAAAAAAGCAAATTCATACAAATGACGTGAGCTCCGTTCATGCAACCTCGAAGCCAAGGCTGTGCGCAGGTTATACGGCAGCCAAAAAACAACTGATGGTAAGGAACGAACAATTTTTGTTAGTAAGTACATTCATTTAGTAAAGAAAAGAGAAAAAGAAAATTGTTTTCATCAGTGTCAGTGGCACATCGCAGTGGCGCACCCAAAGAAGGGGGCTATCGGGCTAACCCCCCCCCCCAACCGAGAGCAAATTTCCAGGCTGGTCTAGAAATAAACGCCGCACTCTGAATTTTGTGATACTAAAAAAATTGATCAAGAAGCTTTGACTTTTTTAAGCCCCCCCCCCTCCCCCAAAAAAAATCCCGGGTGCGCCAAGAAAGGTTTCGAGACATCACCTTTTTGCCCAGATAATGACTCATGAGTTTTAATGAGTGAAACAGCATCAACTCTCAAAGATATGCAAACGCTTGAGGGCGATCGACTCCACTTGCCAAGTTGAATCGGTAGAGAGGTCTCAAGCGGGGTTTTGGAGACATCACCTTTTTGCCCATATGATGAGTCATGATTTGCAATGAGTGAAAGAGCCTCAGCTGCAAAAGATATGGAAACCCTTGGGGGCGATCGACTCCATTTGCCAGGCTGAATCGATACACGGGTCATAAGAGAGCAGTGGCGCACCCAAGGGATGGGGGGGGGATATCGGGCTATAGATCCCCCCCCCCTAACCGAGAGTAAATTTCCGGGCTGGTCCATAAATGAACGCCGCATCCTGAATTTTGTGATGCTGAAAAAATTGATCAAGAATCTTTGACCTTTTTTAGGCCCCCCCCCCAAAAAAAAAAATCCTGGGTGCGCCACTGGCGCCTCGTGGTTGTTGGCAACCATGCGTTTTTGCCATGTGAACCTATGCAGAAGTATCGATTTCCCAGGGACTCATTGTACCACCTTAAAAATAGATTAT
This sequence comes from Trialeurodes vaporariorum, assembly GCA_011764245.1. NCBI lineage: Eukaryota > Metazoa > Arthropoda > Insecta > Hemiptera > Aleyrodidae > Trialeurodes > Trialeurodes vaporariorum. The sequence goes on along the minus strand of VMOF01000002.1, from coordinate 34,181,625 downwards.
TCTACGTAGGTTGAATGGATAGAATACGCTTTCGTCATAGAAAATATGTTCTACTTCATTAATATCACATAGAGCTCTCTCCATGAACGTGAACGTGAGATTTTTAGCTTTTTTTTTTTTTATTATTTACCGAGTTAATTTTTCAAAAAAATCGGTGACTCGAGCATGTCCAAAATTCAGCACGGATGAAGAACAACTGAATTTACCAAGATAAATAAATAAAAGATAGTAAAGGAGAGCGAAGATCACAAGCAATGGTTTGATCTTAAAAAAAGTGCTATGTGCCGCTAAGCGCTGACACAGCTTTTGTAGTCTGTCAACTTTGTTAGAAGTTCCTGGAACAGTTCTGCGATAGATTGCAAACTGCAGCAAAAATTTCGATTTATTTCAAGGGGATTTTGTAGAAACTAGAGAATGGGCCGGTTGCATGGACAATAAATATAGATACCACTTTTATTGGTCGAGTAGAGTTTCTGGATGGGAATTTTATTAGAGAGTACCGATGCCTTACACAGGAATAAGTTTCTCTCGCTCTTTTCCCGCTTGAGTGTATGTACTAGAAAAGGAAAGAGATAGTGGCTGAAGTCACGTTCTAGCCCCTGTTTCTATCCTTTTTCTACACACGTGTTCAAATGGGGAAAGAGAGAGAGAGACAAATTCTTGGGTGCGCCTCTGGAGAGTACCGACGGGAGTTCAACGAGCTCTGATTGCTCGTTAGTTTTAGGCCTTCGTCGATGCGAACAAGAGTCGAGGACGCCAAAGGCTCCACACGGAAGTGATGAGTAGATGCAGGATAAGAGGAATGCATTGAAGTGGACCAGAATGCCGGCGAATCTACCTATCCATCCTTGGTCCATCGTCAAACTGAACCCTCCAATTTGTTCAGGTTGTTGACATGCATAAAGCGTTGAGTCAGTATTCCCTGACAACATTTCCATCAAGGACTTTTCAATGGAAGAAACCGATCCGAAACTGACCAACGGACATAGTGGCCAAGGGATGCAACTATTCGTACCTCCTGATGCTCGTTTAGCATAACTTCCAGATTGCAGGCGCTTTAAAAGCGTTTTCCTCGCTTGTACACGATTAAAAACTCGGAATCGCGCTGGAGCCACGGTTAAAGTCGAATTTCGGATCTCTTGCGGCAAAAAGCCACGAAAAGTCCTTTGGAACCATCGATTCAGATGTTACGCGCAGTTAGAAATTGATTTCATTGATTACAGATTTGAATATTATTGTAATCAAAGCCCTAAGCCTATTCTTTAGAATATGAATTTACTCATTAGTTTGCTTGGTAGTGGAATAAATGGAAGAGCAGCGCCTTCGGGCCCTAATTTTCCCTATTGCTAGGTATAGTTTTTTATTTACCTATTTTTTTAAATAATTTAATTCTTTAAGTCAACTGTGTCAAATAATTTGTTTTCATAAAAAAGCGTATCATCATCACCATCTCTCCCTCTCCCCTCTCCCTCTCCCTCTCCCTCTCCCTCTCCCTCTCCCTCTCCCTCTCCCTCTCCCTCTCCCTCTCCCTCTCCCTCTCCCTCTCCCTCTCCCTCTCCCTCTCCCTCTCCCTCTCCCTCTCCCTCTCCCTCTCCCTCTCCCTCTCCCTCTCCCTCTCCCTCTCCCTCTCCCCTCCCTCTCCCTCTCCCACCCCTTCTACCTCTCTCTCTCTCCCTTCCACTCTCCCCCTCCTCCCCCCCCAGGATACTATTAAGGTGTAGGTTAAGGATACTGTCTACAAGTGTTTCTCAGAAATGGTTCCAATTCATGGAAAAGGGTTCGAGACGAAAGCTTCGGATACATGATCTTGGTATATGCCGTGCTGTTATCTCTCATATTCCCCGATGTTCAATTCTAAATGTTTGCCTCACAGATTCTCGGTGGAAGGAGGTTGGTGGTGGTGGGGGTGCTGGTGGTGGTGCTGGTGGTGGTGATGTGGTGGTTGTGGTGAAATAACTTCAGCTCCAAGCTGCCCCTTTCCTCCTCCATCCCCATGGTATTAACCCCGCTGATGCATGATGTGTGTCAGTTTAGAGCTAACGTTTTGGGAAGAGGGAGGATGTTAAGAAGGAGGGGGTGGAAATGCTTCCGAGAAGGCGGAAAGATGCTTACGAGTAGGATAGGCATCGGGAGGAGTGTAGACGTCAGAAAAATAGACAAACCTCGAAACATAGAGTAATTTAGTTAGGAATTCGGTGAATCGGAAAGCGCGAGTTACAGTGCTGCGAGATTTGGCATGAAATATACACATTTACCATTTAGTTTAGTTTAAAAAGTGTCTATTTTCTTGATAACTCTGGCAGCATTGTGCGAGAACCAGTAAGCCAGCACTCAAGCAGATATGAAGCAAAGAAACGGTTGCCAAGCTGTCGGTGGAAATGTGTTGTTGGCAAATTGTGACCAGAATAATTTATGACAACACCTAAACCAGCTTTTAGCCGTCAAAACTGAGGGAACACCTCGAATTTGCCAAGTTTTCGTAGTTTGAATACAATCACTCCATCGCGCATGAAAGTAGATCAACAAAGACTGCCCTGAGATCAAGGTAGATGGAGAACAGGTATGGACAACACTCAGAGGTTGGCTCTGATTGGTTGCGAAAAAAGCGCCGCCGCCATTTTTCTGACCGCGCAATTCAAATTTAGGATTCACATCGTGAAAAGGAAAATGAACAACGTAATTGACGATGTTAATCCATTCTATATAGTCACAACATTAAAATTTAAAGATAAAATTACATTCCATTGCTCAAATAAATAAAGAATTTCTTCAGATAAATTTCCCCTTCAAACCTAACCTCAAACAACAATGCAAGATACACAGAATAAATAGGAGACAAGATGGCGGCGAAGTAGATTTTTCCGAAGTGGCCACGCCCCCTGAGTCGAGAGTTGTCGTTGTCCAATGTCCACACCTGTTCTCCATATACCTTCCCCTGGGGGTAAGTAGTATTTAACGGTACTTGAGCAGTAGCTCTAAATGATGGAGTTCGTTTCAGCACAGCAAAGGATTACAAATACGTCGAATTTTAAACTGTTCCGCTGAGCAAAACGCAAGTGAATATTGATCTACTCTTGATATCATCTAGTTATATTGATATTTACTTGTTATCTTGCTGTGTGTTTGAGATAGGATATTCTTCGAGGCCTAAGGTATGCAACATCAACACTATGGTGCATCAATATAGTTAAAGATTCCTGGAGAGAGTTTCTGTATGGTACGCTCACCGGTATTTCAAGAGTGAAAAGTGCCTTCAAAAAATCAAGTATGCAACACCAACTCTGGAGAGTCGAAATAGTTAACTAATTCATTTAACGGCTAGCTTTATATCGTTTGCTCGCTGTTATTTAAACCTGTAGGGAGGCAGATGTAGGTATTGATCTTTTAAAGGGGGTCATATAGTTTGTGACAAAATACCCTTCAAAAAATGAACTATGCAATATCAATACCGTCGCGTCTAAATAGTTAAACTGTTTAACGAACGTTCTTAGTCACTCCGAAAATATCCATCTGAAATAAAAAATACCGTCAAGATAGTTTACTCCTGTTACAATTATATATATATATATAAAAAAAAAAAGTAAAACAGTGGCGAGATGAATGCGGCTGCTGATTTGGAGGGAAAAAGTAAAATAAAACATGTTAAAACCTAACATGAAGACCAATTCAAAATCATTGTGACTTTGGTAGAGTTTAGTTGATTTTGAAATGTTCTTCGTGAAGGACGTGGTTTCTACCCGAGACAATTGCCACCACAGAACGAATTTGATATTCAATTCACTTTATTCGGTCAAGCTACATTCCGCCTGTGACTTCATACTAAGTACATCAATATATAGCTCTGGTCATTAACAAATAGTCACAACCTGTCACATCAGCGAGGACACTGCACAGTATGAAATTCGAGCACATGGTGGGACCCTCGTAGCCTCCTCTCCATCATATTTTAGCAACATGAAAGCTTGTCCAAAACATACACTCTATGCGAATGCGAAAGCAACACTTGACAAAATAACTTAAACAACTTTGGCCGACTTAATGACAACTACCGGCGCAGAGCATAACACCGCGGTACGGTCAAAAGATAGAATTCAAGTGTTTGCGTGTTTGTCGAGCAGATTCAACCTTTCACCTCTGATGGAACCCACCTTGCTTCACTGAATTTTTCCTTTTAAGTAAAAAAATGCAACGGTGAAGCACCCTTCTCGAGTCTCGGCTAAATTCTCAGAAAATTTTGTGCTACAGGCAATTACAGGAGCAAAACCTCCTCTTGACCTCTTGTATCCCAGCTAAATTCTCAGAAAACAGCGACGCCAAAGTTAGACCGTTTTTCGCCCTGTTTGGTGTACTCACAGATCTTTTCAAAACATGTTTCAAATAATACCTTACAATAGCCTAATGATGTGGTGAAAATGTTAGCTGGAGTTCTCGCACGGTCCCCGAGATAGAGCCACTCTTAGTCCCCCCCCCCCCCTAAAAATCGCATGTCTTGTATATTTCGGAGGCATTAGGACCGATTTCATTTAAAATTGGTTTCTAGGGTTATTTCTATACTAGTACTTTTTATTTTTGGGACCAAAAATTGGCTTGGGTCAATTTTAGCGGGGATTTGGTTGTTTTTTTTTTAGCTTTTTTCCCCCTAAAAGTCATGGAAAGTGTGTTAAACAGTGGAAGTTGGGCACAGATTCGAGAAGAATGTCCATGAATGAAAAACTTTGATGTATGGTTTTTCCCGTCCAATCGATATAACTCGAAAAGATCGATTTCGAACTTATATTTTGTTGATCTTTCACCGATATCTTGGATGCATTTCCATTTATCTTCAAAATTGATTTTTGGGTGTTTTTTTACGTGTACTATCCATTTATGGCTATGATACCAGCATTAGGCCACTCTAAGGAATCGTTTTGAAACATGTTTTGAAAACATCTGTGAGCACTCCTAAAGGGGCGAAATTTTCCGTTCCCCTTTTGCAATCAAGCCAATACGTATGCTCCGTACAGATAGTGCATTTTCTGCCTCAAAACCACCCGGTTTACTGTTGAAAACGATTAATGAACTAATTTGGGGGAGACGGCCCGAATCAATAATGTATCAGTGAATCTGTAGGGTAATTGAAGGTTACTATGTTACCCGGTTTGAGGAATCACGGATAGTTCTTTATTAGGCCTTTTTTCTGAGAATCGTTCAAGTGTCAGGTTTTCAATTCATTGTTGGCTGCGAAAGTATGAAAACCAGCCTCCAATGGAGGCTCGTGCAACGTGGCAACAACGGATTATATCCATTTAAACATATGTGAAATAATCAATCTTCGGGGGATTCACTGAATTCCTGAGAAATCGGTACTTTTGCATGAGTTCAATTGGGAAAAAACATAGTTGCTAAATATCACGAGCCGCCACTATGCCAGTTTCACCAGAGGCGAAAACTTTGCATTCTGCGCGGAAAAAAATAGTTGGTACGATTTATCATCATACGATGACTGATTTCTGCACCTGCCAAAAAGATGGTAAACTTTACCAGATACTGGGTTGAAAAGAACAAGTAGTGTCTAGTTCATTCAACCCGATATATGGTCAAGTTTACCATCTTTTTGGCACGTGCAAAATTCAGTCATCATATGATGGTAAATCTTACCAACTATTTTTTTCCGTGTGTGACTGCGGCAAAGTAAAAGATACAACGTCATGAAAACAATAAGTGCGAAATATAAAAAACGTGGCGAACAACTCAAAGTGTCATAACTCTAATCCATGACGTAATAAATAAAATTGATGTTATGAGCGCTCTCGAGTCTCGAGGAACGATGACGAGTGATGTTAACTTATTTGAGATATTTGTTGAAATAATAAACTCGACGTGAAGCACATATTTTATCCTGAACAAATTTTTCTTACTGTTCTTAAAGGTTAAAGAAAAATAAAGTTGTTGAACCTTGCTTATACAAAGTCAAGTTTTAAAGAAATTTCCAATAGATTCAATGCTCAGATAATTCAATTTTTCACGTCCTTAAGTTTCATACGTTACAGCGTTGCAGAAACTGAAATATGAAACTGCAGATTTCATATTAATCGGGCTCTTGGTAATCTTGGGTATAAGTGATTGAACAGATAATTCTTGGGTAAAATCCAGCGAGAATTACGTCGAGCACGTAAACAAATTACAACATTTACCCACAAACTCACAGAATGACTGAAGTTTAGAGCTACGCAGGACGCAGGTGCTATGGGAGATTCCTATCTAAGCTGAGACTACATTCTGTGTGTTTCTATTTACATCAAAGTATGTGAAAAAAAAACCTAGCTAGGCTATATTTCTCCCGAACGGCTTCGACTTTCGAAAAACGCTCAGACACGCATTCACTAATTTAGAGGGGTGCATCTTTTCAGAGGCTTCCTTCTTCGGCACCTCCCCGGGGGCCACATCTCCCCCAAATCGCATTTTTCAATTGAGGACCCCAATTTTTTATTTCAGATTCGGAAAAAAAGGCGGCAAAATTCCAAAACTCCTAGCGCAAACCGCATGTCAATATCGATTTTTCGTCTTTGATTTAAACTCTCCAAAACAAGTTCTTTTTAGATAAAAATACTTTTTTACTAAAATTTCTTATGGTACCCGCGCAGCTCCGCTGCAATATACTTCCAACAATCAAGTTATTTTGTAAGTCCAGAGAGAAAATCGTGATTTTTTAGTGAGCTTCATGTCATTTCCGCTGATTTTCATGCAAATATTGATTGACTATTCAATCACTTACAGAAAAAAGTTAGCTCCAATATTACAATTGAAAAGTTTGTGGAGGGGATTGGGAGTTCCTTTAAGATACGGCAACGTGCTCCAAGAACGTCATTAATTAACGTTCGCTGAGAACGGTCGAGAAGTTTGACATTGATTGAAAATATGCTCGAATATTGAGTTAGGAGTTGACTGGCGTGTAGCGGTAATGAAAAGATCCTATCGTGACATTCATCTCATTAACAAATATCAGTAATTGTGAGGGGGTAACTCGTAAGAGAGAGAGAGAGAGAAAGCGAGAGAGAGAGAAAGCGAGAGAGAGAGAAAGCGAGAGAGAGAGAGAGAGGAGAGAGAGAGAGAGAGAGAGAGAGAGAGAGAGAGAGAGAGAGAGAGACAGACAGAGAGAGACAGAGAGAGAGAGACAGAGAGAAATACGGAAGGCCAAAGCAAGAGTGTGAATGAAAAAGGAAGGAAGGAAGGAAAAGAAAAGAGAGAGGCAACTAAATGCGACGTGCGTAAGTGGAAACAGGAAGACTTGAAATGCTGGGAAAATGTTAACTCAAAATGAAGCGGAGGAATTTTGAAGTCAATCGAGAGAGGCAAACAAGATGGTTTAAAATTGAGGACACTGTAAGAATAAGTTGTGAAAACTGCTGCTCATGAATAACATATTTTGCGTAAGCTAAACAGGATCTTTTTTGTTATAAAGACACATTACGAGAGCAAAAGGTCCGGTTACAGCTGAAAAATGCGAACTCTATATTACTTGTTGAAAAATGGTTTATTTACAAAACATCAAACGTGCTGTTCGGAAGAAATAAGCTTTCGCTCCTATTAAAATTATTCCCTCAGAAAAGCACACCTTGAGTTTCAGGTGCTTTTTTTTCGGTGGTCATTACAATTGATGGGATACGTCGCTGTTGCGGCGTTTCGCACCATTCCTCATATAATTTGATTTCAATAATTTTTAATGCTCCAATCCCTCAAACCGTGCCTTGTTCAAAAATTGGTCTCAAGGTGTAAACTGACACATTTTTTCCTTTCCGCAAATACTATGCACAAGTTATTCAAAATTTTGGGTCGGTTATTTAACTTTAAAAAACTTGAGAAAGTAAATTATAGGCACTTAAATTGTTTGGAAATCTATAAATTTTGAATTTTTAACGAAAGTGCAAATCATTTTACGTGCAAGACCAACATAGAGCTTCCAAAAATTTTTAATGTTGAAATTGATCATACAATCAAGATCTATCTGAGAGATGTATTTTTTATTTATTTTTATTTTTCGGATGAACATTTTAAACAGGAAAGAGCAAAATACGCCAAGAAATAGAAAGACCCCAAAGCTTCCACATTTTTCATGATGACAATACTTTCAATCCTGGTGGGGGGGGGGGGGGCGGCAAGAAAGTAAAAATTATAGGTACTTAGTTTTGGGGTACAATTGCTTTTTTCTCGATCATTACTTTTTGCTCATTAATGAGAACTTTCGAGTAAAGTTTCTTGTTGTTCGTCGTTTCTTGAGTAAAACCAAAAAGAGAATCAAGAGTCATCAAAAAGGCGGGGGGGGGGATAGATGGCCACTTTTTGTTGCACGGTTTTGAGGTTCATTATTGATTGCGTGATATTTTCAACCGAAGAAGTATGGCATTATAGGAGGCGCTCGGCTCTTCGTGGCTGAAAAGAGGCACAGCTATACGAGCAATGAGCTGAGCATAGCCACACCCGGGCGGAGAGAGACAAGATCCAGGATGACAACGAAATGAAATTTAAATCGGGGGGAATCATATGTCAGACGCGTACAAATCTTCCCTTTTCACTTCACTTCAAGCCCCATTCCCATCCCTTACTCCTCTGAGTCGGGCTTCTCATGTCGGTGATAGGAAACGAATTTTCCGCTCAACAGGTGCCATCCTTGCGTGTCACACACTGACGCAGACGACGCGACGCCGGGACGTGTAGGCAAACTGTGTGCCAACAGATCCCGCGGAAGAACTAACAAATCTTACTCATCCCCACCTTTCTGACCCCCTCCCCCGAAATTTCCTCCCCGTCAGCCTATCTGTTCACTATATCGCTTTAGAAAGAGCTTTGAGTGAGGGGGAGAGCATAATTCACGGTGTGAGGTTGGGAGATTCCTCTTCTGCAGTGGTATAAGTTTTCTCCGTGCATGTTCACGCCTGTCTTAAGGTACCACATCACAGGAAAATCTACTTTAAAAGCGCTTAAAACATCTGCCTTGCGAATCGCTTTCACATTGAAAGGAGCAACGTTCGAAACTCAAACTCAAGAGCTAATTACCAAGCTCGTGAGATGTATAAATGTATTTGTAAATTCATTGGTAGATGGAGAACAACAGAACAAGGTCGTTTCTAAAAGCTGTTGACGTGCGACGCTAAATACGCAACAACTTGCCCCCACACAGTTTTGGAACTAAAATTTTGCAAATACGTATTTCTTGAGGTTTCGAACTGGTATTTTATCATCTTTCGTGAGCTGAAATTGTGTTGAATTTAAAAGGAAAGGCGGATTTAAATAAGAATGGGGCTCTTGCAAACTTTAGCTACAGGGGATTGAAGAGTTGATTCTTAAAAACCTGCACAAAAACCTGTAAAATGACGATGAAAATCACGAAATTCACTCTCAGAATCAGGCTTAATGGCGGAAAGCCGCAGGTATCATGGGAGATTCCTATCTAAATTGAGACATATCTCTGTGTTTCCTTACAGAAAGTCACAAATTATACAAGAATCTCTCCTATGCGTTGAACCGCCATTACGAACTTGACGTTTTAGCAGTAACGTGAGTTTATTACTAAATAAACTTTCTTAGTGCGATTTTCGTTATTTTCACGTTACTATTCATTTGCCCACAGCAAAAGTTTGCAAGAGCCCTATTGTAACATAAAGGGTGCTTTCTTGATCCCCCCAAAGCTTTTTTTGCTAATTGAGATACTTGCGGCTTGGACAGTTCTTCATAATTTTAGACCAATTTTCAATTTTTTGGGTCAAAACTTCCCTACCCTCGATTGCGGCCCTCAGGAAGCTAACTTAAAAATCACTAATATCAGCTCTTATCTTGAGATACATCATTTGAAAGAACGAAAAATTTCAAGACTTTTGTAGGAAACCGGAAATTGATGTATAGTTTTAGGCGCACCGTTGGCACAACGTGCGCCTATTGAAATCGCCCTGATACTCAATAGAGTATACTACGCCCCCTTGTGATCAAATGGCGAAATGAGCTTTTTTGATGTCGTGAAATTTAGGTTGTGTCCTGTGTTTTTTTTATGCTAATTTCATTTGAAGAGTTAATGTTCTCCCAGCCACGACTGAATTCTGAGTTGGTTGGGAGTAATTTCATGTTCATTGATTGACGTTTTTTCAAAGTTATTCTATGTCAAAAATTTCCAACCTCACTTTTTGATTATTTCAAATTGTCCCGGTATATATTCTATGTGATCAAGAGAACCAATCATTTGCCGTTCTGAATGTTTGTTTTTTTTTTTTGCATGTAAATGCAATTATTATAATTAATTATAGCGTGTGGTCAAACGCAAAACGGAAAGTCCCTACAGCAAGAACTCTGAACATTCCTTATCTCAATACTCAGAATTCTCATTTAATTGCCAAAAATTACTGCGCATCGACGAGGATCCCTTATTAATCAGCCCTGATGTCGTTGTTTCCATAGTGGTCTCTGCCCTAACCTCCTCCATATTTCCTATCAACTTTCAGCTATTTGTTTACGCTCAACGTAATAAAATTACTCTGCTTGCGTTTATAGTAGCTATGACTCGTGAATTGGTAAGAGTTCAAAGGTTCAACAATGGGACCTCTGAATAATGTGATGTGCTGACTTGCTTTATATTTCCATCATGTTGTTATTGTATGTGAAATTTCTTAGTCCTATTCAGAACGAAACAAGAAAATGCGTCTTATTTTTTTTACTTTCTCACTTTAATGAAATTAGAAAAATTGAGAAAGTGTTGTGATGGCGCAGAGATTTTTAAGGTATTTTGTTACGATAGTTGGCCTCTCAGGACAAAGTCAATCATGATTTAGTCAAAGTAATGGCCTCTCATCATGTCTAATACCATCCATAAGAACATCCTTCCATGATATTTTCATATTTCTTAACCATCTCTGACTTAGAGAGATTTAGGTAAAAACATTCTGTGGCGTCTGTCCGTCAGTCCGGCTGTTCGTCACTCCGTACCGGCATAACTTTTGAACCATTGATCCTTATGCATCCAGATTTTGCACAGTTGTTGCTTTTTAGATTCCCCGGAGGCGCTTTTTTTGTTTTTTTGAAACTTTGACTTTTAGGGTAGTTCTGGGGAAAAAATGATTTTCATTAAAATCAATGGTAAAATGGATAAAAATGAATAAAAATGGAATAATTCAAGTTTGGCTCAATCAATTTTGATGAAAGTTAGCGAAAAAAATCTATGTTCAGCCAACTATAGAATAAATCACTTATAGTTCCTATATTCATTCCTCAAAACTGATTAAAAAATCAAAATAAGCGCGCTCGAGCCAAAAAATAGAATTATCGTGAGAAATCAATCTTAAAACTTGGAGTCAATCAATAATGGCTCCATGAATTTTGATAAAACTTTGTACACACTATCTACTATCAATAAACTTAAATGTTTTCCTCTCTGTCACCAAAAACAACCAATAAAACCATTTCAAGAGGTAATATAGGTGTGATTGAGCAAAAAATTTGGGAATATGAGCAAATAAAAATATAATCCTATTATTTGGGATGGTTCAGGTTTGGTTCAATCAATTTGGATGAAAGTTAGCAAAAAAATCTACATTCAGCCTACTATAAAATAAACCACTCATAGTTACAATATTCAACCCTCAAAACCGTTTAAAAAATCAAAATAGGTGCACTCGAGCCAAAAAATGGAATTATCGTGAGAAATTAAGTAGTCTTAAAACTTGGAGTCAATCAATAATGGCTGGATGAATTTTCATGAAACTTTTTACACACAATCTACTATCAAAGTACTAACATACTTTCCTCTCTTGATCACCATAAACAACCGATTAGACCTTTTCAAGAGGCAATATAGGTGCGATTGAGAAAAAAATATGGGTATATAAGCAAATAAAAACATAATCTTATTATTTCGGATAATTCCTGTTTGGTCCAATGAATTTTGACAAAATCTGGCAAATAAAATCTACAATTGGTTTACAAAAGAAAGTAGCCCTTACAGTTACAATATACAACCCGTAAGAGAGTTTAAAAAATCAAAATAGGGTGTTTGACCAAAAAAAAGAAAAAATGAAAGTGAGGAATTAATTTTAAACTTGGAGTCAATCATTAATGGGATGGATTTTGACAAAACTTTTCACAAACATAATGTGTTAAAAAAATACACTAAACACTGCACTGTGTGCACTAAAATATTTTTCTGGTACAGTCCTCATAAAAACCTTAAGACCGTTTCGAGGGGCAATATAGGTACGATCGAGCAAAAATCTTTTGAAACTAATTTTGTAAGCAAATATTAAGACAAACATAATATTTGGAATAAGCAATTCAAGTATGACTCAATTAAGTTCGATGAAAATTAAATCAAAACGTTTGCAACCAGCCTAGGCAGAAATTTCTTTCCAATGTATTACTACAATGTATAACTTTTAAGTCTAAAGCTGTTTAAAAGCAATATAGGTTTCATCACACCAAAAAATAGAATATTCAAGGAAAATTAATTTTATAAAGAAAAGTCAATCAAAAATGGCTGAATGAATTTTGTTGAAATTTTGTTTGCGCAATCTATGACTTACTTAAGTACATCTTTGGAAGGGGGTTAATCTATTAAACAAAAAAATTATTTAGATCCACAGTTTGAAAGAAGAAACCAAACATAGTACTCAGTGGAGGAAATGCAAGAATCAGTACATTTCGACCTCCTATAAAAACTAAGGGAAAGAAGAAACTCCCAAAGATAGAACAAAGAGCAAATATAATGAATGCAGCTAAAAGAATAAAAACTTATTGGAATCTTGAATTACTCTAAACCCTGTTATAAGCAACATCAGATTAAGGCTCTCAATTAGCCTTCAAATAACAAAATAAGCAACTATTCCTACAGCTTCTCTACAAAATTGCAAACTCTTCGGATTGAAGGCAGAGTTATGTCCGGAGGTGAAAATATTTGAAATTTGAGGGGGGTTTGGGGGTCTCCTCCAGAATTCGAAAGGGGGGTCTGGGGGTATCCCCCAGCATTTTAAAGGGGGGTTTGGGGGTCTCTCCTAGCATTCTAAAGAGGGTCTGGGTGTCTCCCCCAGAATTCTTTAGGGGGTTAGGGGGTCTCCTCTAGAATTCTTTAGTGGTGGGGGGAGGGGGGTCTGGGGGTCTTCCTCAGATAAAAATGGTGTGAGAAAGTGTTCGTAGGGTATTCCCTACAGTTTATTTTTTATCATTTCGAGATTTGATTGACATATTTCGGCCATTGTGTGCGGATCGAATGGCTGTCACCAGTCGTGGGACGTCATGGGGACATTTAGGAGAGATGTCTTTTGACTCACTGTAACTTCTTCATCTTTTCTTACGTTTTGCCATGGCGTTCTTTGTTTCACTTGGCATCACACTTCACGTTCAAATTTTTTACCGGGCAACCAAAGAACGGTGCCAGCTAATGGAATATGGCAACATTGTTTTTCTCTACTTTAACACATCATGAAAAATAATCGATTCTTGGCGAGGCCAGTCGTCTACCCAAAAATCGATCATTTTACGCATAAAATCAAATAGATACGAAAACAGTGTTGCCAAATTGATAGAGCCGTCACTGCCAGTTAACCTGTGGACCAATTTTTGCATGGAAATAATGCGTTCAGAGGACTCCAAGATTACTTTCAAGAAACTGCGAGAAACATTTTCGGTCTCATGAGCATCTTGGAGCTGATCTAAGCTGTTAAGAGCGTTGAAGTCTGACTGGCTGGACTAATAACCAATGACTCGGCATGGTCCGATTTCTTCTTACTACTGATCACTTTTTCATTTCCCTATTTTGCGGGACATACTATATTGTTGACTACCTTTTTACTAAAGGGGGTTCAAAATTGTTTTATGAGTATTTGATTGTTTATTACGTGCGTTTAGTGATGTGCAGTGGGAAATTCGAAGGAATTGTTCTATGATTGTCCGGAGTGGTCCTACCGCCCCCCTCCCCCCACTCGCCGCTTTCAGGTTCGAACTTGAACTTTTGCTGTACAATTTTTTTTGAGATGGTGGAAAATTCGGAGGGATTGTTCTAAGATTGTCCGTAGTGGTTCTACACCCCCCCCCCCCACTCATCGCACACAGGTTCGTACCTAATCTTTTGCTGGACAGTTTTTTTGAGATGGTGGAATATTCGAAGGGTTTTGTTCTCAGATCGTACGTAGTGGTCCTAACCCCTACCCACTCGCCGCACCCTTGTTTGGACCCGGATTTTTGCTGGACAGATTATTTTTGAGATGATGGAAATGGAATTTGATTTATGAGGGACCAAATTTGCTCAAGGTGCGCCTTCTCTGACACTGTAGTGTCAGAACTATCTGCTTGTTTCATTTTCGATCCATCGAAGGTCAAAATTCGATACTTAAAATTGGAATAACGATATTGACCTCCAAATTGCACCATAATACTTATTCTTTTACACCCTTTTAATCGATTTACCTCTTCGTAGTGGTCGTGTTTCAACATTTTTGAGATAGCTCCCAGGAGGGGCAACACGTTTGACATTTTTGGAGGCTCTAAAACCTAATTTTGACGAAATCTGTCAAAACAATTTTCAATCATAAAAGTACTTGCTTTCGAAAGTATTTTCGTTTCCCAGTATTTTAAATAGGAGTTTTAATTTATCGAAAATGGGTCCAAATCGAACTTTGACCTTCGATATATTGATACCAAAAAAACGTAATCAATGTCGGGTTCGCGCCAAAAGTCTTAGACTTTTGTGTTCGTTCAAATGATGTATCACAAGATATGGGTTGATTTTTGACATTTTTGAATTTGCCCTCCCGGGGTCCCAAAGAAAGGGGGAGAGTTTGACCCCAAAATTAAAAAAATATTTAATAAGATGAAGGATGATCCAAATCACATTTATCTATCTCAATGGGTCTGTTGCAAACTTTTGATACAACGATAAAGAGTGTATCATCGTAGGTAACATCGCCCGAAAAGTCCATTGGTGGCATCAGAAAGTCATGAAATGCGATAATAAACTCACAAGAGGCGTTTAATGAAATCCAAGATGGCGGTAAAATATCGAGCAATCTGTATGCATGCACCTTTAACATACAAGGATTGCCAACGTTGACAACCTCACAGCTCCAGAGGTTATGTGTTTATTTACGTTGTGTTTGGGTGTGATCGATATTGCGAGGTTGGTTATCCTTGGATGTTCGCGGTGCATGCATACAGGTTGCTCGATATTTTACCGCCATCTTGGATTTCATTAAACGTCTCTCGTGAGTTTTATACTGCATTTTATGACTTTCTGATGCCATTAATGGAATTTTCACGGCGTTTAATTAAATCCAAGATGGCGGTAAAATATCGAGCAATCTGTATGCATGCACCTTTAACATACAAGGATTGCCAATGTTGACAACCTCACAGCTCCAGAGGTTATGTGTTTATTTACGTTGTGTTTGGGTGTGATCGATATTGCAAGGTTGGTTATCCTTGGATGTTCGCGGTGCATGCATACAGGTTGCTCGATATTTTACCGCCATCTTGGATTTCATTAAACGTCTCTCGTGAGTTTTATACTGCATTTTATGACTTTCTGATGCCATTAATGGAATTTTCACGCGATTTTACACAAGAGTGAACAATCCATAGCGCTGCAGCAAAAGTTTGCAACAGACCCATTAGCAAGAAAAGAGAAACCTAGGGGAGGGGGATTAAAAAACACCGTGTATGATTTCTGTGCTTCGCGGAATTACAAATATAGATATCCAATTTATATCGAGCAATTGTTATTTTTTCGGTGGATGCGGCCAAAAATGAATATTGCCAACTATCGCATAATAATTGTGACAAAAATGTTTAAAGACAAAAAAAAAAGTCCTGGCCCAAGTTTAAGTTGGAAGTTTTTGTTCGGTAGACGATGAATGTTTGGACGAAACGTTTTGGTCAAAATTGAATGGAGACAAAATACTTCAGACTAAATGTTAGTTGGACGAAATGTATTGGACATAAGTTTACTTGCTTTATTTGACACAATTTTTGATTCCGTAACTTTACAATAGAAATCACGCGACCGCTGAAAAATGAGAAAAGTCCTGATTTGTATCGCATTACGTTCTCCTTTTTCAGCTTTTCAGATTGTTTTCACCATCCGCCGAGAGCGCGCGCAAAACATTCTTAAGCGAAGCTCGTTTCGCAGGAAGGAAAAATAAACGCTATCACATGTCGAATAAGATAAATGAGAGAAATAGCTAAAGGGTGAAAGGGAGGGGGAGAAGTAGAGTTCACACCAACTTCCTCTTTTCTTTCAGTGGGGTAACGCAATCCAGGCGGAATGTTGTACAGATCATAGATTATCCTGAAATCTCAGTGGTATTGGCCTACACTCGTTTGCTTCGGTGTTGAATAATCGTAGTACTCGAAAAACCAGAGCGAGGTTATTGCATTCTCATGATGTGAGGTAAAGTCAATGTCCTCATTTAGGTTATAACATACGTAACTGCTCATTATAAGAGGAATTAATGATTTTATGGATAGTATTTCTTAGTTTGAGACATTTATTTAGTTTCCATATTTATCCTATTCACATAATTTCCTGTGAGTGAAGCATGGGTTGTGGGACAGGTTGAAAGCATAGCACGAGACTGATCGCAATGAAGGGAAGAATCAAAACCAAGCAAGTGATGACGAAAGCTCCTAATGACGTGAACAAATAATGGGGCTGTTGCACACTTTTGCTATAAGCGATTTAATAGTCGATTCTGGTGTAAAAACCTCCAAAAATAACGATGGCAGCACTAAAGACTTCCGGAATCTACTCCTAAACTCAATAAACGCTTTTACTTTGCGAGGCCGTAATGGTGGCCGAGGGCTGTAATAATGGGAGATTCCCGCATCTAACAATAGTGTAACTCCATCAAGAAATGACCAATAAGAGACGACTTTCATTTGACACCGGTGTCAACAGGTGTAGCGGTACCATTCATCAGATGTGGATCATTACTCTGATGCGACTAATTACTCTGTGAATCATCCTTGTCAGCATAGAGAGAGTGACGAAATTAAGATAGGAATCTCCCATTATTATACTGCCCTCAGGCACTATTACGTCCTCCCAAATAAAAGTGTTTAATGAGTTTAGGAGTGAATTTCGGAAGTTTTTAGTGCTGCCATCGTTGTTTTTGAACGTTTTCACACCAGAATCGACAGATAAATTGCTTATAGCAAAAGTGTGCAACAGCCCCATTGTGAGAAAAATGAAAAAAGGTAGGAGGGAATATCTACAAAAATTAAAAAAAACCGTTCCTCCTCGAGAAAACTGCAAAGAATTAGACAGAATGTTTATGAATGGTGTGAGGGAGAGGTTAGGGGGCAACTCTAGCAGGCATAACCGGATAATCAACGCCATTGTTTGGTTTCACGTGGCAAGATTTTAATTTACGTTCTTCTCCGCTTCACAGTTCTGAATGCACAACTGTTATCAAGGTATTCTCACCTCCGAGGTTGCCCGATTTTAACAAAATTCATAGAAATTTACGAGGGTGAAGGCTGGTTTGATTGCGTGATGTCACAACAATGCTTCCTACTGGCTCCCTATTCTTGAATGGAAATACTGACTAGGATAAGGGGAAGGAGCCGTCGCGCATAATTTAAAACTTATTTACTGACTTTATTGTTTAAAGTAGATTGAAATGCTTTGATTAAAACTACATACTCTTTCAGGTCTTTTCGTCATTGCCAGATGTTGCAAGTATATATCTACAGATTTTAGGCAATGTCCGCGCTCAATTGTTCCTGTGGCAACATTAGGTACTGTTTCACGCTTGAAGGTTCGCAGCAATTATTTTCTTTAGAAGTTTATCTATCCACTAACGATAATGGGTCTGTTGCAAACTTTTGCTACAACGACTATGAGTGTTTAATCTAATGTAAAATCGCCTGAAAATACTTTTGGTGGCATCAGAAAGTCGTGAAATGCAATAATAACCCCACAAGAGGCGTTTAATGAAATCCAAGATGGCGGATAAATATCGAGCAATCTGTATGCATGCACCGTGAACATCCAAGGATGGCCAACTTTGACAACCTCACTGCAGGTACGTAGATGTTATGTGTTTGTTTATACGTTGTGATTGGTTGTGATCGATATTGTGAGGTTAGCTATCCTTGGATGTTCGTGGTGCATGCATACAGGTTGCTCGATATTTTACCACCATCTTGGATTTCATTAAACATCTCTCGTGATTTTCATACTTATTACCGACTCATTCCGGGGAAATTATAGTCATAAGAAATAATGTGAAGAAAATACACTCAAGTGAGGTGATCGTGATGCATGTTCCGAAATTGCGTCTGAATCTACTCTCTGTGGAGGATTTGACAAAAATAGATTGAAAACTGTTCTTATTTTATTTTTTTATTTTTAAATGGGATTGCGTTCATATAGCCAAAGGAAATCGCAAAAATGTTCAAAATAATAATAATATAAGAAAAATGCACGAAATAAATTTTCATTGCGCGAGTTCCAACTATGGATCAAACTATGTATAATTAACACAGCAAATCAGAACTGTGGCACACAATCTACCATTATCTCCCTTATCTGTCAAAAGAGTTACTTGAGAGAGTTGGGAAAAATATTGATAGACAGGAAAGATAAAGCGACTGGGCTTGATCACTAATTTATTATCCGTGCATACTCATCATTTACTTAGGTATCATTTAGTGCTAATCATCTGGGCGATTGATGAGTTTTCGAGTAACATTTCTCCTGTGATGACAAACGACGTCGACGCACAGAACGAGTTCCGGTTGGTGCATAATTTAATGCTAAAGACTCGACTAAAAAGGTATAGGAGGAGTGGGAGCTTTAAAACACGCAGGCGGAGCGGAGCGTAGCACGTTTTTTGTCAGGCTGCTGTGGAAAACAGGGCAGTGCAAGCGACGTTTGTCGCGCCTTCATAGACAGATAAATCTTCTCCTCTTTTTCTAGCAGGGTGTTCGTGTGTGCTTAAAATGCTTGTTACAGTATCAACATCAAAGAAGATCGTGCCCCCGCATGTGCAAAATCCCTGTACCTTGGGTTCCATACGACAAGGAATTCCTGGTAAACTGCTTGATGAAAGCAGACCAGAAGGTGGAGCCTTTTGATTTAAACATGTGTTCTTTGCGATTACTCGCTTGGCTGGCGCAAGAGAGGGGTGCCCGAAGGTTGCAATGTTGTTAGAATTTTCAGAGATATGTTTTTAAAGATTTTTACGGTTTCTCAGAGAAAAAAGGCGGTCGCTGGGATAGAATACTATCACCCCCCGCCAATTGTGAGGGTTACCTTCCAAATAAACCTCGCGATGAGTGGAACCTTGGTCCTATGAGAAAACGAAGGTCAAGGGAACGTTACCTCAGTTTACCTTCGTTCGTTAGCTAATTGAAGCTATTTCCAAAAAAAGGGCCCAAAAAACAAAGGGTTCGCTCTTCAGACATAAATATCAGGGCAATAACAATGACGATTTTTCAAGACGAGCACACCTGTTGAGTGGAAGCAGCTGCGATACATTCCCAGTGATCTTCCCTCTCATTTCCCCCTCCGACGCGACGTCTTGTCGTCAGTATTTAGATTCCTCTCGGACCTAGCTCCTTACTTACTTTTCTCTCTCCTCGAGAAACAAAAAGTCTTTAAAAGTTTTCTATGAGAATTTAGTTCAAGCCATTTCTCCTTTTTTGTGTTTATTTTGTTATTTTTAATCATCTATCATTCTATTAATTATAAATGCTTCCTTTCCCGTTCCTTATTATTCCTGAAATGGTGAGTTATCATTTAGTCTCTATTTCTCTCTCTCTCTCTCTCTCTCTCTCTCTCTCTCTCTCTCTCTCTCTCTCTCACTCTCTCTCTCTCTCCCCCCTCTCTCTCGCACACTCTTCTTCTCTTCTCCTTTTCACTCCCTTTCCTTTTCTCAACCCTATATTCAACACGTTGTTTTATGCGCCTTTTTTCGGAAATGGTCTCAATTATACATTTCTTACCCATCACTGGTTCTTGAAAAAGACATCCAGCGTTGGCTGCTTAATTTTTCTCTGAAGGTCTTCCTGTAATCCTGTGTAAGACAGTAGAATACTTAGACATGCTCCGGTAGTGCAGAATGGTAAATTGTTTCACCGTTTGTAGCATCCTTCCTTTTTTGTCTTAATATTGAGGGTGCTTGACGTAATACAACGCAACCTGTCTGACAATAATATGCATTGATTTACTAATTAAATTATGGTATAGAAGTTCTTATACGTATACTTAGGTTGGTTTCATAATCAAAATTTTCGCAATATGTGATGCTGCAGTAAGTTTTGTAAAAATTAAATGTATTAGTCGAGGGCCACTTGAAATGTTTAATACAGACCAAGTTTCATCCTGTATCCCTCGACATTTAACTCGAAGATCATTTTCGAAAATATTCTTCCGCGCTTAGCAATCATTTCAGCTGTGAGTTGTTTTTTGCAAGTTTTCAGACGAGCGAGGGGAAGAAAAACTGATAGATATGAAAATAAGCATCAAAGACGACATAATGTGTCCGCGACATTCACCATCCATCAGTGTTCATTTTACTAATTTTTAGTATTTTAGAATAATCCTACGCCTACAATTTCACCTCATCATCGCTATATTATGTATTTTGAGACACTGATTTCAAAACTACTATCAGTTTTTATTAAACTGGCCTAGATTTTACGTAAATTCGAAATTACGTCTTTTTGGTAAAAAACTCAAAATTCCGGAAAAAGTATGAGTTTTGAGTAAAAACTTAGGCCAAATTTGAAATCAGCGGGTCAAAATACCTGGGAAGTCTTGCGAAAGGGGTGAGAAAGAGGTATCTTATGATGAGAAAACCTGGTTTTACGGTCATAACAGCCAGACACACTAGATGTCGTTAAGGCGTAAAAATCATAGATATAAAATGAAATCGAAAAGTCAGGGAGATTAATCGACGAATTAATATGCAGTTTAAAGCACAAGCACCTTCACTAAAATAAATGTGTAACCATTGCACGATGATCCTCTGAGAGACAATATTTACGTGATTCATAATTTCAATGGCGTGAAGGAGAAAAGAGGGAGAAACTTGAAAAGAGCGAGAGAGACTATAGGGATGAAGCGTGCGAAAAAAGAGGATAGGAAAAAACCGTGAGCTTGAGTCATTTTGTCCTGAACTTGATGTTATGAAAGTTAAATCGATGTTTTTATCGGAATTTAGCCTTAATTAAAAGATACGACGTCGTCGACTCCCATTAATTAGTCTCAAGTTGTGAAGCCGAAATCAACGCGGCTATCAAACCCTATCTCTTTCGCGAGCAAACTAGTTAATCGCGAGGGGAGAGGATCCTAACACGTCCAAGAGATAGCGGATGCAAAGGAAAGGATAGGAGTTGCGAGAGAGAGAGAGAGAGAGAGAGAGAGAGAGAGAGAGAGAGAGAGAGAGAGAGAGAGAGAGAGAGAGAGAGAGAGAGAGAGAGAGAGAGAGAGGGAGAGAGAGAGAGGGGGAGGGAGGGAGTGGAATGGAGCGAATTAAGTTGACGGCTGAAAACCGAACTCGCGGGTAGAGCAACTTCGACCTTCCCTCTATCAACCATCCTCCCTCCTTCGGCGCTCGCAAACTTCTCTCGGATTTAAACCCCCGCACCTTTTGTCCGGATTAAAAACCGAATAAAAACAAAAAGCCGAGGGCTTAAGAGACTCGCCTGAATTTGTTACGTCGAAGCGAAGCATGGAGGGTGGGCGGGAGACCGGAGAGGAGAATTAATCAAGTTTAAGCGCCAACTCTCAACTCTAATTGTCGGCGGCCCCCTGACAGGCTTATTAAAGCCTTTTCGAATTTCAGTTTTGAACCTATACGCGATCATTCAAGGCTCTGAACTCAACATTTGGTACATTTGCAAATCTTAAAATTATTTCAATTTGGAGAAAAGCAGGATGATTACAGTGGCGTACCGTGACAAAATCATGAGTGTTACCGTAAACGTAAAAACGTTGTGTGCAAAATTTTCTACTTACGAAGCGTTTGAAGAGAGAAAATACGCTCACTAACATTTTTCTGTACCTCTCGGTACCGAATTTTAATAGAATTAATAGAAAAATTAATAGAACTAATCCCAATACATATAATGATTGCTTTAAATGTTGGAATCAACAGTTGATTCCAAATTGAGTTATATGAAGGTACTACGCAACTGCGCATTCTTCCCATTTGAATGTATGATAAACAATCGATTCTTGAAGGGGCCATGGCCCCATGACTAATCGATTATTTGTCATGGAATCAAATAGGAAGAATACACTGTTGTCAGATTACTGGATCCGCCTATGAGAACTGCGAATGTCTCGATTGCCCGTCGAGGACCTGTCTCTGGTTCCAAACAAACTCCAAGTCAATGTAGTCAGCCTCCGTGGTCTGGTGGTCAGCGCAACTGGCCACTAACCCAGAGGTCCCGGGTTCGAATCCCGGCCGAGGTGACAAGATTTGACGGTCTCAGATCTAGTCATCTCGGAAGGACATGGATGTAACTAACACTCTAACTCTCTCTCTATCATCTTTCCTTCTTCTTCTCTCTTCCATTTCGTCTGTTGGGCCCTAGTTGGCGAAAGAGGACACTTAAACTTCCGAAAAAAAAAAAAAAAAAAAAAAAAAAAGTCAATGTAGTTTTCCAGTAAGCGCGTTTTTGACGGAAATTTTGGCTATAAAACTAAAACATGAATGCGACCTTTTTGCGATTAAAAACCCTCCGTCCTCAAAAATGCATAGTTATGCCTGAATTCAGGACTCAAACTGCCAAAATCAACAAGATAATACAAGCTAAACGCTGCATTTGGAGGTTAGAATCGCTCGCATTCCCGCGCATACCACCACAACAAAAACAACAACTACAACAACAACAATAATAATAATAACATTTGGGTGATTCCAACCTCCAAATGCATCGTTTCAGCTGAAATGTCTTATTGATTTCTGCATTTTTAGTCTTAAAAACAGGTGTGAAAAAGCATTTTTGAGGACGCATGTTATAACATTTATAATTGCAAAAAAGTCGTATTAATATCTTGGATTATTAACCGAAATTTCCGTTCAAAAATGCGCTTATGCGGAAATTACATTGAAAAACAGTTTATTTGGAACCAGAGGTTCTCAGACGGCAGTCGATAAGATACATCGATGTAGACTGAAACAGTCTATAGGCCTCAATGTGCAGACAGACTGCAGAGGAAGGTCCAGGTATATCCCGTAAGATATAAAGTTACAGTTAATGGGGTAAGCTCTCCAAAACCCCATTTTTTGCCCTATGGCTGGAAAAACTTTGAATTTTTTTTACAAGTTTACATATGAGTCTCAGCACAAACTTCCGAAATTTTTGTTGAGCAGGTTATATCGCAGCCCCTTAAATGCTAGTTGAAAGAGAAAAAATAGGTTTCACTTAGGAGCAAATATCTCAGGCTAGAGCTGCTTAAATGCTTTGATTTCTGGCTCATATTGAAGCTTAAGTTACCCTCCTAGCATTGTCTTACCAGTTTTTCTAATTGCTGAGTGAAAGTATTTTTTTTTTAATTATTAATTGAATTTTTTTTTCATTATCTTTAAACTTCAAATGACTTTTAGGATCTTTCTAGTGAATAAATAAAAAAACTGGTAAGACAAACTGTACAGAATTTTATGCTGATTCTTTAAAAAAAACCAGAGGTCAAAAGCTACATTAGAACTCGAGATATTTGCAATTTAGTGTCACAAAAAATTGTAAAAACTAACATTCATCCTTTCACCCCTTCCTCACCATTTTCGTCAATCGACTTCCCATCTTTAATAATTATTTAATAATATTTAGGAATGGAAAATCAAAAAACTAAAACCGTCCTCGTGTTCAGGAGAATACAGAGCATAATTTTGGTAGGGGGGAAAAAATTGAAAAAAATTCAGAAAATCGAATTTTTGGGGTATCTTACCCCCTTAACGTATTTTATCGTCTATGGCTGAACTGTGAGAGAAACTGGGAAGGGTGCCGCCTTTCAAAGTATGTTACACGGTTCATTTTTGTTGAATATGACAACAAGGCATACTGCAAGGATGCTCGATGGAATATTAGTATTCGCGACACGGTAAAGAGGCATAAACGGTTGAGTTAATGTAATATGAACGGAAAGACTATATTGAAGGCACAGTATAAAAGGGAGTGCGAGTGGTGGGGGTGGCGAAGGGAAGAGAAGGGAAGGGATGGGATGGGACGAAAGGGAGGTTAAGAGAAATTCCTAATCAGGGCCCCCATTCACATGCGGTAGAGAGCGGAAAGGACAAGCTTGTAATATTGATGTAAAACCATCTCGCTTTCATTTCGTCTATATTCGGAGGGAGGATGAAAAATGGAACACCCTGTGAATGGCTCTCTGGGGATCGTTGTCGTGTTCTTATATTGTGAGGTAGTGTAGTGAGCAGGCAGCGAGGATGCAGCAACAAGCCGGAAACGGGAAATGCCTTGCAAAAGGAGTAGACGTGTTGTCATTTCGTGTCAGTTCTTGCGACATTCATCGAGGTTGCCGCACCGTTCTTGCAATTTATTTATGTACCAGAATTTACTAATTCTTCAGATGCCGACTGTAACACTTTGAGAAAAAATAAATTGTTGGAAATACTCTACGAACACTTTCTCTCATCAAATTTAATCTGGCCCCCAGACCCTCAGACACCCTTTAATATCCTGGGGGGAGACCCCCACCCCCAACCCCCCTTTGATATTTTTATCCAGATCTAAAGATTAATTTTTGAAATATTTCAATTTGTCTTTTTTTTTGTCCCATTTTCCCATTGATTTTAATGGAAACCATTTTTCATCCATAACTAACCTAAATATTAAAATTAAAAAAAAAACAAAAAAACAAAAAAAAAACAAAACAAAACAAAAATTCCTCTGAGGAACGTTAAGAGCAACATCTCTGCAAAATTTGGATGCATATTGCATACGGACCATTAGTTCAAAAGGCATGCTTGGGTTTCACGTTTTATGGCTATAGACGGACAGACAGACGCAACAGAAAGTTTGTGCACTTACACCTCCAAGTCTAATATGGTTAAATAATATTGAAACTTCATGGATGAATATTCTTTAGAATAGTACTAGGCTGTATTGAGAGGAAATTATTTTGTAATTACCATGATTTACTTAGTCGTAGTGGGCCAAGTATTGAAACAAAATACCTTGAAAATCTCTGCGCCATCCATTGCAATACTTTCTCTATTTCTAACTTTGTTAGTAGCGAGAAAGTATAATAATATCTAACCCCAAGTTGAAACAGGGGATGATTTAATTACTAGCCACAAAAAATGCATGAAGTTACCCGAACATGTATATTTTACCAGGGTCAATTTAGACTCAAATGAACATCTCACATCTAAAGCATTTTTAAACCTTTACCTAAACCTAGATCTTTCCTAAGCTTATACTTCCAAGGTCAAAAAACAAGAAAACCGGGAAACCGAGCTTGACACAGAAACCATCGTTCTGAAGTAGCATTTACCGTGCAATCTGGCAACGTTGCATTCTATGCATGCAAATTCAAACAAAATATCGATTTCAAAGGTACGCACTGAGCTCCGAAGGCTTACATCTTTTTCAACGGTTTAAGTGGACATAAAATGCAAAGCTGCGAGATTGCTCACTTCAAGACATGAGCAACGACTAATTATAAGGTATTCAATGAGAGAAGGATTTATGAGCATGAAGCACAAACATATAAATAGATAAATAAACAAACAAATAGATAAATAAATAAATAAATAAACAGATGAATAAATAAATAAAAAAGTCATAATAGTACGGCTGGATTCTCATGCCAAAAAGTGGCTGGAGGGTTATGATAATTAGAAGAAAAAGTTGCCGCAAGTTTTCCTCTATCTCTTTCATACAGTACAGGATACGGTAGAAGTTGGGTGCGAAAACTGGGCCGATTTGAAAACTACTCTGCATCGTGCTCCCTTCATTTTGAATAGAGTTTACAAGTGCACTTCATTGCATGATTGCATACATGATTACAAGAGGGAGGAAGAGGGCAGACACGAAGAGCATATGTGGAGTGATTTCCTGGAGAAAGTTCTAGTTTTATAAAATACCATGATGGAGGCCATTAGTTCGCAAGCGCACGATACGAGCATATAGGAGGCAATAATGGAACTACGACTCGTTGAGTATTGACTATTGTTATGAGTCTCTCTTATTCATCTCATTTTTTTGATGCAAAGAGTGGAGCTTGTCACTCGACTATTGTTAGATTTTAATACTAGATAATCTTTCTTTTTTCTTAAGCGTGCCATACGAAGTATATGACAAGCTTCTTACTCTCGTTTTGCTGTATACAATGAACGGCAAGAGGCAAAAAAAAACGCTAATAAATCGATGTTTTTGGAAATATCTCCGTTGTTACTCATCTGATTGAAAATCTAATTAGTGAGCGGCACATGTACACCTCAAGACGAATCGAACAGTACCAGGTGTTATGGGGTTTTAATGAGCGGTTTTCTTGGAATCCTAGGCAACAGATCATATAACGCTTAAATTGACTAAAACGAACTGATCGGTGTATAATAAGTGTCCGCGGACGCTACCTTCTTGCTCGGGGGGTTTTGGACTTGGCCTGGTGGCTACCGCCACTTATGATAATATAACACAGTGTAAGAGGCGTCCTCTGGTGGCCGTGCGAGTTTTGGAGATTTAGTTTTCAGGATATGAATCAAAAATTAAATGCTTGGGTCATATTGTGTATTTTCGAGAAATTTTTGAGTACGTACAAACAATCACACACTCAGACACGTTAATTTTTTTTTTTTTTTGAGTCATTTGATGGCTTCATCGTTTTTATTTTTTTTATTTTTTTTTTTAGACTTTCCCGTTGAGATATCAGCGCTGACTTCAGTAGTCTTTGATTTGTCTTCGAATGCACACACACACACAGATTGGTAAGTGTGTTGGTGATGGCTTCGTCGCACAAGCACAGAGAATATACTGAGTTTACACACACAAGCTAGATCTCTCCCTTTTCAGGTTTTGACAGTTTTATGATTGACCTTGCTATCCAAACCCAGGCTTCATAGTCCAGCATAGCTGCGTGGGTACGTCCGGATTCATCCACGGTCACTTTTCAAACGTCCAGATTCATCCACGGTTAAGAAAGTCGATGTCTGGATTCATCCACACCCGAAAAATCGATGCCTGGATTCATCCACGTTATTTATTTATTTTTCGTAAATGTGTAGAATTGGCAACCGCGCGAAATATTTGCTAAATTATTTAAACCGAAAGAAAAAATATCCACACCACCGAACTTCGTTTTCCTCTGACTGTGATGCATAAATTTTGGAAAGGCCTACTTTCTGGATGCGGCGATACCAGATTTGAGTTAAGTGAAATCGCCAACCTTTGATGCTTACCGTCTCAGGAAAAACTTTCTTGATTGCATCATGTATGACCATTTCAAAATCGCGACAATGATGCATTTCGTAGCGCAGTCTCCGCAAAGATACAGTACTTTTCGGAACAAAGTCTCATAAGTTTTCTTTCAATTTGTTAGGCAGCAAACAAAAAAGCGAAGGAATATAATGACCGCATTTACTGCGCAGTGAATATAGTAAAAAAAAATGATAAAAAAGTTCTGGACAGTAATCAAAGATCCCATCCATTATATAGCAACGCCTCACTTTTTCGCACTTGCTCGATGTTGGTTTTACATCCTAGCTAATATGACGATATTTTCAGCGCTATCATTTTCTAACACGAAATCTTCATTTTTACAAGTATTATACTGATGAATGGTATCGATAGCGTAAGGACGGTATTTGTCTTATCATCTTTAATTGGTCGCCAAAAAGTAATTGCACTCTACCACGATCCAACGAGTCGGTGCGTGGTTGCCAATTCTACACATTTACGAAAAATAAATAAATAACGTGGATGAATCTGGACATCGATTTTTCGGGTGTGGATGAATCCGGACATGAACTTTTTCCCCTGCATACTTTTTTCCCCCCATTACAACTATAATTCATTTTCCGTTAACTACAAATAAACCCATTCAATTTACTGGCCTCAACATGACCACCAGAGCATTTTCATTTGGAATAATGTCTTCTGATGGATGTTTTGTGTGTGGATATGGAGTAGGTCTTAACATGGCCATGGGCCGTAGTCTTTAGCGAGCGTCCACGCATGGAATAGTTTCAAGTCTTATTTTTACCAATCCTAGCGATAAATGTTTTGTTTTTGATTAAAGCCATTTGATGTGGGTCAACTATGACTGCAAACGAAAATTCAAATTCATGATTTTCCTCTATTTTCAATATTTATAGCCAAAATGCGCCTACAGAACTGAAAATTTTGAAGTACGCACAAAAAAACGATAATATTCTACAATGTACTCTGAACATTGGTTCAAATATTTAACGAACTAGTCCCGCAGTAAAAGTCGACGAATACTAGAATAATTATGTTTGGGTCCATTTTCGTAATCATAACAATAATAGTAGTAATTTCCAACATTTAGTTGTGATTGACTTTTTTCATTATACCATCAATATCGTGGTTCAATCATTTCATTTATTCACTTCATCGTGTAATTATATCAGCTTTCAGGTCGCAGGTTAATAAAATGCAAATATTATCTATAAATGATCGGTAACAATATAACTTTCTTCTATTCTTTCTTTTACTTTCTTTTTAATCCTCTCTCTATTTCATTTCACTTGACGGTTCATGAGAGAGCAATGGGTCCCTTGACTTCATTGCTTAGGGGAGAAGCATTTCACGGTGAACAATTTAATTCTATTTCCCTCATAACCATGGCAAGCAAGAATAGAGCAAGCAAAAAGGAGGGAGGGGAAAAGGGATTAGAATTAAAGAGAAATTAGACTCAGAAGGAACATAACTTATCTCGGTACTTCATCAAAACCAATGAAAAATTGAAAATAAAATTATGGTGTAAACATACTCTCTCGAGCAAAAGCTCTTTTGTAGAGTTTAAAAAAAAGAGTAACGGTGGCGCCTGGCAAACATCCAAAGCGCAAATTACTATGCTTTAGGTACTGTTGCCACTTTGAATCGCAAAACAATCTCACGCAATAGAAAGACATCAAAACAAAACTCAGAATTTGGATCAACGACAATTTTCACAGACGTTACTCGTAGCTTCATCTTTTTGGTTAAACTATCTTTCGGAACCTTTCAATATTTAGGGTCTTCCTGGATAACAAATTGTCCCCTCTTGAGCTTGAAGAGTCCCAACACGGAGACTTTCTGATTGAAATTACGGAGCGTTGGAGGAAATTGGGGTAAAAAGAAATTCTCTTTAAAATAATAATAATTCTTATTGATTAAACCAAAATTATCATTGTTCCAATTGAACGTTCTGATGATTCGGAAGAATCACAAGAAAGAATCGTTGGATCAATAAGAATTCTGGTTGAATCAATCATAATTCTTATTTATTTTAAAGGGAATTTCTTTTTACCCCAATTTCTTCCTACGTTCCATAATTTCAATCAGAAATTTTTTCTCCGTGAAGTTACTTAAAATTGTACGGGGAATGAGGTATGTTTGAGGAAAAGACTCCGACTTGGAACAAAGCAGTTTGTGGATATTTTATGAAACAGCTCAGCAGGCTTTTTATAAAAAGCCTGCCGAATTGCAGCTATGCCCGACTATCCGTCATGTGCCCGGATCCGCAGAAATTTGGCAACATGAATTCATCCCATTTGAATGTATGAGAAACAATCGATTCTTGAGGGGGGCATGGCCTTGTTACTAATCGATTCTTTCTCATGCATTCAAATGGGAACTTGAACTATGCACAGATGCCAGATTGCTGGATCCGTCTTTGTACCCGTGCCTCTTTCCTCTCAACCTTTCCTAATTTTTATGTAGAGAAAGTTACGTTGAAAGCTATCAAGTTAAATTGGAAATAACCAATGTGTGAATAACCAACGGCATTTCCAGAAAACAATCCAAGAGAAGGGGGGAGCATTTTTGGACACTCTCGGGTAATGTTTCACCTTTACCTTTACCTTTTATATTTTGTGCGATTTTCAGGAAGTTGGGGAGAAAGAGGGACACTGGGCAAACGCTTCACCCCAACTAGAGTCCCTTGATGGAAATATTGTACAGGGAGTACCGACACGACACTTTATACATTTTGACAGGAGTCGATTTTGTCGACCGCGTGAACGCATTCGAAGGTTAAGTTCGACAGTGGACCAGTGGTGGACTGGAGGATTTGCCGGCATTCCGGTCCGTTCCCATACGTTCCTCTACGAATCGACTCCTTTCGTGTGGAGCCTTCGATGTCGTCGACTCCTGCTCGACTCCGTGAGAGCCTAAAACCAACGACCAATCACAACTCGTTGAGCTCGTGTCGGTACTCCCTATACAATATTTCCATCAAGGGACTCTAACCCCAACCTGCTCCTCTCTTTTATTCACTCTTGGGTGTAACAAGGACACATAGCAAATCTCTTCGAAATGGGAGAAAAGTCGTTGTTATGCATTGATTAGGTTGATGAGTGCCGTCAACCTAATTAATGCAACAACGAGTCTTCTCCGATGTATTTTAGACGGTAGAGGTGTTGTTGTTGCACCATATAGAGTCCCATATACTGTGAGAGTTGCGACAAGACTCTCAAAATGAAGAAGAAGAAGTGGATCAATGGAGCCCCCAAGAGGCAAATGGCGGATGGCCACTCACCTCTGCGCTGTTCCCACTATTTCGCTGCGTTAGGTTCAGATTCTCGACTATAACGGTCGTTATTGAAAGAGATAATGTTCTCCAAAATAACATTCAAGCAGAGGAAAAATTAACAATAATTACTGCGGTCACTGTTACTTCAAATGTGTAACGAAAACTAGTGCGCGAAAAGTAAAAAAACCCTCCGCCTTTTGCAATTTGCCTCTTGGAGCTTTCTTGACAACCTAAATCTGAGATCCAATCAGAAATGGATTCAGCAATGGCGCAAATCTCATAGTATAGGGACTCTAGCACCACATATCTCAATCAATGATACAACGATACTTCTCCAATGTATTTTAAATGGAATACGTCCCGTTGTTCCATCAAAAATCTTGATTCAACCAAATATAACTACACTGAAAAAAATAAATAGTTAAAAAAGTACAGAACAAAATGACTTGCTAAATTAACCTGTAATTTTGTTAAATTAACAACTCAAATGCTAAATCAGCAATTCATTTTGATAGATTAACAACTAACCTTGCCCAACCAGCAAATCAAATAGTAAATATATAACAATTTTTATGCTGAAATAACAAATTGGTACCTAAGTAAAATCAGCAATTTATTTTGCTGATATAACAAGCTGATTTGTTAGATCAACTAATTGGGTTAAGTTCTGTACTCTTTTCACTATTTGAAATTGCTAAATTGACAATGTCTATTTTGTTAAAAGAACACCATTATGTGGTTGATTTAACAACTATTTTTGTAAACTCAACAAATAAATTGTTAACTTAACAAAACCCTGGTTGATTTAGCAACTTTCAATTTTTGTTAAATCAGCAAATTTTGAATTGTTGCTTTAACAATTGATTTTTTTCAGTAGTTTTCATGAGGCTCAGAGGTCCCAGGTCCAAATCCTGGCCGAAGCTGTGATGACAAAACTTGCCGGTCTCAGTCTCAGATTTATCCATCTCTGAAGGATATGGCAACTCTCCTTCTGTGAAGCAGTTTTCCCGCTTATTAGATCAAATGTTTTCAGAATAACCTCTCTATGGCTCTATGTGAAAATAATCAATCTGTCATATCACGACTCAGAGGAAGCAACTAAAAATCCTCACCAACAATTATACCTAAGAATAAAAGCAGCTATAAAATTCTACTTGTGTAACCCATTATTATCAAACATTGATTTAATAAACTATAAATCAATACTCAAACTATTGTTACTAGTTATATACGTAACACCTTCCTTTCGTATTCCTTTCTTCATAACTTTCATATTTCGTTTGTTACAGGCCCTGGTTGGTAAAGGACGATGCTTAAACTTTCGGGGGGAAAAAATGCCCCCATTTTTTTTTCTACGACACAGTTCTCTTAAAACCACATCACATTTCACAGATTCCTAATCAGCAGTCTGGAGTATAGATCAGAAACCTTTGAAGTGTAAAACGAGGTAATTTGTAGGACTGTCATCCATTTACAGTGGCGACAGGTGTGTACAAAACTTAACCGGGGGGGAGGGAGTCGGGTAGCCCTCCATTGATTTATGCTCCCTCGATGACTCATGGGATCTGATGTGTATATGGAGAAAGAAAAGTAGCTAAAATTCTTGGGAGGGAGAAGGATACTGCTCTCCTTTGCTCCCATCCATTCATCACCATTGCCCATTCATTCATTAACTGATGGAGGCGTTGAATGCTAGGGATGCATCACTTCCCCTTTCCAGTAATAACAAATAATATGTAAAAATTGTTAAATGAAATAAGAAACAAAACTTAATTTTCTGCGTTGTGATTCACAACTGTAGACTTCTACTAGTAACTTGTAGTTGTGGCTCATAAATTGTAAACTTTGCTGAAAAGACGAACTTAAAGTATATATTCTTTTGAAAGGTCAGAATGTGGTTTGCATAGATCAGATGTTTAAGCGCAATGATGTTTTTTTTTTTTTTTTCATCTAAAAAAACTATATTAACAGTGACAAAAACTTTTTTCTCTTCATTTTAACTAATCAGTTAAAGTTTTACTACACTTAACATGCCTGTATCGACCATTATTATCAACAGGACGTGTTATCATTGCCGAAGTTTTCTTTGACTTTATTATCAGAGGAAATAACTTTGGTTGGTTGGAACAAGGATAGAAGGATAAACTTGCCATTGTGGCAACTTTGCTTTGGGAGTGAACATAATCAGAATGAGAAAGTTGAGGTTAGAAAGAAATGAGCATTTCCGCGACGCTGTGAGTGCTTTAATTAAAATCTCAAGAATTAAGAGATAAGAGCTAATTGAAACTAGCCCTGCAAATTAAATATAATGGCAGCGCAATTTTAAATACACATTCTTTTTAATACTTCCTTATCGGCTTACTTCCAACGTATACATTTTCCTCCAATGTTAGCATTTTTTCAAAAGTAGGAAGATTAAATCGTCTATCGTTCGAAATACGAGGGTCGCGTCAACACAGTGAGCTCCCATGATTAATTAAAAAATAACGCTAACTGCCTGGGTAAATCTGCGAGAAATTTTCCGACAGTCGTACTCTTAAAATGTTAGTTCTGTTTTGAAAGTTGGTTGAGGAAAGACTGAACGATGTGAGATTTAGTTTTCGGGGCCCTTTTTTATCCTCTCCTCCCGCTGGATTAACTGAACACCACGGTTCGTGTAGGGGAGGGTGATCACGTTGGATCGAATCCAGTGGCGGTTCGTGCAATTTGGCAACATTGCCTATTTGCTATTTAAACCTATGTAAAAGCATCGATATCTAGGGGGTGCGATTGGAACTCCTTAAGATCGATTGTTTTAGATAGATTTAAATGGAAAATTTGCGTTGTTGCCACATTGAACGAGCCGCCACTGATCGAATCGTAATCGGATCGAATACCTCTTCATTAAAAGCTTATCGGTGGCTTCAGTGATCGTATCGTTCAGAGTTTTTCATTGTGACAAAAACAAACTATTCATTCAAGTATACTCGGTTCGGGATAAGAAGTCCGATGGGAAGTCAGGTAAAAACGCACTACATTGCAACGCAGCGGTTTCTCGGCTGTCGATTCTTCCCCGCTACGTGCGTTCAGGAGGACCTGCCTTTCAGACCCTTTTATTGAAAAAGACAATACCGTGAACTGACCAATTTATACAGTCCTTTGAAGGCCCACTCGAAAATTAAACTTTTGCGGCATTCGCGAATTTTGAACAACCTACTTTAAATTTAAATTCTGCTGGACTTGCACAGACAAATGATACCTAACGGCGGTTCAATGCGTAATTTTTCAAAGATTACGGCTCTCTGAAATCACTCAATAAGGAATGCCAAAATCTTTGAAAAATTACGCATTGAACCGCCGTTGGGTATTATTTTTCTGTGCAAGTCGAGCAGAATTTAAATTTAAAGTAGGTTGTTCAAAATTCGCGAATGTCGAAAAAGTTTAATTTTCGAGTGGGCGTTCAAAGGACTGTATAAATTGGTCAGTTCACGGTACTGTCTTTTTCAATAAAAGGGTCTGAAAGGCAGGTCCTCCTGAACGCACGTAGCGGGGAAGAATCGACAGCCAAGAAACCGCTGCGTTGCAATATATAGTGTGTTTTTACCTGACTTCCCATCGGACTTCTTATCCCGAACAGAGTATAGTGTGGCTTATAATCAATAACCCCCTACCCCCGCGTGTCTACAAACAATAACGCGCAGTCAAATGTTATATCCTGCTCTCTAAAGAGGCTCTTGTAAACTTTTGCAACAACAAGAAAAAGTTTCAATTGTTTGAGAGTAAAACATCTAGAATAAAAGAACACCACGAGAGCATCTAATAAAACCAAAATCGACTCCCAAGCTCAAGAAATGCGTTCAAACAATATTCCAAGGTGGTTGTGGTAACTAGCAATGATGAAGTCCAATGCAATTTCTGCTCCCAGTACACCATATGGCATAAGAGTCTTTTATCATTGAGTCGAAAGAAAATTAATAGGGACCGTTTCATTCTGACGCACCATGAAATAGGTAGCCGTCTTGGAGTTTTCTTTAAATGAAATTAATTCGTGGGTCAATTTTGAAGCTTTTTGATGCTGTCAACATTCTTTTCAATTGATTTTACTCTTGAACTGACTTTCTTGCAGCTGTCGAGAGTTTGCAACAAAGCCTTAGGAAAGTGCAAATCCGGTATTTTATGGGACCCTACCTCAGAATCTCAGAAACGATCGCAATTGTTTGGGAATTACGCAACGTGAACAAAAGAAGGGTTTATATAACTCGGGAAAATAATTTAATTTTTTATTTTAAAAAAACCGCATGAAAGTAACTGGTTTCATCAAGGCGCGAGGAGGGATGGAAAAGGAGAGGGGGTAGAAATAAGAAGTCCAAGCTCTCTCTAGATTCTATCCCAAAAGTCAGGCGTTTACCGAGGCGCACATTAATTACTTAAGGTGCGATACAGGGCTCAGATAATAGACAATTACTAGATTCATGCGATAAAAACAAGTCGGACGAAGCCATAATAGTCAGGTCGAGGAAGAAGTCGAGTCTAGAGAATGAAAAGGTCATGATTTATGCCGTCTAAAACCCTACAAACTCTCTGGATTCCGTCTCCAGTACACTAAATTATGCTCCCTTGGTTTATCGCTCCCCGAGCCTCACTCCCTGACCCCTCTCTTTCCACCTTACTCTCTCCTCTGACTTTTCGACCAATCCCCCGCACACGCCAAAAAAGCCACGACCCAAAGTGTTGTCAAATCACGTAGAAAATCGTTAGATATATTTTAAGAATGACCGTTGTAGTTCTATGGATACAAGTAAAGGTGGTTTCAGCACTGCATTCAAAGAGGAATTTGCCCCCCCTCCCCCATTTCATGAAATCCATAATTCAAAGTCCATTAAATTAAAGATTAAAGAGGTTGATACTTGAACAATCTACACTGGTTCTGAGTCTAGCACATACGGTACAGGAATTCGTCTAACTCTCTCTCCTCTCATTTGATCGTGTAGGTTAGAAAAGGGCGTAGATTGGGGCTGACGTCACTTGATGGCGCCCTCAGCTATCCTTCTCTAATACGTGTGATTCCATAGTCAAAGAGAGAGAGAGACAAATACCTGTATCCGCCTATCTGGCAACAATGTCGGCACGCGGCGAGACGCTCACTCGCTGAGCAAAGTAAATTAATTACTGCTCTCTACTTTCCTTCTTATAGTGCAGTTTGCTGTTGCGGCCGTGAGTTATTTCTTCGGGCGTTTCCGTTGAAGCTCGGGATTTCCCGGTCTGGCGACGATTGATGGACGTCATCAGTTCTACGGCAAATGACGCCGTTCACTACTGCAGGATAGAGAACGAGGGTTTCCATTGCGTCGTACTCAACGAAATGACGCTAAAAATACACATTTACCAATTATGTGACCTGACCTGATTGAGAGTTTAAGTTAACGAAAGAACAAGTCGAAAAGGGCGAACTTAATGAGGATAATGAATATTATTTAATGAAAATACTGTGTTTCAGTCTCCTTTATCCTTCGTATATCATCTGCCCCCCACCTTATCTCTTTGTTTTCCTTGGATATCGCAAAAAAAAATAATATAAAACAAAAAAGTCGTTGCACTTTTATCTGTCGTCTGTTTTCACGCAACAATGAGCTTTTAAACCTTTTAATACACCGATATAAGTTGTCTTCCTTACTCAAACTTTAAACCGACCAATTAATCGTAATCCGTGATTCATTTCGAATGATTTCTTTCTCAATCCTATTTTCCGGGAGGGAAAAAAATTGAAAATGTGTCGTGATAATATTAGTTGCTTTTTGTAGACAAAAAGTATGAGACATTTATACATTTAGAATTTAGGTAGCTTTAGTGCATATTTAGGTACTCTTGGTCGTTGGCAGTCAAATAAAAGGGGTGCAGGAAGGAACATTATTCTTGGAATATTTTGATGATTATGAACCGTAATCAGAGGGAAAGGAAAGAGGATATGATTGAAAGGAAGAGTGGATGTAGAGAGCCAACAAACAGACGTGGAAGAATTACTGCGTAAAACCTTAATCTCGGCTTTACTTATCTGATATGTGCTATAGTTTACTTGCTATACTATACCTATAACTGCTGTTTAAACACGAGGTCACAATCGGGCGGCTTTATGCATAAGGGAATCAAGTGCTAAAGGAAACCTTTCTTATTCGTTCCTTTCTTCAGACATTGGAAAGCTGATTTCCTTCTGCATCAAACCGTCATATTACCTGTGTTGTGGCACAACAAGAGCATCTGTAATAATCAGCAAGAATTTCCAAAATGTCAAATAATGGAGAAGTGATCAGACTGAAATATTAAAAGAAAGGCGCTGCTGAAAGAAAATATAGTAATTCAAGAGATATTTCAGCAAGTAACTGAGTCACACAATCAATCATTTTAATTTTGTTTTATAACAGAGTAAAGTCTCCAATTTCATTCGTAGTTGTCGTCTTAAAAAAAAGTATACAAATAAAGACGGGAAAACGATGGGAAAAAAGTTGTATATCAACAGTATAAAACTCAACGATGCTTGTTAAGCGAGACGGAAAGATAGGAAGAGATTAAAGGGACAACACACAATGATAAGAGAAATTTTAGAGGGGAGGAAGAAGGGATAGGAACAAGGAAAGACTGAAGAATGAAAAACAACAGTCGAAATAGATAGTACAATAAATAGTGTAGGATAGAATTAGGGGAACAAAAGTGATGGTGTTTGTGGGGGTGAGAGAGAAAGATGAACTCACTGATAGCGGCGAGACGGAGAAAAACCGAGGGAGAGTATTCAAGATGAAGGAATCTGTGGAAAGAGAAAGAGGGTATAACGGCCGGCAGGAAAAAGGAAAAAGAAGGAATGACGGAAGCAATGGAAAAGGAGTGCAAGAGAAAGCGGGATGATTTTGTTTTTGTTCTTTGGAGAGAGGGGAAGAGAGAGAGAGCAAAAATGAGAGAGAGTGGGAGAAAAGTAAGAGGGCTTAAAAAGCGTGGAGGAAAAAGAAAAATGTTTCAAAATACACAAAGCGCGGACGAATGCAGCTTAGAGAGAGAAAAGACGAGGAGAGGATGGTGTTGGTAGAGAGTCAAAAACTTACAGCAGAGACAGTAGGAGTGAACGAGAGAAGAGGAGAGGAGAGGGGCGGGGGGATGATCTAGCAGAGTGTTTATCAGAATGTTAGATCAAGAAAAATGTGACAATTCGGAGCGATAAGAGAAAGATCCGGAGACGTCCTACGTTCAGCGTTCGGTTGGTTGGGGAAACGAACCTTCAACTCCGAAAACCTCGCGACTGGATATCATTAAAAAAGACTTAAGGCGAGCGGAGCTACACTCGTCCAACGATAAAACCGTACACCCCCTCCCCCCACCTCCACCTCTCGACTCCCACCCATCCCCTTTTTCACAACCACGGTCTGATTCCGGTCAGGGAAGGAGAATCTATCTTCGGTGAAAGGAATCGATGAGTCGGAAGAAGCTTCCGCAAACAAACACTTGATAACGAACAAACAAACAACTGACGAGGAATTAAACAAACTCCATTTTCATTTGAACGGTATCAAACAAGGAAGGATTCTAACCACAAATTCGGGAGAAAAAGTAATAAATCATGTTTGTTCTAAAAGAGAGCAAGCTGTATATTCTCCATTGGAAAAGGACACAGTAAAAAACTTGCGCTTGGATCCTTGTACGTCTCGTGAGAAGTTGATTTTCTGTATCTTATCATGATTGAGAGGAGGTGTACGTAAGTTTAATGTTATATCCCTCTCTTTTTTTTCTTAACAATGATTGCAAGATGAAACAACCTCAGAGTACGGTATCATAACAAAAATAAACAAATTAATAATTATTATAAGTTCATTTTTGACTGAGGGACAACAAATTGGAAGCGAAAAATACAGACAACAAGAATATCAATGTTCTTAGATGTTGGCTTAGGTAGGCCACTTGCTATGCTTAAAGTTGTTGAGATAATTATGGCGGGTAGCTTACCTATAGTAAGGTATATGGAATACTTATTGTCCCTGATGTTTCAGGTTAGTTGGTCTTCGCCAATAACGTCTACTATTGTTTTGGTCTGCGTAAAAATATCATTTTATGTCTAACCATTCCTCGCCCATTGTTTCATTGCGCCTGCTTATAAATAAGGTCTAATCGCAAAATAGGTCGACCTCATTCTTTTTCCTCACCAACGAAAAACGCCTAACACTTAAAATTTAATTGATGTAGCGCCAAGTGCTCAGTTTCTAACCAAATTGTTAAAGGAACAGCAGCAAACAACACTTGGCAGTGGCACAGAAACAATTATTACTGCGTTCAATGAGTCTGTTGCACACTTCGGCTAGAACGTTTTAAAGTATCAATTCATATGTAAAAAGCCGTAAAAATGACAATAATGGCATCAGAAAAATCCCAAATTCATAAATAAACTCACAAATTGCGAAAAACACTAGACACTATTCACCCCTGTATCTTTCCACCACGACATCTTTGTGAAATTAACGCGGCACATTCAAATAATCACAGCTACCTTTCATCATCACTGAAAAAAATCAATTGTTACAGCAACAATTCAAAATTTGCTGATTTAACAAAAATTGAAAGTTGCTAAATCAACCAGGGTTTTCAGTTAAGTTAACAATGTATTCGTTGAGTTTACAAAAATAGTTGTTAAATCAACCACATAATGGTGTTCTTTTAACAAAGTAGACATTGTCAATTTAGCAATTTTAAATATTTAATTAGTACAGAACTTAACCCAATTAGTTGATCTAACAATTCAACTTGTTATATCAGCAAAATAAATTGCTGATTTTACTTACTCCTTTTTGTTATTTCAGCATAAAAATTGTTATTTTTACTATTTGATTTGCTGGTTGGGCTGGTTGGGTAATTGTTAAGTTGACAAAATGAATTGCTGATTTAGCATTTGAGTTGTTAATTTAACAAAATTATATGTTAATTTAGCAAGTCATTTTGTTCTGTACTTTTTTTGCTATTTATTTTTTTCAGCTGCAGCTGACTTTATAACCAAATAAACAGTAAATACTGACGGCGTCTGTTCGAATTCTAACGTCTCAATATCCTCAATTCCTCACAAAAGGCTGTGGAAGGTACGGAAACCGATAATTGTGTCGACAATTTATAAAAAAATGAAACAATAACATACAGGAGTTCTGCGGAAGATGATTCAAGTTGGAATCATACTTGGAACTCCTGTGTGTTATTGTTTCATTTTCATAAGTTTTCGACACATGTATCAATTTCCGTATCATTCACAACCTATTGTGAGGATATTGAGACGTAAGAAATTCAAACAGACGCCGTCAGTGTTTACTGTTCATTTGTTTATGAAGTCAGCTGTGATGATAGTCGGCCGTGATTTTTTTCAATGTGCCACGCTAATCTCGCGAAATAGCGTGCATGTAGTGAAAATATACAAGGGTAAATAGTGTCTAGTGTTTTTCGCAATTTGTGTTTATTAATGAATTTTGGTTTTTCTGATGCCACCACTGTCATTTCTATGGCTAATTATGTATAAATTGATAATTTAACACGCTCTAGCCGAAGTGTGCAACAGACCAATTGTTAAAGCCTATGGACTTATGAATGTGTTTTTCAAAATATCACATATTATTCTTGATGGCAGCAGTCGCGGTACTTCAACTTACACAATCAATTTTTTCTTCTTTCCCCTATACATCCTGTCCTCCTCCTCCCCCCTTCCTCTCCTCCCTACTGCCCCTCCTCCTACCCCACTGAACAGCGCCACCGAATTTCAGCCAAATCAAAGATGGATACCAAATAAAACAACTTCCCTGTTCCTTTTGAATAGTGCCCGTCCCCCCGACTTTGGCACAGGCAGGCGAATTTTAAAGTAATTGAGTCATAGCTGACTAAATTACTTTTCTTCGTTTCTTTTGTTAGTAATTAAATTGAATGCATTTTTGGAATATTGGAACGATTCTTCTATGAACGGGTCTTCATCGCAAAAAAAAAAAAAAAAAAAAAAAAAAAAAAAAAAAAAAAAAAATTAAAATCAATTCAGTGCAAATTATTGGTCTACTCCTAATTCATTAGCAAATTTTGTGGATCACTAATTTAATAGCTGTATTGTGGTAAACCAAGATTTCACATCCTTGGCCTGTTTGTGTGAACCAAAGTCACGAGGACCTTTTTTTTCAAGTCAGAGTCTTTTCTTACTAGATTTCTCATCTGTGAACTTTATAAAGAAGTAGACATTTTGTCATAAGCCTTAATTTTTATTTGACTTCTCGTGACTGCGTAGACGAATTTTTTGTAGAGAAACTGGCCTCGAACCTTTCCCAATCGTACAACTATCATATTTTAACGAAACCTTTAAAGCATCAAGTTTTTTGGTAAACATTCTCCTTCCCGAAAGTTTTCTAATTTTTAAAAATGTTTCATTTGAGAGAATAGTTGAGAATCATTTTTTAGAAGGGGGCCTGTATCAGGTAAGCGCAACGCATCCTGCTTGCTTACTCCATCCAAAGCCATGCAGCGAGCCACCCCTGTACGATAGATCACCAGCACTAGCCAGGTATTCACCTCAATTACTTTTTATTTTATGGAGCATTCTAAAAAAAAATAATTATCAGTAGCGCCATTTGGGGGAGGGGATTTCAATTTGGCCAAAAAATCATAAGTCAGATAGTGGTAGAAGAAAAAAGCTGATGGAGAAAAATCACATCAGAACGACTTTGACCGACGCGAAGTTGGCCTCTCTCATGTTAATTTCTACAGGGTGGAAAGAACCGCAGAAAATAAAATTGGATGAAATAGTTAACGCCTTTAGCAGAATGAAGACGCTCCGCTACCCAGTTCTGCGTTGACCTTAGCTAGCTTGTCTGCCTCTCAATTTCAAAATGAATTTATTTAATCGATGTATTTGTTAATTTCACAATTTGATCCCTTCCTTCTCAGTTACCATTTTTATCCCCCCCCCGACGTTTTACTTTTGTCTTGCATTGACAGCAGCCCTCTACATTGCTGTCTTACTTTTTTTTTCTTCAATATATTTATATTTTTTATTTTTCCTATCTATTTGTGTTATGTCAGGACAAGAAAAAGCATTCATTGCTACCCCATCAGTTACCCACTCTTGAGAAGCTTAGTTGAGGAGGGGGGGGGGGGAAGTCATCCGATTTTTGAAGGGCCTCGCCGCCGCCGCCCCCCCCCTCAAGGAAAATCCGAAATGGCGCCACTGAATATTTATATTAGCCTCGGAATCTTAATAACATGAAAATTGGTACGAGCTTTCTGATATTCTTACTAAAAAACACAAAATATGATTGGCCAGTAGAAACCATTGGCAACGATTCATACTGACACTAGCGAGACTGGAATAGCAGAAAAAAACTGACCACAATGAAAACTGGTATCATAGAGAGGAAAAGAAGTAAAAATATTTAAAACTAGGCAACAATTTTTCAGAGGGTCTAATCAAAGAACAAAACTTTATAAAATACGGCCGAAAATAACGTAAATAAATCATAAGATACCAAGCGCAAATATTTATTTCTAAGGCGATATCTGCTATATTTAACTTCCGAACGAAACTGATACCGAGAGTTATTTATTCCCTTTTGCTTCATTTTTATGGGGGAGAAAAGAGGGAAACAAAATTTCTCCCTGCCTTAATCTGATTTAGTTTCATACACCGTCTTTACTCTTACGAGTGAAAGCTTCGCTCGGCTAGTATGCAAATCTCGCGAGACCAACGATATTGAATACGAATCAAGGAGATACGCCGCCATCGCATTCTGCTAGGTATGCAATATTTGTGTAAACATTTTCCTCCCATACCCTGAACAATCACGCAAGGGCAATATAACGGTATAGTTTTCAATCGTATACTCTATTGATTCCACAAAGACCATTAATCATGGGGCGATGAAGAGGTAAAAATACTTTGTGAAAATTTTGGAAAAATGCTATCTATTTTTAACTCAAAGATGTAATATTCGGTACAGTATTTTACTTTCCTTTTTACTAAAATATAAAAATACAATAAAAAGAAACGTCTACTATAAGGTGAATGAGAGTTCTTTCAGATTCTCGTTAAGATACAATATCCTCTCAAACCTCAAATTCTGTAAGAGTGAATAACGGCATTTACTTCGTCTTTAAGAGTAAGTAGAATACCTTTCTTTTTGACTTGTATCTCCTTATTTTTTACCAAGCTTATTTATTACTTTGGCTGTACGGATTTTGTTGATAAAAACAAAAAATAAATTCAAAGGAAATCATGAAATAAGTATTTGACACACAATAAATGACTAAATTCCCATGTTCCTTGTTGTGACTTGGATGAAGCGTGTGAGTTTAGAAGACAAATGTCATTCAAATGAATCAAACATTAAATTCTGAATAAGTGTTGCCAATTATGGAGGGTGATTCAAAATATTTACATTGAGTTACATGGAAAAAAATGCATAAACTTATACGCGGAACAGTAGCCATGAATACGTTATGGGCCCGTTAGCTATGGAAGATATGTAATGTTCAGTAAGCAAGGAACACGACGTATATGGTGTTCTCAGCAGTGCAGTGGTGGGTCATGACAAAACAACTATCGTTCTCATATGCCGTTTGAAAATATGCAAAACTATCGATTGTTTGGGGTTCAATTAAAATCACTGAGGCTGGGAAAATTTACTCTTTTAAACAGTTACATATATGGTTGAATCTCAAACACACTTAGATAAGCTAAACAATTCTTTCACAAACTAGGAACAAAAAGAGGAAAGAGTTTGTTCGGTATGAACGAGCTTTCTTTTAAATAACCTCATATTTCGTTCGTTCAAGGTATAAGGTGCGGAGCAAAGTAGCTCAGAGCAAGATAGGGGTTCAGAAGGGAAACTTTTATCCATTAACAATAATACCCTTGTGAATAGCCTGTTCAGTGACGGTGTAACGGCAGCATCATTTGAGTAACATTTATTTTAATTACTGCGGTTGGGTTGTAACTTCTGCCTCCCTCTCTCCCACGCGGTTTGAGGTCAGTAACGACTCAACTTTTCGAATTTCGTAAATTTCTATCAAATGAACCTCACGATTCAGAGTTCTGGAGCAAGCCCGAAAGAGCGATGTTCCACTGATCTCCACACGAATATATTATTACCAAAATAAAGTAAAGGTCACCTCGCCCCAAGTGATTAAAGTTAATCACTGTCGCGTGTGTAAGTTTGATTACGAATCAAACAAATTCAGGTCTCGGTTCTATTTTGCAAAAACTGTGGGAGTTTGTCTGTTTCGCCTCATAATTTCTTTATTTTAGTTCTTCAAGAGTAAAGCGTTTTATCCAATGCACGTGTTTTTCGATTATGGAGAAATGGAGAAAATTTTAGTGAAAAAAAAACAAAATTATCCTGATTATTGGGTAGTTAAACCCTTAAAACCGTTTTAGGTGCGCGATTTGGGATTTGAGTTTTTTTGAGATCTGATTGAACCATTTAAAAGAGGACAGTTTTTAAAAAAAACTTTGATGGGTCACTCATTTTTTGTGTGTGCAAAATATCCGGTTATTGAATTGGATGTTAAATTAGGTGGTACAATATGTGTACTATATTCCCTGAAAGGGTAAACAATTCTTCTTTCAAGTTAGTCTTCTTAATTTTTTTTTATTTTATTTTTTCAGTTGGGCTGGTTTGAACCGAACCTACTGTTTCCGTAAACCTGAAAAAACCCGCCAACTGGCAAATCGAACCGCGGCTTACTGAAAATGTTGCCGGTTTAAAGCCCTGGAGCAAAGTAATGATTGAATCTTCTTTCATTTTTACTTGTGAGAATTTGTTGATT
Organism: Trialeurodes vaporariorum; assembly: GCA_011764245.1. Lineage (NCBI taxonomy): Eukaryota > Metazoa > Arthropoda > Insecta > Hemiptera > Aleyrodidae > Trialeurodes > Trialeurodes vaporariorum. Next base: position 34,137,152 of record VMOF01000002.1, on the reverse strand, counting down.
TGAAAATCTTTTTTTGTTAGTCCTATGAGAACGTTGCCGTCTGACATACTTTACTTTGTGTAATGAAAAAGAAAAGAGAGGGTGACTGCCGCTGTACAAGTGAGAGTCATAATGACAACTGCTTTAATATCTGGTGAAAGTTTAGAAACTTGATTATTCTACCCCCTTCTTTCCTTTCTAGATATGGATAACACGATATGAATGTACAGTCTACAAGCGAGCCACATTCCCCTTTTGCATCTCTTGCAGGTTGGTACGTGAGTTAGGTATATCCTTGTCCTTCTCTTCGTCCTTCGCACCTCTGGTGTTCAATCCTCTGAATAGCATTAAGGGAAAAGTTAGTTTATGAGTCGAATCGTAAACTCGGCGAGGAAGTATAATATTTATTCAGAGAAGTGATCAAAACGCAGCTGTTAAAGGTGAAGGCACAGTCGTTCTTTTCCGCCCCCCTTTCCTCGTCCGGGGCATTCCTTCTTTCCCCAAGGGCAAAATAAAGGAGAAGTGAACCGTCGCGCGGATGGTATGAGTTATTCAATTTCGCGTCGGCAGAACTAAAATGCTCAGGAGTGAAATAATTTGTCCAAGATCGAGAATTGTAGGAGACGAGGGAAGGAGGTGCGCCAAAAGAATCGACTCAATGATACGGTAGATGGATGGTTGCGACTTTGTTCAGCATGTGTGAGTGAATGATGGTGTGTTAGTGTGAGTGCGTAAATGTGTAGGTCTGTGTTTGTCAAGCTGAAGGAGAATGGATTTTCATCAGTTTAGAAAGTTGGAGGTAGCGGGTGAGTGATTCAAGAGAGTGAAAGAAAGCAAGAGAGGTAAAGTAAAGTTATTCTTTTCAAATATCCAAACGGTTTGTTACTAATAGCTTCTAAAACCCGTCTCGTTCATCCAATCGTCCTTGATTCAGCCACTCATGCGATTGACTTGTCAGTTGCTCATTTTTGGCGCGTCCTTCGATACTTTTTATTTCCTCTTATTCTATCTCCTGAAAGGTACTCCGCTTCACTTTACCACTCAGATAGACTAAAAGACATTTTAACCTCTTCTTTGCAAATTACACAACTTTCGATCGATCGAAGCACTGATAGTTTGGAGAATTCTCAGAAGAGTATATCTAATCCATATGGTCTGGCTGCAATCACTTGGTTGGATTTTACACTTGGAATATTTAGATCTCGGAAAGAACAGAGGTGCAGCGACTCTACTCTACTCCATTCGTTTTCTGTACATACCAAGGAGGTTAAATTAAAGTCCATGCCAATAGCAGTTGGAACTAGTTTCCACCTCACTTGAAGTATATTAATACTTTTTTTGATCCAATTGTTTAAACCAATGTTCAACCGGTGAATAGTACCTATCCTGAGTACCAACTTAATCTCTCATTAGTTAAAAAACGAGCTGAGGTCCATAGAAAATGATGATTCCTTCGTTTGTCTCGGTTTTCACTAAGATACTGGCATGAAAACGATTTCCGCTGAAGAAACTGGGGTTATTCATACTTAAATCACGTGCAAGAGGAGTTTGACTTACCACTATCAGTATTTGATTTTGCTCTTGGTAGACGCTGGCGCAGCCGACAAACGGGACAAAGAGAATGATTATGCCAATAAGGATCAGAATGTATAAGCCGTAGTTGAAGCTCCATATTTCCATGATGTCGACCCATTCTTGAAATTCAGTGTCCAATCGCAAATACACGCAGAACGACAGCAAGGTGACCCCAAGGATCTGAAAGAACAAAATGAGTAAAGATGTAATCTCTAATAAGGGTGAAACATGTCTCTGCAATTTGTAAGAGTCAAATTACCAGCCCGAATAAAATCACAGCGAAAAATGCACAGGAGCTGTTTAAAGGCTCACTGAAGCGTGATTTTTATCATGTGAATTCGCAAAACACTTCTAATTCCATGAGCTCCAGATCCGCAATGCAATAATTTCGGCTGTATTCAGCCCTCTGAATCAGTATTTCATTATCTTTTTTACAACTGGTGACAAAGGAGAATTTGGATGAGATGAGGTAAGAGACGAGAGTAACGCCGAACTCCGAACATTCACTTCGAACTGCTTGTCGCATTTTGTGCAAACATCTTGTCCTCTAGAAGATGCGGGTGAGGAGATGGGGGGTAAAGAAAAGGATGGGAAGAGTGATAGAGGGATAAATGGCAAGCACGAGTGATGTTGGGGAGTCCTAACATTCCGCCAAGGTATCATCTATCTCTACCCCCACACTCTTCCTTTTCCTCCCTCCCTCTCTCCCTGCCGGCTTGAGGCTAAAGATTGGCTTCGTAAACAGTTCCTGAAAACTTCAAACGGAATACGCTAAGTCAGGGTGCGTCGCGTCGTATTGATGTCTCGCTTGTTGCGGCAAGTAGCCTCAGGCCCTGAAGCCCTGCTTACGAATCTACAGCGGCACAGCTAACAATGGTACAGAATAAAGTGCTAGCACGGATTTGTGTCGCTTTACATCGTTCGTTTGTCCACGGGATCATTCTCTCCGAACTTCTGAGGAATGGTGTTCCTCGTGCGGATATTCAACATCAATGTCGGATAGTCCGAGTGCCTTCTAGTGGAGATAGCTTTTTAAACGAATAGTTACATTTAGTTGTATTCTTTATGATACAGCCAAAATATCTGAATCTTTAAGCATTCAAATTTGATTATTTATAACCCAAAGACGTCATATATCTCGATCCGAAATTTAAACATTGATCTCCTAGGCCTTAAACAATAAATAAAACAGGGGGTAAAATGCTGGAATACAAACTAAATTGGCGAGGACGTTTTGGCTCCAATCGCAGCCATTTTCAACTCAAAAAAATAATAAAATAAAAATATAATAAAATAAAATAATACGTGTATATTGATTTCATTATTATTGAGTGGAAAATGGCTGCGATTTGAGCCGGAACGTCCTCAACAATTCAGTTTGTATCCAGCATTTTACCCGTTCCTTTTTTTATTTATTTTTCAAGTCGTCGCTGGTTTGTTTTTCTGTCATTTTTCTCTCTAGGCCTTAAATTGACACAAGTTTTTGGTTGGCAAATACCCTTATCACATACTTTATAATCCATGCAAATCTTGACACGGTTTTTTACAAAAGAAAAGGTTGACCTTTTTTCTCTTCGAAGTGTGTGTGGATAAGAAAATATGGGTCATCGCCAAAACTAAGACCGTTTTACGTCGTTTTTATTTATGTGCCGAGCTAACAATTTATCTAAGTGCTTCAATGTCAATTCTCACCTTAAAAATTCCTCTTAGTGTCATTAGAAATGTCAAGTGGAGCAAAAAATACTTAATCTCACGAACGCATTTAAGGTCCCAGGAAAAGAGCATTGCAATGCCAATGTAAATTTTGTGAGGATGTTTTTCAAGGGAGACCTTTTTAGAATTACTTATTAAAATATCTACTTCCTCCTAAGACCAATTAGCGCCTCGCCGCCGCTTCTTGGTACAAAATATGAGAGTGAAGGAATTCCTTAAAACGCAATAAACTTGTCTTGTTATTTTCACGGTTCAGGAAAAATAAATAAAGAGAGGAAAGCACCGTAGCCGTCGCTGGAAAGAATGGTCTTTCACCGTAAATAGAAGCAGTAAGGTTGAAGGAGATGGGGGACTAGTTGCGGTGCGGGATGGGAGGAAGAAAGGGTAGTGAGCTTTGGTCTGACAAAATGAGCGGGTGAAATGAAATTGAAAATGAAAAAGTGGGGAGGAGAGAGTAAATTACACGCTTAGAGGGGAAGGAGAGGGAGATTCTGAGAGAGTGAGAGAGAGGACGGGAGAGTGGATAGGTTATAACTTTTCTGACAATTGGTTTTCGCCCGCGCGCGCTTGTCGTTCGGGACGCGGCAGGGTGGGGAGGGAGCGGGAGCGAGAGAAAATGCCTGACTGCAGAGCTCCTCTATTCGTTCACTCTCCAACTCCTGAATTATTCACAATTATTCTCAAATTTCGAAGATCTCCTAGACCAGGGCTCCGGTTGAGATTTGCAATAAGCCAGACACTTGATTTGCCTGAGGTGTACATTTGTAACTCGGATTCTGGGATCAACAGATTTTTCAAGAAGCCTTTTTAAGAATTTAACGGAGGCAAAGAATCAAGTGATTCTCAAGGGATGTCAGCCATTAAATAAAGGGGCATGTTCACTCGCTTCTTGATAAGAGCATAGACAGCAAAAATTATTCTTATCAAGAAAAACAAATCATCAACGTGAATCTACAGTGATTACCTAGGCTAACTTGATATACATATTGAATTAAGCTGCCGTAAAATAAACTAACGCTTACAAATTTGCAGAATCAAAACATTAAAGCACATATACCACTGAACTGTTGAACAGGGCAATTATTCCAATTTTCTAATTCTAATTGATACTATAGGTGATAAAATGGTATACAAAGATGTAATATAAAAATACCATTCACGACTGGAACTATTAGCGGTTAGTGCCTTCCTGGGGGGGGGGGGGGCAGAAATCGAGGATTCCTGAATGTTAACCTCTTTGAAATAATTGAACACACAAGTCAGCCTCCGTGGTCTGGTGGTCAGCCTAACAGGCCACTAAGCCATCAGAGGTCACGGGTCCGAATCCCAGCCAAAGCAAGAATTGAAGAACTCAGACATGGTCGTCTCGAAAGGACATGGACCATTCCTCTTTCTCTTCCATCTTTCCTTCTTTTTTTCTCCTCTATTTCGTCTATTAGGCCCCTAGTTGGCAAAAGAGCACACTAATATTTCTGGAAAAATAGACGAAAAAAATAATTGAGCATCTGCTTCAACATTTTTAGACATTCAAAACCAAGCGATATATTTAGAGCTTCCTGATGACATGAGGAGGCGATTGGTTGGAACGAAAAATAAATCATGAAAAGGTGATTCAGCTGCGTATCTGCAGCGAAAAAGTAGAGAAAATGAGATAAATTGAAATAATGAACAAAGAGAAAAACAAAGAAAAGTGAAGTATTCACGTGGTAATCATCACCAAGAACTACGATGATGCTAGACTCTATCAATGGAACTGAGTCAGAAGTGTTGAATTGGAATCATGTTGAATTGGAATTATGTTGAATTGGAATTATGTTGAATTGGAATCATGCTGAAGACGTTGAGACCGTTATGTTGTTGCCGTCGCACTATGGTCTAAGATTGAAAAAAGTGGCCAAAACTCTATGAAAAAAATTAGTCAAAAATCATATTTTTCTAGATATTAAAGTTAATTCAAAATTTGTCAGTGACATTTTTAGGTCTAAATTATTTGTTAAAAGTATTGACTGTGATTGAAAATGATCTTTAAAGTTTATGCGTGATAAGTTGATGAGAAATTCATAATCTGATTTTTTCTCACTTTTTAAATATGTTAGACCATAAGACGCCACGTCGAGGTACCTCGGCTGAAGCACACTGAGATGAAAAAAATGGTTATAAACGAGTCAGAAAGAGTCGTAAAAAATCTTTATTTCTGACCTGTAGGATTTTTGACCTGTTAAGCTTAACTTGAAACTTTCCAGTGACATTTCTGGGGTTTCACTTGTTAAAAGTATCCTCTGGGATTAAAATTGGTCTTGAAAGTTTAGAAATGATAAATTAATGAGTTTACTTCCTGATTTTTGTCCACTTTTTTACGATCTCAGACCATAGTGCGTTATTTTGTCGTAAGAAGAGAGGAACAGAATCGCCATTCACCATTCAGTACCCTACACTTCCCCCGACAAACGATCAACAACAACGAAGAGCCATCTCTATCTCGGACAAAATCGAGTCAAATGGAGTCTGTAGATTCTGTGGAGTCAGCCACTGGAATTATTGTTCAGTTCATTTTCTAAGCTGACAACTCTATTTCAAAATTTAATCAACGGCGCGCGGCGTCCCCTCAACTCTTCATTTCAGACAATATAAAGCTCTGTCATTTCGTCAGTGGTTCTCAGCTCTTTCACAAACGTATCCTCTAATGCACTTCATATGTAATTCCATCGTTCGACAACCTTTGTATATTTGGCGGAATTATTGAATCTCTCATTCTAAAGCTTTCAGAAATCAATAACTCGACCCTGATGAAAATTTCAAATCAAATTTCAGTAGCATCTTGAACCGATCATTAAACGGAAAATGGCTGGACAATAAGCAAGGACATGCATAAACATATTGAATGCTGTTGTTATAGAGTACACTGGTACAAAGGTATTTGAATAAAGCAAAAAAACTATCGTCCTTCTGAAATAACAACAAATAGTTATGTCTGTTTGGGCCCCTAAAGAATGAATGAAATATAGTTGCTATGGTAAAACTTTTCCTTTTTTTCGCATGTCCAGTATTTTTATTTTTCTTAGTCTACCTAGATTCTTACAACGACAACCCTCCATTTCTCCACGTTTTGTGTTAAAAAATTCTGTTTGAGCCATTAAAAGTAACTTGTGTTTCTAACCATCCATCCTTCCTGAACCCTCATACCTTTGATACTTTCCTTCCTTAATCTCAAGTAAGTCAAAACATTTGGTCCCTCGTTTGCGGATTTATTGAAAACCTTGTGAATGAGGAAATAATTAGAAACTATACTGAATGAGGGAATGGAAGAGCTAGTGCACTTTTGAGTGAGAAATAAAATTGAGTTTCACTTCAACCCCCCCCCCCCCCCCCTTTGCCGCCCTTCATCATGGTGGGTTGCGGGAACCGGCGGTGAAAAGCCTGAAGACACACCTTAATCGCGTTATGGGCACCTCGGTTCTCACTCTAGAAGAAGTGAACACTCGAACACTCTGTTGACTCGGATTGAAGCTATCCTCAATTCATGACCTCTCACCCCCTCTCTTCGGACCCATATGACCTCCAATCCTTCACCCACTCGCATTTACTGATAGGATAGGACGACCTCTCACCTCCCTCCCTGAGACTCCACACCCGGTAGATAGGATGCCTGTTTTAAGAAGATGGAAATTTGTAGAGGCACTCGCGCAGCTAGTATGGAAACAGTGGCACTTGCATACCTTCGCGTACCTTTGCATACCTTGCAGACGTGACAGAAGTAGTCGAAAGAAACTGAACCAATCAAAATCGGCGATCTTGTTTCACTTCACGACCCACACAATCCCCTCCCCCTCTCATGGAAATTCGCATCGGGTCGTAAAGACGTTTCCGGGTCAAGACGGCCACGTTCGTGTTGCTGAAATTAAAACCGCAACCGGTGTCTTTCAGAGACCAAATTGTTTATCCTCTTTCTTAAACCCTCACGAAATTTTCAATATTTCTATTATCACTTATGCTTTTTTTTCTTCAACAGATTCTCGATCATGAATTGCTATTGTCTGTATTCAGGCGATGATGATCGTATTCCGTCTTAGCAATCCCCCTCTTCAGATAGGAGCCCCTCCCCTCCTCCGGAATTAAAGCGTCAGAAGAGGAGAAAATAGACAATCGCGACTCCCCCCTCCGGCTCTTCGCAGAAACCGCCGGCTGAGAGGAAAATGTCAGAAGACGCCCTTCCTTCAAGCGTGGGGATTCAAGCCCTCTCCGCCAGAGATCGGCCGGTGGATCCCGAATTTCAGATCTCATACGGTTCTATCATGGGTAAACTAGCAATTTAAGCCAGCAATCAGTCAATCAATTAAAGGAAAATTTCAAACAGGCTCATCTCTAAATTCTGGTAAAAGTTGTTTTCAACCCTGTAAAAGTGCAAGTAATTTACAAGTCCAATCGAGATCGGAAAAATTACATCAGATCGGTGTCGGCAACAAAGTATTTTAGTAAATATTTTTTTTTTTCAACAAGGCGGCCAAAAGCCTTCAAATCAGGTCTATTCAAGTTTTCGTTACAATAGCAGCATACAGATATTTATTCGGGATACAAATATGACGCTTGTGTATTATATGTTTTGACCTCTTTGCGTTTTGAATAGGTACAAAAGACTCGGATTTGAATTCTGCGAAACGATCTATCGCATTTGAAGCTGATTCCAGTGAAAAGGGGTGCTGGAGGAGGGGATAAACTGAAAGGAATAAGAGAGGTCGATTCAAATCCGCATGCAAAATGAATGAATCAAAAGGAAACTGCGGAAGTGAAGCGTCAGAGGCACGTTGCACTACGAATCGAATGCGTGCGGCCGTGCTCTAGCTATAGACAAAATAAATAACTTTTGAATGAATGCAGATAAAAGGACGAAACTTTGGAAACTTGACCTTTGTTATGTATTCTGTCAGCTCAGTCAATTGCAGAAATTTGGGGGGGGGGGTCGGGTCAATATTCAATATCCAATATCAAAACTTTTCATCAATGACTCATAATAATTATATCTCGTGATACATTTTTAAAATGTGCGTAAAAATTCAAAACTTTGGTTTAGACCGAAGTAGGGATCGTCATTATATTTTGTTCAAAACTTTTGACGAGTTAAATTAACAGAAAACTCCGTGCATAACTTAGGAAAAAAATAGTTTCACTTAAAATTATAGTTCGAATCTGTTCAAGTTTTGATTTGATTTGATTTTTTAAGAAAAGTAGTAGTAGTAAGTCCAACCAATTAAATTGGTTGGACTTACCAAGTAAGTGATACTATTTATTGGATGGAATACCTACTTTGGAGATTGCGGAAAAATCATTAATATTTAGTCAAACGAGATAAAGTTATTTTTTTTTCTTTGTACACATATTATAATGACTTTTTAACCGCGGACAACACCGTGGAATATCGAGGTGGTAAATGGTAAAAGGGCCTACAAAATATCAAGTGTGCTTTTTTAGTAACATTTTTCATACTATCCTATTGTTCAGTTCTTGGAAAGAGCAAACTTAGAGTTTTAAGGGCTCTTTTTTCTGTTACCGCCTTAATATTTATTGAACCTGGAGACTATTGGTCATAGCATGGGCGACAAAATTTGCGCAATATTCAGCCTCAATTTGATTCTCCGTGCATTTCTGCTATTTTCAATTAGAGCTGCATTCACACGGTCACACACTAGCTCGAATCCCGCCACGGTCACATTGTCTGTCCCTAATTTCCGTACTATTGTTCTCCAGCCTTCATGCGATGGCAATGCTTCCCTAGCGTTTTCCCGCAATTTTCCCGCAATAGATGATTTTTTTCTCTCTCTCTCTCTTTTCCGGCTACATTTTATTGTACTTTTTTATTTTATTCGCTTTCTCACTCCGATGCTTCGATGTTGAGAGCAGATGTAGAGAGAAAGGCATCCGTGAGTGATGTCCTCATCCAATTGTTCAAGTACAAAACACATCGGAGCTAGAAAAGCAGGAAAGGGGGTGGATCCGTCGTTAAAATAGAGATGGTGACTGAAAAGGTCACCTACCAATTTTAGTATGAGCTTTTGAGAGGGTTATGGGACTTTCTATCTTGTATTTTTCGTTCATGGGTCTTCGTCCAACCCTTCTTTTTGTCATCGACCGTAACGTCGCTTCAACCAGGTTTTAGTCTAAAAATTGTTTGGCCCAGATTATGCTTTGATTAAGTCCTGGCGTCCAATTTTGTCTGTCCCCAAAAAACTGATGGTTTCCTTCAAAAACGTTCGTCGCGATTATTTGCTCGTTTTCGTTGGTTTATAGGTGAAATTAAATGAGTAAATGCAAATCAAAATTTCATTATAGTTAGATATCGGTTGAAAAAAGGTGGTAAGGGTAGCTTCTGGTTAGAGGCGCAGCTCATAATTAAGTAATCGATGAAAGTATCAAACAGTTATACAAGTTGTGAATGAATTCCATCCTACCAAACCATTTCTATAACCATACTTTTGAATACGTTTATTTAAGAAAAATAAGTTATTATTAACCACGGTATTAGAAAAAGAATTACAGAAGAGTATGATAATAATCGATTTTAACTGGTATACTGTAAGAATAAAAGAGCAAACCTCCATTACTTCTATTTCTTTCTCGTAACTATGGATTCATTTTTATGTCCTATGGACACCCTTTATTCCAAAGGATGGCCAATAATGGCGGCAATATGGAATGTTGGTTAGAATGTAAACAAACGTCTCACTTCCTCATACATAGTTTTTACATTTTGTGTCATTTTGCGCGTGTTTTTCCGACAAATTTAACTTTCTCGTTCTTGCTTTTGATTAAACTGGGAAAAAAGTTCTGTTATGTTGACAAAACTTGAAATTGTTAAATTTATTTATCATTTTTTTGTGATATCAACGGTGCAGATGTTTAATTTTTTAGAAATGTTTTAAAAAATGAGTGAGTTTGGTGCATAATGCAATCGGTATAACTGCACTCTTCTTGGCAATTTTTAATCGAAGCAGACCCTCTGACATCTCCCGCGTGAGATACGAATCCTTCAGATGCCGAACGACAGCCACCGCTTCCGACCACATCCATTGCGCCGAGCTTTTAGCGAGTATCTTGTCGGAGCTGGAGCAGGAAGACGTCCGCTGACGGGAGGTCTTGCAGATTACCGGTAATAAGAACAGAAGCCCAGTTCAAACCACAGTACCGTCACCAGTCTCCAGGGTCATTACGCTGATCACCCGAATTCTCCGTGTATCCTTTCAAATTGAAGGCGCTTTATCCTTATTTACTGGGGTTTTCTGGTTTAATTAAATCTGAATTAATTCTCCGTGTATCCTTTCAAATTGAAGGTGCTCCATGCTTTTTTCCCTCGGGTTTTCTGGTTTAATTATTCACTAATTAACCTGCAGTGTTGATTTGCCCTTTCAATCGTCATCTTATGATTTTCTTACAATTCATTTTGTGGGTTCATGAATGGCTTTTCAGACTATTTGATGCTCTCAATATGATTTTCACGCAATTTTACGCCATTATCGCAACCCTCTGTAACGATGTAGCAAAAGTTTGCAACAGAACCATTATTGTATTAACCTTTGATTTTTTTTCTTCCTTTATTTCCCCATTTCTCCCTATGATTCCCATTTTTTTCCAATTTCTCCCCATTATTCCTCCTTTTTTCCATTTTTCCTTAGATATCCATATTTTACCCCAGTAATCCTCATTTTTCCCTTTTTACCCTAATTTTCTCAAAGTTTCTATATTTTCTGAAATTTTCCCTATTGATCCCCATTTGCTCCTAATTATTTATTCCGTATCATTATCTATTTTTCCCTACTTTTATCACTTTTTCCCGATTATTCCGCGATATTAACTCTTTTTCCCTATTTTTCCTTATTTTTTTTCAGATGTAACCCTTTTTCACCGTATTTTCCCCTATTAATCCTTACTTTTCCTTATTTTCCCCTATTTTTCTCTAAATTTCCTTATTTTGCTCTAATTTTCCCTTTAATCTCCCTACATTCCCCTGATTTTCCATTTTTTTTCCATATTATCCCGTATATTTCTCTAAATTCTGGACATTATCTGCGATTTAATAATTAATTTTACTATGATATGATTAATTTTATTATGATATGATTAATGTTATTATGATACGGTTTCGTATTCTTTATTGTAACAGGAAAAAAGCAACTTTGGCAACCTCAATACATTTTCATCAAACAAAAACCCTATTCTCAAGTCATTATTCTAGTGTATGTACTTTGTACTTACAAGCAATGAAGGGGGGAATCGAGGATTATTTTATATATTTTCCCTCACAGTTGTTTTACCACCTCCTTCTGTGTATCTGCCAGGGCCGGACGCTTAACTTTTCGGAAATATTTTCTCTACTCAGCGATTATTGTTATGTTTGCCCCTTTTCATCGTAAACGAGGCAAAACAAACGCTGCGATCTCCATCCTCTATAATTTTGAGGGGTTTCACAAGCCCTTGCAACATATTTTCCTGGGCATCCCTTATTATTGGGATCAGGAGAAAGGCCAATGAGTGAGAACGGGACGTGAGTAGGTAATTGAGGAAGACGGCCAACACGACGCGACGTGTGGTCTTCTGAAGAGATCGAAATTCCATGCACAACGCCGATTTCTGAAAAAGGGCGCACCTGATATTTCGTGCCCTTTTTCCGGAGATAGCCTCGAATTGAAGGAGAGTTTATTCGACAAGATCTTGGTAACCAGATAACATGAAGGACTTGGAATGAGAGAGAGAGAATGATGGGTGGGAGAGAGCGGCCACCCACCCGGCAAAATGGAATACTTGGAAATAGGGAGACGTGGACAAGGGTATAAAAATAATTCAATTTAAGCTCCAACCCTCCCTCTCACTTTCTCTTTCCCTCTCTCCTTCTCTCTTCCAACAGATAGAGTGAGAGTGGGCGAACGGGGGCGACCGGAGGAGTCGAACTCGCCCAAGTGCCGGACTTAGGAGAGCCTTTGAGAGGCACTTGAAATACCCCTAGTCACTAGTCCCTCGTCCCTGAATTCGGATAAAGGATTCCCTTATCCTTCTTCCGTCCATCGATGAGTTACAAATTAATATTAAGCAAGCAACAATTACTGTGCTCCACTGCCCTTTGCTATAGCGCGAGCGGGCGTCGAGCGAGAGTCCAAACTTATCGAAATTCTGGAGTGAAATCCAGTTTGCCACTCATGGAGCTGTGGAGGAGTCGCTCGCATTTTCAACTCGCCTCGTTGTCGAACTCAGATGATTTGACGATTCCTTCGCCCGATGCTGCAGGACGTTTGCAGTGATGCCTAATTGAGCGCTCTTATCTCAGTCGTAACGTATAGAGCGTTCGAGTATGAAAGTAAAAACTAGTAGATATTGTTTTTTCTTTCTTGCCTTTTTTTTTACTATTCACTTTCGTAATGGAGCTTTTGAAAGTTTCCTGCAGTTAAATGGACTGCCATATTGCGTGTAAAATTTCTGCGGTTTAAAGATGATGAGACCATTGATATTTGCTTGCCGGGGGGGGGGGGGGGTTTCACCTCAAGACTTTTTTCCAAGATATTAAGCTGACATTTCAACGAATCAATTCACGCTTCCATATACTATCGACGAATTAAAGATTGTCGCGAGATTCTCACACATTTTCAGTGATGGTTGTGAGTGTGACTAATCTGTAACGGCTTTTTTACCGCCTCACCCGCGCTGGCCTCTCGCCTGCAAAGTGTAAGAAGTATGAAAAGTGGCCGAACCGGAACCTTGAAGGTTAAACTTACAATCTCGTGAAAATCTCGAGACAATCTTTAATTCGTCGATAGTACTTCCATGAGGGTATTTAGAACCATCATACAAAAATCGAAAATTTTCGTTAAATTTTTCCGTATTTGTAGGCAAGAAAGTCAATGGGGAAGAAAATTCACTTTTGAAAAACATTGTTCTTGTAGCTTCCATAGTACTTCCATGAGGGACGAGGGTATTTAGAACCATCATACAAAAATCGAAAATTTTCATTAAATTTTTCCGCATTTGTAGGCAAGAAAGTCAATGGGGAAGAAAATTCACTTTTGAAAAACATTGTTCTTGTAGCTTGTAACAAGAAACTGGAGGGCTCCGTCAGAGCTATCCATTGGCAGGTAATTAAGGTAGGAAAAAGATTGAAAGAGAATTTGAGTGAACTATAAACTGGATGAGCTGACTTTGGATCTTTTAATTTGGAGGGGGGGAGGAGAGGAGGGGGATTTTTGGGTCAAAGTGCCTCAGGCCTCAGGTCGTTCGGGGTATCAATAGAGGTTAAAAAGAACCATTATAGATCCGGAAAACGCAAACGATTTGACACTTGTTGTGGATTTGTGGTGAATCGTTTTAAGTTATCACGATTCTTTGCGTCTACTGCTTGGCATAATGATGCGCAATAAACGATACTCACTCTTGATTTTGCCACAATACATACAAACTCAAAGTACACAAAGGCAAACCACATATTATACAGCCATCGCTCGAAACCGCACAGTTGCAATCTTGCTTGACGCATGTATCAGTTGAAACTATAGAGTCCCTGTACATGAAAGAGTCTCGCCACGTGAGGCATGAAGAAGAAGAATTTCTAAGGAGGCGTCCACTATGATTGGTTGAGTTCGCCGCAGACGGGGTGCGTTCCAACGGTCTCCTCATGAAGAATACGCAGAACGCCTCCTTGAGCTCCGTGACAGCCTAAAATCCAGCAGCAAATCAGAATCTGTACCCCGTATGGCGAGACTCTTTCATATACAGGGACTCTAGTTGAAACTACCATTTTTGAAAATTCATGATAACCTGTCTAGATAATCTGTTGATGAATACAGATTCTAGACGAATGCGAGTATGAGTAACAAAACGACAAGAGAACCGCAAAGAATCTCCATCAACGATTTCCTTTTATCGGACTTCTTTTGCAAGTTGTCTCCACTTGCTTTAATTAGTTTGTCTTGGAAAATAAACATTAATACTACTATATTCTCTGTTTTAAGTGTACGGTCGCTGACACAGGGAACATTACAAGAAGAATTAGACGGAAAAAACTAGAATAAAAAATGGAGAGAAAAAAAAAAAAAAAAAAAAAAAAAAAAAAAAACAAAAACAAGATTAGGGCCACCCCTATTGGTGTCCCACAAAGAAGCATAACTTCTACAACAGGAACATATATTCACGGTCCCCCAACACAAAACTCCAAGAAACAAACAAAAAACGAGCCAAGTTTGACTAGTGTATACCTGTAAAATGTCAATACCGCCTTCATTTCGTTGGTTATGCAAAATCAGAGCGCGGAAGTAGGAATAGTTATCTTCAGCTCTTGCGTTGACGGGACGCGACGCACTATGGTCCAGGCGCCAAAATTAACTAGACAAAAGTCCCCAAACCCACATAGGCGAACGAAACTAGATTTCTGGGGGTTTTTTAGGTCGCTGAATTCATTTTTGATGTTATTTCTTCGTAATTGTGACATATAATCTCATAAAATTCAATGTATATACATGATTAGTGTAAAGTGAGCACCAGAAAATAATCAAATAAAAACCTGTAAGTTTCTTCCGCTGTATATGAGCCATAAATCTCTTCTTTAATCGATAAAAGTAAGTTTAGGTAGGAGTTAAATGAATTATATGTTACCTCAAATGATGACAAAGACAATTATAATGAAGGAACATGAAAAAAAAGAGAGAAAAAAAAAAAAAATGAAAATTCAATTATTCTTTAGTGAAATCTGCTTTGTCGTCTAAACTTCTATTAAAAACGGCAAAACTAATGTAAACAATCATTTAATTCATTGATTACAAAAATAACAAAAAAAGATCGACAGAGAAAGAAAAATATGCACTTTGAATGAGAATACAAAATATTGTGAGCAAAGTAAGCTATACAAAAAAAAAAAAAAAAAAAAAAAAAAATAAATGAGGAACTAACTGAGCCAATGTTATAAATCATTGACTTTGAACAATATTTGTCCGTAAAAAATGCGGCGTATAATTTTAAAAATTATAATAGCTGACGAAAAAAATAAAACAGTTGACTTATTTCCAGCTAGATTTGTGGGAAATGAAAGATTATAGAATATGAAATGTTTATCCTATTTAATATTGTACACAAACCATGAACCATGAAGCCATGTATTAGGTAAAATAATAATTGGGCTAATTTATTTGAGATTTAGATGGGCCGAAAAAATTAAAAGTGGCTCAAGTGGAAAACTTATAGTCTATTTTATTCAAATTCAGTGGCGGCTTATGCCCATTGGCGAATCCAGCAATCTGGCAACAGTGCACTCTTCCAATTTGATTTCATGAGAAACAATCGATTAGTCACGTGGCTATAGCTCCATTAAGAATCGATCGTTAATCATTCATTCAAATGGGAGGAACGCGCGGTTGCCAGATAGGTTGCTAGATCCGTTTATGCTTGTGCCATTTGGCAACGCTGCATTTCGTCCATCTAGACCCACATCAAATATAGGTTTCAAGGTAATTTCATGTAAACCTAAACATATCGACCTTTCCCCGGGCTCAAATAGTTAAAAAGCTAAGACGACAAATTGTACGCGTCATTGCTCTTTAAATTACAAGCTCTGATTAACTTTGATTCACAATGATAACATTGGAACTATGTATAACATCATGATATGAGTTAAATTAATACTATTTAAATGCATTAAATTGCCGTCAACGTGAATTTCCAAGGCGATAGATTCAATAGAAATAACAGGATTTACGTAAAACAGCTCAAAAATCACCTACATGAATGTCAAAGGTGTAGCGTGTAATCTGGCAACGTTGCATTTAATCCATTTTAACCCAGGTGAAATAGCGATTCAAGGGAGAGCACTATGCACTTTCGATGCCTAAACCTATTTCGTTGGTCTAAATTAAAGAAATACAATGCAGCCAAATTTCACTCGACGTTACTGATAAACGGCATGAAAAAGAGCCCTACAGAAATGTAAAAATAACACCCATTTTATCTCAAAAGAGGTGACGAAAAAAATTCATAACTTCTTTCGGCGACAATCGGCGACACTTATGAAGGCAAAGTGGTGAAGCCACGGGTCTTTAGAATGACTTCAGCTACATTTGGTGATGTTAATAAGTGTTTGAACAATTCGTATCGTACTTTAAGTGCAAAAATTATGGCCAAATTCGTTTAAATTTGACTAATGTCTATTACTACCTGTACTGCACATGAATTCCATTCTAATTGACAAATATCTGGCTTAAACTACTGCATTTACCTTTAGGAAGAACGTCAAAATGCAAAAAAAATGAAAATCAACGGTGAACTCTCGAAAAAACACGGTTAACGTAGGCCACTGCAAGCTTCGGCTATTACAACTGTAAGCATCGTAAAAAAACACACCTCGCGCGGTCGCAGAAAAAAGCTCGCCAAAGCCTTATCAATGATAATCATGGCAAACCCTTTTAGGAGGAGATACTCCATGATATGTAGTATCACTCAGTGAGGTCAGTTTTCATGTTTTCCAACCTTGGATTTTAGACTTTTGTCTAGCTAATTTCGTCGCCTGGGCCATAGTGCGACGTGATGGTACTCCAAAGCAAATGGAACCTAATTCAAGATCTGAGAAGGCAATATTGAACACACTTATTTTCCTAATGAGTGAACACGGTTGCATCTTGAGTCTGGTTTTTGTTGGCCCGGTTGGTAGTACGTTACTGCACCGAATAATGCCCGATTCAAGTGTACAAACAGTCAAGCAAGATGCGAACTTTTGGTCGTCAAATGATATGCTTTGTTCTTAGCTCCAATCGAATTTTCTGTTCAATGAGGGAGTAAGAGCATTATTTTCATTGCATGGTCTAGATCAGCGTTTTCCAACCTATGGTCAGTGGCCCCTCCGCAGGTGGTCCGTGGAGGCTCACCGGAGAAAAATGCAAAACATAAAATTGGTAATTGGTCAAATTGCTCAGTGAATAATTTTACTGTACACGGCATTTTGAACCGCTCACGAAGCTTTGACATTTTCGGTTTTGAGGCCAAGGATCCTCAGTTTTTTACTATTTTACATTTTATTTTTTATAGCTTAACTTTTCTCATAATTGAAAAAAATTGATGCTTCCTTCAAAATTTATCAAAGTTAAATTTTAGTTTTTATTTCTTTTTTTTGCCCCTTAGTTATATTTTTTGGTAAATATACCAAGGTACGTTCTCCTATTTTGTGTAATTTGCAAATATGCCTCAACGTTGTTGCTGCTCAATCGTCTGAGAAAAAACTTGGTATATTTAACAACAACGACAAAATAAAAATTCATCAAACTTTGTAGGTGGTCTGTGACTTCAATGGCCAACCCCTCAAGAAATTCGCGAACGGCAAAGGCTGGTCTAGATAATCTATGCCTTTCGCAGTATTAATCAACGGAAAATACAGGTATTATGTAGATTTTTATGTTAGTCTTATCCTGTGAAATTGAAGGGGCTTTTCCCTTTTTTGGGCCTTTTTCTTCCTTAATTAAATCGTAATTAATTACCCAAATATCCTGTGAAATTTAAGAGGCTTTTTACTCATTTTTGGTCTCTTTCTTCTACCACCAAATGGTATCTTATTAATGCTGTATTCCTTTCCTATCCTTCTCAGCGGCCGATACTGGTAATGAGCCAAAATGTGTGAATACATAGGTTGCCATATAAGTTTTAGAAAATCAAAACATGTTCGTGTTTAATTTTTCGTTGTGTAGGAAGATAAGCGCCTTTTTCCTCAATTGCGGTGAATAGCTTGGTTTTACACAAATCAAAAAAATTTAAAGTAGATCTCGCTTAACAGAGGACAGCAGAGGGAAAAATAGAAAGAAAGAGAGAGTGAGAGAGGAGAAAAATGAAAAAAAAGTCTTTAAGACAGGGCTGTAAAAGCATTGGATAATAGTTATCACCCCCTCTTTTTTCCCAAAACCCCAACAGCTACATAATGCTCTTTTCCACCGTAAAAAAAAACCCTTTCATTTTTGAACGCCCTATCACTACTTCAAATTTCCGTCACACCGACCACCACACCATTAGCACCTCCAACCCCCCTTCATCTGCGATAGGAAGGCTCCCCTTTCCCAGGTCATAAAACTGAAACGTGTTAACAAAAATTTAAATTTAAATTTCCTTTCCCTTTTTCACTTACCCAGTACGCGCACACATATTCTTTGGAAAAAAATTACTCGCCAATAATTTATGTCCTCGCTAATTCCGTACTTATAACAAAGCGGTGGTCGCTCCACGAATAGTTTTCCCCAAGCGGAGTTGTTTCCCGCGACGCGGGCTGCGGGAACATTCTTCAGCGCCTTTTTCAGTTAAAGGCTATCATAAATTAATTAATTACATTATGAGGATTCTGTCGAAGTCGATTCGTTCGCTTCGGAAGTTCGAAGCTTTTGACCGAACAATTTTATTGTTAACTTCTTGCATCGTTCAGGGATGCTGCTTTATGGAGGGTGGATATTCCTACTTTGGAGGGAGTGTTTGCTCAACGAACGACGGTCGCAGCGTTCGTTCTAGTTTGGAGAGGAGCATGTGGTTCCCCCGGGCGGTAAATCCACTCTAATTTCAATCCATAATTAATTGTCTCCAAGTTTTTATCAGTTTATTGATACATCGAGCAATCCTACAAACAGGTCAATTCGTGCGCAAATCTGAATTGACGCGAATATTCCCGTAATTCATGGTTCATAAATGAAGGAACAAAAGAAAAAAAAGAATGGAAAGTAGAAAGCAGTACTTTAACCAGTACTTCACCAACAATTGATTTTTTTTTTTTTTTTTTTTTTTTTTTTTTTTTTTTTTATACAAAAATTCAAATGGAGAAAAGAGAGTGTTGCCAAATTACCAACTTTGACTTATTTTCAAATCAGCATCGTTCTTATGGTAAAATAAATAGGTGCATATTCAATAATGAGACCTAATGGGCATACTAATTGTAAGAAAATTTCTTAAAACAATAATATATATGATACGCCCCGTTGGCGAAACCGGCCATTCCGCGGAATGGCCGAAGCAGTTGACCATTCTGCGGAATGGCCGAAGCAGTTGACCATTCCGCGGAATGGCCGATTTTTCGGCCAGTCCACGGAATGGCTATAGGTGAAATCAGTCTCATTCCGCCAACGGGCCGTCCATGAATGAGGCAGTTGCAAGGGTCTGAACTTTTTTGTTTTTCATAAAGAATATGATAGTACTTGATGAGCTGAGAACAATGGTGCCTTTGGTTTTTTCATCAGTGCCCCGGTTTTTGGAGATACCTACATACATTAAAGTTTTAAAATATCGTGTCGTAGTGACGTCACTACGGGGAAATTTCCCAAATTTTTAAACAATGTATTTTGGGCCAGAATCTCATCTCCGGAACAATGGGCCTAATTTAGAAACTAAAGGCATCTTTGTTCTCAGCTCATTAAGTACTTTAATTTTCTTCATAAAAAATACAACATTTCAGACCCTTGCAATTGCCCCATTTCAACCGTAGCTGATGAAATTAACGAATGTGTTTCGAAGTGAAGAAGAGACCACTCTAAGAATTTATTTTAGATGAATGTTTTTAAATGGTCTGCCCCTTTTACGAAGTAATATACGTTTTAAAAAGAAAATAGCCAAAAATATATTACTATATTTGAATTTCACTCTTGTTATCAAATTAAAATGATTTTTTATCGATTCATTTAATGGGGCTCTTGCAAACTTTTGCTATAAGCAATAATTAGTCCAATCTGATGGTAAAACCAGCGGAAATCACGAAAATCGCACTAAGAAAGTCTAAAATTCAGTAATAAACTCACATAACTGCTATAACGACAAGATCGTAATGGCGGTAATGGCAGGTATCATGGGAGATTTCTGTCTTTATGTCACTTTCTCTACGGATCTCAGAGATATATCCCAATTTAGATAGGAATCTCCCATGATACCTGCGTCTCACCACCATTAAGCCCGATTCTGAGAGTGAATTTCGTGATTCAAGAATTCATTGTATACAGCAAAACGAGGGTAAGAAGCTTTCCATATACTTCGTATGGCACGCTTAAAAAAAAAAAAAAAAAAAAAAACTCAACGTCATGAAATGCTAAGTGGAGAATGAAATTAGAATTTTTGTAACAAGTTCTTGCCATTCAAGAACAACAGCCTACAGAATCGTCAACGAGAAACAACCGACCAACATTATTTGCTTACAAAAAGTGAGTAGTAGGATATGCGAGCGACGCGAAGCAGACAGAGTGTAGAAAAGGGGGAGGTCTTGGATGCTCTCAATGATGATATGAGTTACGAGTCAGGGATTTTGCGGTGAACTCAAGGGGGTTAAGTCCACTGGCGCCCCACGTCACACTTCCCAACCACCACACCCCGCCTCACCACCAAAGAAAGCAAATGTTCCAGCACTTGTATTGTTATGATGCGGCTCTACCCTCTTGTCAAGAGATTTAAAGTTCAACGAGGTTATTTTAATCAAAAATTATACCCCAACGGACATCGTAGGTACAGTACATCATTGACTCAGCCCCTTTTCACATACGTCGTCATTAATTTATAACCCGTTAATGCGATGCTTCGTCAAAACAAACATTCGCTCTTATCTCCGTTTTGCAGACTTTTTTTTTTCATTCTTCCGAGACAACAACTGTTTGTTCGAGCGGTGTGGTAGAGGCCCTCTCCTTTTGCGCCTAATTATATGTATACATTATGGAGACGGTTTTGCAAATAAGGGTATGAAACAGGCCAAGCAAAATTCCCGACGAAGAAGAAGAACTACCTGCTGCTGGGAGTTTGCACCGGGTCAGTCAAAGTCAGAGAAATAACCGAGTACACAGTCAGGGCAGCAAACGAGAGTTTTGGGACAAAGGAAGTTCTTCCTCCAAACACGAGCGAGTAAACCTGCAAATTTATTCAAATTCAGCTATCCGATCATTCTTTTCAAAAAAAAAAAAATTGTTTTCAAAGTTAGTCTCATTGTTCCGAAGATAGGATTTTCGCTCAAAATACATAATTTTAAATGGTGATTCCACGTCGTGTCGTCTACGCACACATTTATTGCAACTTAACACATGTGTATCTCCAAAACCGGGAGACTTAAGAAAAACCAAAGATACCAATGGTACCATTATTCTCAGCTCATCAAGTGCTATCATTTTCTCAAAAAAAAAAAAAAAAACAACAAAAAAACACAGACAATTTCAGACCCTCGCAACTACCCCATTGTTAGTGACGCAATCAACCGAAAATCAGTCAGTTGCTAACTTTTCCTAAGTATAATGTTATGAAGGGTCGAATCCTATGAGTTCACTTAACCATTTGTCTCCTGACGGTACAAATTTGTACCACCAAATTAACATGGTTTTAAATGTATTTGAAGAAAAATCACTATGCACATCAAACAAAACGAGAAAAATTCATTCTATTTATAGGGATTGAAAAAAAAATTGTGAGGAGGGTTTGTAAAAGGTCCGGGTTTAAAAGGTTAAAACTAACGTTGAAACTTGATTGAAACGCCCCGAAATCCCGTTACAAACTCAATTAATGAGTACAGCAAAATTACAAGATGGTAGTTGAATGAGCGGGTAACATGGAGGAGTCCCATTTTATTGCTGACTTCTCACTTTTCTCAGTATAGAAAATGACGATTAGACAGGACTCCTCCCATTGCCATACTCTCTCATTCGAACCGCTATCATGTAATTTTGTTACGCGCATTCATTGATTTTGTAAGTGGATATTTTTGATGCTCTCAACGTTCTTTTCAAGTGATTTCACATTGGCATCAACCCTCTACACCTATTACTGTAGCAAAAGTTAGCATTTAGCAACAGACCCAATGAATCTATGCAAACGTATCGATCATTCAGAAGTTTCATTATACCCTCACGAAATAATTTTTTTTTCATTTATTCGTACAAAAGAGTCATCAATACATTGCAATCAACGAGCCTAAAGTTAAGTTTTTAATGAAGTTTAAAATATGGAAAAAATAGAACTGAAAATAAAAAGGAACAACATAAAATGATGAACCATGTGTGAAGCTGAGTTGCGAGGTATTTGTCTCTTAGATGCATTGAGTTTCTCGAACAGCTAGGAAGCTCTAATTAAGTTGCTGAGGAAGTGATGACCTCGTCTTGTCGGGTCCTGGAACGATGCGATGCGATGCGACGCGACGTCAGGAAAGGACCTCTGCAGGAAACAAAAGCTGTCAGAGCCACGACGGTGCAAGGGTCGGTGATGGTCACTAAAGGGAAACTCACAATATCCTTCATCCCTTTCCAACTATCCTCAGTACATGGGGACCAGCGCAGTGAATCTTTGCTTTGTTGTTTCTTCGCCGCTTTTTTATCGTGGGAAAAAAAAAAAAAAAAAAAAAAAAAAAAAATCCAAACTATTTATGA
Source organism: Trialeurodes vaporariorum (assembly GCA_011764245.1). Lineage (NCBI taxonomy): Eukaryota > Metazoa > Arthropoda > Insecta > Hemiptera > Aleyrodidae > Trialeurodes > Trialeurodes vaporariorum. The sequence goes on along the minus strand of VMOF01000002.1, from coordinate 34,114,518 downwards.
ACACTTCTCCCTCTACAATGACTACATTTTACGCCACTACGAGGAACTCACGGAATTATGTTGCTTAGTACCGTGAAATTTGATAAACGCGATGAGAATACGTGATGATTCAATCATTCCTTCTCCGTCAAGAGATGGGAAATGAGGGTGGATAGTGTTCGTTGCTCTTAGAGTAAGAAACCTGAGGTAAACCCTCAACCAGGAAAGCTAGGAGAGGCTCAGCCACCCTCCCCCGAAAATTTAGAGCCCCCTCCCCCAAGAAATTTGTTTACTGTATCGCTCAAAAAAGCTAATTAGTCAGAAGCTTTCGGAAAATTCATACTTTCATTTTCAATGTTTTTATTTTACAAAGTCATTTTCTCTCAATAATTAATCGCGGATTTGTTTGGTTTTTTTCCTTTCCTTAAGCAGGAACCATTTAAAAGCGGTACGAAGAAAAACAAGCAGATAGTTCTGACACTACAGTGTCAGAGAAGGCGCACCTTGAGCAAATTTGGTCCCTCATAAATCAAATTCCATTTCCATCATCTCAAAAATAATCTGTCCAGCAAAAATCCGGGTCCAAACAAGGGTGCGGCGAGTGGGTAGGGGGTTTGGACCACTACGTGCGATCTGAGAACAAAACCCTTCGAATATTCCACCATCTCAAAAAAAAATGTCCAGCAAAAGATTAGGTACGAACCTGTGTGCGATGAGTGGGGGGGGGGGGGGGGGGGTAGAACCACTACGGACAATCTTAGAACAATCCCTCCGAATTTTCCACCATCTCAAAAAAAATTGTACAGCAAAAGTTCAAGTTCGAACCTGAAAGCGGCGAGTGGGGGGAGGGGGGCGGTAGGACCACTCCGGACAATCATAGAACAATTCCTTCGAATTTCCCACTGCACATCACTAAACGCACGTAATAAACAATCAAATACTCATAAAACAATTTTGAACCCCCTTTAGTAAAAAGGTAGTCAACAATATAGGATGTCCCGCAAAATAGGGAAATTAAAAAGTGATCAGTAGTAAGAAAAAATCGGACCATGCCGAGTCATTGGTTATTAGTCCAGCCAGTCAGACTTCAACGCTCTTAACAGCTTAGATCAGCTCCAAGATGCTCATGAGACCGAAAATGTTTCTCGCAGTTTCTTGAAAGTAATCTTGGAGTCCTCTGAACGCATTATTTCCATGCAAAAATTGGTCCACAGGTTAACTGGCAGTGACGGCTCTATCAATTTGGCAACACTGTTTTCGTCTCTATTTGATTTTATGTGTAAAATGATCGATTTTTGGGTAGACGACTGGCCTCGCCAAGAATCGATTATTTTTCATGATGTGTTAAAGTAGAGAAAAACAATGTTGCCATATTCCATTAGCTGGCACCGTTCTTTGGTTGCCCGGTAAAAAATTTGAACGTGAAGTGTGATGCCAAGTGAAACAAAGAACGCCATGGCAAAACGTAAGAAAAGATGAAGAAGTTACAGTGAGTCAAAAGACATCTCTCCTAAATGTCCCCATGACGTCCCACGACTGGTGACAGGCATTCGATCCGCGCACAATGGCCGAAATATGTCAATCAAATCTCGAAATGATAAAAAATAAACTGTAGGGAATACCCTACGAACACTTTCTCACACCATTTTTATCTGAGGAAGACCCCCAGACCCCCCTCCCCCCACCACTAAAGAATTCTAGAGGAGACCCCCTAACCCCCTAAAGAATTCTGGGGGAGACACCCAGACCCCCTTTAGAATGCTAGGAGAGACCCCCAAACCCCCCTTTAAAATGATGGGGGATACCCCCAGACCCCCCTTCAGAATTCTGGAGGAGACCCCCAAACCCCCCTCAAATTTCAAATATTTTCACCTCCGGACATAACTCTGCCTTCAATCCGAAGAGTTTGCAATTTTGTAGAGAAGCTGTAGGAATAGTTGCCTATTTTGTTATTTGAAGGCTAATTGAGAGCCTTAATCTGATGTTGCTTATAACAGGGTTTAGAGTAATTCAAGATTCCAATAAGTTTTTATTCTTTTAGCTGCATTCATTATATTTGCTCTTTGTTCTATCTTTGGGAGTTTCTTCTTTCCCTTAGTTTTTATAGGAGGTCGAAATGTACTGATTCTTGCATTTCCTCCACTGAGTACTATGTTTGGTCTCTTCTTTCAAACTGTGGATCTAAATAATTTTTTTGTTTAATAGATTAACCCCCTTCCAAAGATGTACTTAAGTAAGTCATAGATTGCGCAAACAAAATTTCAACAAAATTCATTCAGCCATTTTTGATTGACTTTTCTTTATAAAATTAATTTTCCTTGAATATTCTATTTTTTGGTGTGATGAAACCTATATTGCTTTTAAACAGCTTTAGACTGAAAAGTTGTATGTTGTAGTAATACATTGGAAAGAAATTTCTGCCTAGGCTGGTTGCAAACGTTTTGATGCAATTTTCATCGAACTTAATTGAGTCATACTTGAATTGCTTATTCCAAATATTATGTTTGTCTTAATATTTGCTTACAATTAGTTTCAAAAATTTGTGA